>SJXQ01008129.1:113054-167656 GCA_006408695.1 Aepyceros melampus
CTCAGCTTTCTTCACAGTCCAACTGTCACATCCATACATGACCATTGGAAAAACCATAGCCTTGACTAGATGGACCTTTGTTGGCAAAGTAATGTCTCTGCTTTTCAATATGCTATCTAGGTTGGTCATAACTTTCCTTCCAAGGAGTAAGCATCTTTTAATTTCATGTCTGCAATAACCATCTTCAGTGATTTTGGAGCCCCCAAAAATAAAGTCTGACACTGGTTCCCCTGTTTCTCCATCTATTTCCCATGAAGTGATGGGACCAGATGCCATGATCTTCGTTTTCTGAATGTTGAGCTTTAAACCAACTTTTTCACTCTCTTCTTTCACTTTCATCAAGAAGCTTTTTAGTTCCTCTTCACTTTCTGCCATAAGGGTGGTGTCATCTACATATCTGAGGTTATTGATATTTCTCCCGGCAATCTTGATTGCCTTTTCTCATGATGTACTCTGCATAGAAGTTAAATAAGCAGGGTGACAATATACAGCCTTGACGTACTCCTTTTCCTCTTTGGAGCCAGTCTGTTGTTCCATGTCCAGTTCTAACTGTTGCTTCCTGACCTGCATATAGGTTTCTCAAGAGGCAGGTCAGGTGGTCTGGGTCTGGTATTCCCCTCTCTTTCAGAATTTTCCACAGTTTATTTGATCCACACAGTCAAAGGCTTTGGTATAGTCAATAAAGCAGAAATAGATGTTTTTCTGGAACTCTCTTGCTTTTTCGATGATCCAGCAGATGTTGGCAATTTGATCTCTGGTTCCTCTGCCTTTTCTAAAACCAGCTTGAACATTTGGAAGTTCATGGTTCACGTATTGCTGAAGCCTGGCTTGGAGGATTTTGAGCATTTCTTTGCTCGCTTCTGAAATGAGTTCAATTGTGAGGTAGTTTGAGCATTCTTTGGCATTGCCTTTCTTTGTGATTGGAATGAAAACTGACCTTTTCCAGTCCTGTGGCCACTGCTGAGTTTTCCAAATTTGCTGGCATATTGAATGCAGCACTTTAACAGCATCATCTTTTAGGATTTGAAATAGCTCAACTGGAATTCCATCACCTCCACTAGCTTTGTTTGTAGTGATGCTTTCTAAGGCCCACTTGACTTCACATTCCAGGATGTCTGGCTCTAGGTGAGTGACCACACCATCGTGATTATCTGGGTCGTGAAGATCTTTTTTGTACAGTGCTTCTGTGTATTCTTGCCACCTTTTCTTAATATCTTCTGCTTTGGTTAGGTCCATACCATTTCTGTCCTTTATTTAGCCCATCTTTGCATGAAATCTTCCCTTGATATCTCTAATTTTCTTATATTCAGTAGTGTGTATATGTCAGTCTGGATCTCCCATTTATCCCTCCCTTCTTCTCTGGTAAGCTCAATATGTATTTGGTAAATGATGTCTTAAGAATATCAAGTAATACATTCTAAAAATATCCTGAACATTTCTTTGTAAGTAGTGACCACCTAACCACGTTAATATTCATAAATTAGCATGACTCGTTTTAGTACGGTTGCTCGACAGGCATGCATTTGCTGCCTGAGTAACCACAGAGAAAGCAGGTCAGGGGAGCTTTGGGGAAATGCACCTCCGTGTTTCAGAGGTAACTGGATGGTCAGGCGGGCACTGCCATGCATTTAGGAGCAGAGCTGTGGGACGGAGCAGTGACCGCCATCTGGGCTCCCAGGGATGAAGGCAGTGTTTGTCTTTGGATGGGGGTGGCTTGGTGTGGGTGGGCCTTGGGGAGGATGGAGTGAGGATGGAGGGGTGAGGAGAGCCAGGTGACAAGGTCGCAGGTTGGACACAGACGGTGGAGAGAAGTACTGAGTACCATGCTGAAGAGGCCAGACTTTGCACTGGAAGCTGTGTTCGGCTGCGGAAGTGGGAAGTGCTTAGGAAATGAGAACGGTAGATTCATACCACGTAGGAGAGAGGACCCGGACTGCAGAGAGCAGAGCCTGCGGGCAAGACGTGAGGCCCACGGTGCAGTAGGAATGGAGAGGGTCTGGGCACTGAGTTCATGCTCTACGTGTTTGCTCAGGAAACAGCAGATGTTAAAAACACGCATGATGAAATATATAACACATCATATGAACTGGTTAAAGGAAATCTGGGTGCTGAGATAGAGAGGTATGTACTTCCTTAAGGCCAGCATGATAGACTAGCATTGCGTGTCCTTGAATGAAGGATCATAGGTACAGTTTGTAAGTAAGGCACAGTATTGAGAACCAGAAGGGTCTTCAGAGTAGGCCTGTGTCCTGCGCTTCATTTTCACCTGTGCGGCCTTGCTGCTTTCACCAGGGCTTTCTTAGCATTCCCTGACTCTGTCACATGTGCGCCACCTCCAGAGCTGTGCTGTTGATGGTTTCTTTCCCCTTTCCCTGCTGGCTGAGACCCTACTCATTTTTTTGGCCAAGACACAGAGTCATGTCTGATGCCTTCCTTACCTTTGTTCAGGTAAAATCAATAGCTCAGCTCTTTGTTTCTGTGTCATTTGCATTGAGGACTATTATGTGAATACTCTCTGGGACACTGTCTGCGGTGAGTGGATAGTCCAGGGTGGACTCTCTTACAAAATTGAGGTTTAGTTGATTTCTTACAATTTTGTGTTACTTTTAGATGCAGAGCATAGTGATTCAGTATTTTTGCAAATTATATTTCGTTATAGGTTATTACAAGATAAGGGGTATAGTTCCTTGTGCTATACAATCAACTGTTATTGTCTACTATTTTATACATAATAGTTTGTACCTGCTGCTCCCATGCTCCTAATTTGCCCCTGCCTTTCCCTTTCCCCTTTGGTAACCAGACATTTGTTTTCTATATTTGTGAGTCTGTTTTGCATATACATTCCTTTGTATTATTTTTCAGATTTCACATATAAATGATATCTACAGTATTTTTCTTTCTCTGACTTATTTCACTAAGGATAATATTCTCTAGGTCCATCCACATTGCTGCAAATGGCATTATATCATTCTTTTATATGGCTGAGCAATATTCATATATATATATTCTCTTTGTTTACAAAGTGTATATATATACATATGTATGTATGTGAGTGTACATATACACACATATATATGTAGTCAATCCTAAGGGAAATACACCCTGAACACTCACTGGAAGGGCTGATGCTGAAGGTGAATCTTCAATATTTTGACCACCTGATGTGAAGAGCTGACTCATTGGAAAAGATCCTGATGCTGGGAAAGGTTGAAGGCAAAAGGAGAAGAGGGCAACAGAGGATGAAATGGTTGGATGGCGTCACCGATTCAGTGAACATGAATTTGGATGAACTCCAGGAAATGATGTGGGACAGAGAGGCCTGGTTTGCTGCAGTCCATGGGGTTGCAGAGTCAGACACAACTTATCGACTGAATAACAGCAACAACTATAGATACCACATTTTCTTAACCCAGTCATCTGTTGATGGGTTGCTTCCATATCTTGGCTATTGTAAATAATGCTGCATGAATTTTCTTGAATTAGTGTTTTTCTTTTTCTGGATCTATACCCAGGAGTGAAATCGCTGGATCACATGGTAGTTCTGTTTTTCATTTCTTAAGGAGCCTCTATGCTCTTTTCCATCGTGCCTGCACAGTGGTCTCTTACTAGCCAGGTGAGTTACTGAACCACCCTGTGCGTTAGTTTCCTTATTTGTGAAATGAAGGTAATAATAGTATGAGTAATGGTACCACCTGTAGGGATGTGGGAAGGATCTTATGAGTTAATATGTATGAAATGCAGAACAGCCCCTGGCACATGGTAAGACCTTGAGCGTGCTAGCTAAATCCCTGCTTGACGGGGTCTGTGAGAGCAGAAGGTGAAGATCTTCCTTTCTTCTGTAACCCAGACCCTGGCCTAGTGGATGGCTCCCTGTGATCCTCGGCGAGTGCTGCGGGGTGAATAGCCTACCTGGGTGCAGAAGCAGGCTCCACGCCATGAGGGGACACGTGCACGGCCCCAGAGCGCCACACGCGCCTTGCGAGCTCTTAGGCGGGTATTGACCTGGTCGCTCATGCATGTGAAGTAGGTGGAAAGCTCTTCTATCTGTGTACCTGGAGCAAAGAAGGCTCAGTGCATTTAAACTCACTTTTCAGATTGCCTTTTATGATATCTATAGAGCAGCATTTGCAGTTACAGAACACGCAAAAAAAAAAAAAAGTGAATGTAAGTGTAAACTTCTGATATTACTGTGATTTAGGGAATGATAGGTGTTATTTTTTCTCAAGTTTTATGTAATGTGAATGCATGCTCTGGAATAATCCGAACAAAAGTTGTAAATAAGCCTGAAGAATATTTATTTCTAGGATAAGGTGTGATGGCACTGTGTACCTTATCTTTCAAATGTTGGCAAAATGTGTGGTATTTCTAACAGTGCAAGTGTCAGTATTTCCTCACATTATTTATTGGCCTGAGATGCTGTGAAACAGAGCCATACTCATAGAATCTTCAGTCCTCAAGGATGCTGCTGGGAGCAGGAAAGTCAAGGAATGGTTTGACTTCTTACACTCGCAGTCAAGGCTGCTTGTCCTCCATCTGGAGGTGTCCACCCTGCCCTGGCTCCGGGCCCAGTTCTGATTTGAGGGGGAAGTTAAGGAACCCAGGTCCCTTGCAAGCTAGCTCTGCTGTTGGACTCACTCTGACCTGGGTTCTGATTCCAGGTAAAGAAACCAACTTGCTGATTGCCCTATCTATGCCAGGCTTCTACGTGGTTTATCCGGTTTACTCTTCATAAGAAACGTCACGTGTGATGAAACAGGTGCCTAGAGCGATTAAGTGACTCGACTTAACCAGGATTCAAAATCTGGTTCATGGTGGAAACAACCCAAATACCCACCCACTGGTGAATGGATAAACAGAACATGGTATATCCTTGCAATGTGATTGTATTCAGTCACTTAAATAAATGAAGTACTGATCCATGTTATGTATTAGTCAGGATTCTCCAAAGAAATGGAACCAATAGGATATGTATAAAATATACATTATATAATTAAATATATTAATATTGGTATACCTATGTACCTATGTATCATCTATCACTAGGAGATATATAAAATATGCTAAGATATCAATATATACTTAGGTAAGACAGAGAAGGAGAAATATTGTATGGCATCCCTTATATGTGGGATCTAAACAGAAGTGATAGAAATGAACTTACTTATAAAACAGAAACAGACTCACAGACTTAGAGAATGAGCTTATGGCTGCCAAGGGGAAGGGATAGTTAGTGACTTTGAAAAGGTCATGTACACACTGCAGTATTTAAAATGAATAACCAACAACGATCTATGGTACAGCACATGGAACTCTGGTCAATATTATATGCTAGCCTGGATGGGAGGTGGGTTTGGAAGTGAATGGATACATGTGTATGGATGGCTAAGTCCCTTTGCTGTTCATCTGAAACTACCACAACATTATTAATTGACTATACCCCAATCCAAAATAAAAAGTTTTGGGAAAATATATAAAATATATTAATTATCCCTACAAAATGGGGAAATAACTCACATGGTGATGGAGGTTAACCCATCTGCAACCTGCAAGCAGATACTCAGTGGAACCAAAATGGTATGGTTTTAAGTCCAAGTTCAAAGGCAGGAGAACTCGGACAATCAATGGTGTTAAGTTCCAGTCTAAGTCCAAGTTCAAAGACCAGCATCCCTGCTTGAAATCAGTCAGGCAGAGAGACGGAGAGAGCGCGAATTTTCCCTTGCTCAGCCATTTTGTTCTATTCAGCTCTTCAGTGGACTGGATGAGGCCCACCCACACTCTGCAGGGAAAGGGGCATATCTCAGTCCAGCAATTCAAATGTTCTCTCATCCAGAAATATATTAATTATCCCTACAAAATGGGGAAATAACTCACATGGTGATGGAGGTTAACCCATCTGCAACCTGCAAGCAGATACTCAGTGGAACCAAAATGGTATGGTTTTAAGTCCAAGTTCAAAGGTACGAGAACTCGGACAATCAATGGTGTTAAGTTCCAGTCTAAGTCCAAGTTCAAAGACCAGCATCCCTGCTTGAAATCAGTCAGGCAGAGAGACGGAGAGAGCGCGAATTTTCCCTTGCTCAGCCATTTTGTTCTATTCAGCTCTTCAGTGGACTGGATGAGGCCCACCCACACTCTGCAGGGAAAGGGGCATATCTCAGTCCAGCAATTCAAATGTTCATCTCATCCAGAAACACTTTCACAGACACACCCAGAAATAATGTTTAACCAAATATCTGGGCCTTTTATGGCCCAGTCAAGTTGACACACGAAATTAACCATCACAGACTACTCCACAGATGAACCTTGAAACCATTATGCTAAGTGCAAGAAGCCCGACACATAAGGTTACCTGCTGTGTGATTCCATTTAAATGAAACGTCCAGAGCAGGCGAATCCAGAGAAACAAAAAGCGGACTAGTGGTGGCCCGGGAACTGGTAGGGAGATGGAATGCCAGTGGCTAATTCGTGGGTATGGGGTTTCTGCTTCGTGCTAAGTCACTTCAGTCATGTCTGGCTCTGCAACCCCAGAGGCTGTAGCCCGCCAGCCTCCTCTGTCCGTGGGATTCTCTAGGCAAGAACACTGGAGTGGGTTGCCACTTCCTACTCCGGGGGATCTTCCCGACCCAGGGATCGAACTCGTGTGTCTTACATCTCTGCACTGGCAGGCAAGTTCTTTACCTCTAGCGCCACATGGGAAGCCTAGGGTTCCTGCTCAGGGTGATGAAAATGTTCTGCAGCTAGACAGTAGTGATGGCTGCGTGGCACTGTTAATGTAACGAATACTATTGAATTGTACACTTTAAATCAGTTAAACTGATAGCAGTTTATGGCAGGGGATGTGTATCCTGCCATAATTTAAAAAACCTCACACCTTGTTTCTCTCATACAGCAGTGCTTCTGCTGTGTCCCTGATTCACAGCGATTTCTCTGTGGAAAAGCTGCTCAGCCTTCCCGTCGCCGCCCCTGCAACACGGGCTGTACGCTTTAATGCCAGCCCCCCCGTCTCGCCCCTCCAGGCCTCGCCCCTCCCCACAGGGGCTGGGCGGGAGCTTTGTCCTCCGACAGGGGCGGGGGAGGGCGGGCGCATGACGTCACTCACCCCGACTTCCTGCCCGCTCGTGGGCGGGCTGCTCCTCCGTGGCTCTGCGATCCTGCCAGAAACCTGCTCCGCTTCTAAGGGCTCATCTTCAGCCTGTCCTTGCAGGGCAGAGTTTCCGTGGCCGGTGCTGCCTGTCCCAGGAAGCTGCTCAGGCTGACCGAGTCAGATGCTTCCTTGCTCTGTCCCCCTGCCCCTCGTCTCACGCCCTTTCCCCCGCAGACGCTGCCTTCCCCTCCTGCCATACCCCTGACTGCCGGTACCTGTCCAAGTGTCCCCAGCTTGACGATCAGTCCTGTGTGGAGACTGGGTGAAGCCTATTCATTTTGGGCTTTCTTGCCCTTTCCCAGCTGGACCCATCTTCCCAGAAAACACGTGTCATCATACCCACTCCGCTCCTAATTATCCTTCCCAACATGTGCGTCTAAGGCAAGACAGTGTAGAAGGGAAGAAGCTACATAATATAAAACAGAGAAAAACTGAACATGGTAGGAGATTTGAGCCCAGAAAGAAAGAAGAAGAAACCATCACAAGGTCAGAGGAACGTGGTAGGAGCCCTGCCTCGTGAAATAGCACGGTGCAGCAGCCTCCACCCAAGGCCTGTCCTCTCCTGTGGGTGCCTAATGCCACTGAACCCTTTCTTCTTGCTGGCATGATCCGCATGATCTTGCGTGGTCTCAAGTGGCTTGAAGCAGGATTTTGGTTCCCGCCCAGAGACTGAAGTCAGGCTATGGGAGTAAGAGTGCTGAATCCTAACCGCTGGACCACACCAGGGACCAGTGCCCAATGACAGGCTCTGGCCCTTCGACCTTGCAGAAATGAACTCCCACAGAGACGGAAAGTAGTGAAACATGTAAAGTGTTTGTTACGAAGAAAAAGAGTACAGTATGTGTCTATAGACACACAGGCAGACTCAGAGAGCGTCGCGCCCTCGTGCAAGTTTAAATCACTTATATGGGGTGTTTCTTCCAAATTTCCTTGGGCTAATCATCTTCCCTTGTCTGGTTCCGAGTCTGTACTTGGTTGATCTCAGGATCCTCTTACGTGTGTGTTCGAATCTCTTAGCCAAGGTGGATTCCACGAAGAGGCTTATGGGGTTGGCGTCACTCACCTTTTGACCTCCAAGGAGTATTTCTGTGCATGTGTAGTTGGAATGATCTCCTTGACCTCAAGAATGAGAAGTGTCTTGTCTCTATTATTATTTGGCAGGGTCCAGCCCCTCCTGTTATCCTCCTGTTATCTTCCTCTTAGAGCGTCTATCCTTAGACGACAAACTCCAGCTGCTCAACGCGGAGCCTCTCTATCCCTGCCTCACACATTCCACCCCCTTGGCAGCCCACTGTCACCAGGACACAGGGCCCAACTTGCTCCTTCTCTGAATAAGCAGCCATGCTTCACTTCCGTGAGTCTCCCAATGTCCCTGCCAGAGAGAGACGATGCCATTGGACACGGAAAGGGAGAAAGAGCCCTTTCCATTGTACAGCTGCAAAGGCAACAGGCCACATCTGGGAGAGGCCTTGCAGCAGGGACACATCTGGGAGAGGCCTTGCAGCAGGGACACATCTGGGAGAGGCCTTGCAGCAGGGACACATCTGGGAGAGGCCTTGCAGCAGGGACAAAGCCCCGAGTGCGGCCGGATCCCCTGTGCTGGGCACGGCATAGAGCAACTCGGAGCCCTGTCAGTCCTCCCGGGGCAAGGAAAGGGGCCAGGGAAAACAGGCCCGAAGCTTCAGTCTGAAAAAAAATCCATCTCCTGCTGATGGAGAGAAGAAAGCGATTTCCATCTCTCAATCCTATCAGGTACTGCATGCAGTAAAGACAGAGGAAAAAGACACAGGCCCTGTCCTGAGTGAGGATTTTGCTCTGGGCGTGGTGTGGGGCAGGGCAGGGAGGCAAGACCCAGCGTGGCTGCGGGTGACCCCTGCTATGCTTGGTGTGTGCTGGTGTAAGAAGTGGATTCAGAGGAGGCCGGCACCCCAGGGATTGAGAAAGCTTCCTGGAGGGGGGGAGCCACACCCTGAGGAATGAGGGGGTTCGGGGTGCAGAGGGGAGAGACATTCTGGGTGAGGCTGCTGTGACACAGGCAGGGGTCAAGGAGGGGAGCCTGGCTGAAGCTGAGCACGAGAATGGAAGCTAGAGGATGGAAGGGAGGTGGCGGGACGTGGGGAAGGCTTGACGAGTGCGACCCCAGCCTAGTCTCTGCATCTCTGAACGACCGTGAGAAAACCATGATGTTCACAAGCATTGCTGAAGACACCGGATTGGAAACCTAACTCAGCAGCCAGCACTGTCTGGGCCCTCCTGAAACGACAGTTCTGGGCTCAAAACAGGAAGAGAGGAGACAGGGCACAACCTTGGAAGCCTGAGGGCGCAATATACACTGCTGCCGCTGCTGAATCATGTCAGTCGTGTCCAACTCTGTGCGACCCCAGAGGCGGCAGCCCACTGGCCTTCCCCGTCCCTGGGATTCTCCGGGCAAGAACACTGGAGCGGGTTGCCATTTCCTTCTCCAATGCATGAAAAAGTGAAGTCGCTCCGTCGTGTCTGACTCTTCATGACCCCATGGACTGTAGCCTACCAGGCTCCTCCGTCCACGGGATTTCCCAGGCAAGAGTACTGGAGTGGGGTGCCATTGCCTTCTCCAACAACGTACACCAATTAGAATCAAATGGGTCCAGAATGACAGACAAGTCAGCTTTGACTGGACTTGGACCCTCAGTATATACTTGTTGTGACACATCAGCAAGCTAAATGTCTTGACACCAGAGGTGCCATGACAGTTCCAAGACCGACCATCAAAGACTAAAAAGTGGGCAGTGGCCCAGTTTCTGGTCATATCCGTCCCTTCCCCAAAATAGTTGGAATAATTTTCCCACTCATGAACCTATGAAATTACCCAGCCCATATGGCACAGTGGTAAAGAATCCACCTGCAATGCAAGAGACCCAGGAGGAGTAAGTTCAATCCCTGGTCCAGGAAGATCCCGTGGAGTAGGAAATAGCAGCCCACTCCAGTATTCTTGCCTGGGAAATCCCCTGGACAGAAGAGCCTGGTGGGCTACAGCCCATGGGGTTGCAAAAGAGTCGGACATGACTTAACAACTAAACAACAATAACATGAAAATAACCACACCACGTTCTGAGGCTGCACTCGCCTTCTGCAACAGCCTCTGCAGCACACTCTGTGGAGTGTGTTTCTCTCTGAATAAAACCACTCCTTACCTTTCACTGTCTCTCAGTGAATTCTTTCTGCCACAAGACAGTAAGAACCTGAGTTTCACTGGGTCCTGAAAGCAGGTCTGTGATCTCAGTTGGAGGACCATGGGTTTGGACTGGGTTCGTGTCTTGGTCTTGTGAGTTTGGGTCCCAGTCTAAGGTAAACAGTTTCAACCTGAGATACTTGGGCATTATCCCACAGGCTGTGTGGAATTACAAGAGCTGGTGAACAGGAAAAGGATTTCAAAGCCCAGGCAGAAAGGGCATTATGAAGGATGTGAGAGGGGCTTGTGGAAGGTTAACCCTAGCCTTCTCTGATGGAGGCCAGCAAGGACTGAGAACCCTGGTGGGAGACGCTGAAATCCTAGAGCTACCGGGATGGGAAGCCTTTCAGCGACCTCTTAGACCCTGCTTGAGGCTATCAGATCACACTGGAAACCTTCTCTGGAAACTCTCTAGAGCTCTCAGGAGGTAAGGGCTGCCAATCCCTAGTTCCTCAAAGTGAAAGCAGAATGTGTGGGCAGGATGGGAGAGACTCTCTCCTCCCTTCTCAGTCATCACTGTCAGCCGTTTTTCACTCCAGTGAAAATTTAGTAGGTATATTAATATGCATCCAGGCACAATAAAACCTTGTTTGAAGTTTAAAATATAGCTTGTCAGATGAGTATTTAGTGGTGTGTTTTAATGTGCATAAATGCAGACCAGAATTTCATGTGTCTAGGGTACACGTTAGCAATTTCACAAGTGATCACAGGTGCAGTGTCCGTGGGCCGCTTGAGGGGTGGGCTGGGGAGGAGAGGGAGCAAAAGAGCCTGAAACTTTGGGGCCTTTTTACTTTATCTCCCTAAGTAGGGCCTTGAATTTCCAGGTGACTGTATAATGGAGTTTCCTTGTACTTATTGATTATTTTATCTTATGTTTTATTGAGAGGAATTCATATAACATAAAATTAGCCCTTTTATGGCCGGTAATACAGCAGCATTTAGTGTACGCACAGGGCTGTGCTCTCCGACCATCATCTGTTCCTAGCTCTGCAACATCTTCATCACCCAGAAGGAAGTCCTGCATCCATCAAGCAGTCACCCCTCCTCCCCTCCTCCCTGCAGCCCCTGGCAACCAACCACTCATCTGCTTTCTGTCTCCATGGATTTACCTATTCCAGACCCTTCTATTTTTAAAACTTCTTATTAATTTTTGGCTTTTGTTTCTGTCTTATGATTCATAGAAGTGTTTGCATGTTTCTCTGGACCACAGGCAACAAGGCCTGCTGTTTTGGAGGGATTCAGAGATTGCAGAATGGTAGCCGAGACATCAGATTGTTGAAAGGAGAGGGACTGCAGGGAGGACGCTACACAGGTAATGCTGTAGAAGCCAGTACAGGCAAGGTGGGAGACAGTCCTACCATCCTGCCAAATTTTTCCCAAGCGAGGCTATTAACCTTTTCGGATGACTAGTGACTAACCCTTTGGCAGTCTGATGAAGCTCTTGGACTTCCTCTCAGGATGGTGATTTGGATAAAATAGAGCATAGAGGATTACAAAGGAAGCTAATTATATTGAGATTCAGTTATAAAATGTTAAAGTATTTGGTGATCGTGTTTTATTTAATGCTTCTTTATTAACGTGTTGAATAAGGAGACCTAGTTGTGGGTCTAATAATACTATAATCTTAAAGTAGGGAGAGGTGTAAATTATATTTGGAGACACTATAACACTATAAAGTGGTATGAAAATATCTTATATTGGTGGTGAAGTCACAGATATTGCTAATATTACTGTGATTTGTCACTTATATTCATAATGGAAAGGAACATGCATGGAAGCTAGGGGAAACAAAGTTATCATTTTTCCCCAACCAAGTTCATCCACTGATGTTGCTTAAGAATCCTTATTCTGGAGTCAACGGTTTCTAATCTATTTTCAGCCATGGATGTCTTTGAGAATCTAACAAAACTATCTGTACGCCATCTCACCCTCCTGCAAATGCATTTATTAGTACAAAATTTGCATCATGTACAAGTACATGTACAAAACTTACATCACGTCTATGGACCTCCTGACACCCATCCGTGGACCATTTCCAAGCCCGTGGACCCCAGGTTAAGATCGCCAGTTTCACCTGCACCAGCAGTTAAGGGCACTGTATGACTTAGCGTTTCTTGGCTGTAGATAACAGAAAATGCCTGGAGCCAGGCAGTTCTAGAGGATGGCTGTAGCAGAAGCTTCTAGACAGTCTTATCTGCATTCTACATCTAGGATAAGTAGGTTCCATCTGAGGCCAGACTTTTGACCCTCAATCATCATTCCAACGTCTGAGTGTCCTCGGCTGGGTTAGGAGCCCATTCCTGCACTAGAGGAGAACTGGGTACCTTGATCAAATACCTCAGCAGGCTGTCTCTGATGAGGAAGAAGCAATTCTCAGAAGGCATTTGAGGCACACAAAAAAAAAAAAAAAGAAAGAAAGAACAGAAAAAACTGCTGTGGATATGAGGCAGAAAAAAGAGAAAATAATTTTTTAAGTTCCATGAAAACCATAGACAGTACTGTTTTATTATTATAAGGTACTTTCTGGGAACATTTGAATATTTCTGCAATCAGGATATAACTCTCACTATAAACACACATTGAAAGCACCCCAACTCTCCTCCCCTCGCCCAGACAAGTAAACTGCTGTTATATCAAATCAGTTTTGTGTCTTACAGCTGAGTCTTAGAACTGTGGCCTCACAGAGTCATACAAGCTACATTTCTGGAAGCTTCAGAAAGTCCTTCCATTCCTATGCTCTTCATGCTATTTTCTTTTAATCTCAGCTCTTCTAAAGCATACTTTATTTGTCTAGTTTGGCTCCTTTTTCATATCAGATGTTTACCACATGACTAAACGCCGAGATGAAGCCTGATTCAATTAAGCAGGTGTCCTCTGAAGAGCAGCTACCAATCCAGCTCTTTTCTGGGCATTGTGAGCATCAGACAGGGGAAGAAAGCAGAGTCATCTGCTCTCTGAGAGCTTACAGCACAGGTGTGGAGGCTGCACATACACAGGAACCAGGTACAGCACTCATCTGGACTGCTAGCCTAGGTGATGCACACTTTGGTGTTCAGGTGCTCAGTCGTGTCCCCACATTGCTCTGTGACCCCATGGACTGGAGCACACCAGGCCTCCCTGTCCTTCACCATCTCCTACAGCTCACTCAAATTCAGGTCCATTGAGTCGGTGATGCCATCCAACCATCTCATCCTCTGTCATCCCCTTCTCCTCCTGCCTTCAGTCTTTCCCAGCATCAGGGTCTTTCTCAAGGAGTAAGCTCTTTGCATCAGGTGGCTGAAGTATTGGAGTTTCAGCTTCAGCATCAGTCCTTCCAATGAACGCTCAGGATTGATCTCTTTTAGGATGGACTGGTTTGATTGCCTAGCAGTCCAAGGGACTCTCAACAGTCTTATCCAGCACCATAGTTTGAAACCATCAATTCTTTGGCTCTCAGCCTTCTTTATGGTTACGTGAGCCTTTACGAGCTGCCGCTGGGAGTCAGGAATTGAGAGAGCAGGGTACGGGTTGAGTAGCAAAGCAAGACCCTGGGCATCCTGTCCTGGGTCTGTGCCTGTGTGCACACGGGGCTCTCTGGACATCTCTCTGAAAGCAATGAGTCTTTGAGAAGTCGCACTCCTTGTCTTGGTCATGATACAAGAAACACAGAATCTCTGAGTAAGGAGGACCATGTGGCCCGTGGGCCCCTCGCAGGGCCAACCCCCCATTTACCTCCCAGGTCTCTGCTTTAAGGTCACTTCCAGAAAGTTCCTCTCCACCCTCTCAATTTAGAACTAAATCCTGTTATGAAACTTTTTCATAGTACCTTGTTCTTTTTCTTCAAAACACTTCAGATCTTTTGTAATTACATGTTTATTTTTCTCTCTACTGGTCTGCAAGGTTTTCTAGGTAGGCAAAGGAATGAGTCTTTTTCACTTGCCTCTGCATTCACAAAACTCAGTGCAGTGCCTGCCCTTTGAAGTGCTCAGGAAATACGTGCAGAGCGATTAGAGATTTAAGTATAGGCTACAGGCTTCCCTGGTGGCTCAGGTGGTAAAGGATCCATCTGCAATGCAGGAGACCCAGGTTCAACCCCTTGGTTGGAAAGATTCCCCAGAGAAGGGAATGGCAACCTCCTCCAGTATTCTTGCCTAGAGAATTCCATGGACACAGAAGGCTACGATCCACAAGGTCACAAAGAATTGGACATGACTGAGTGATTTACTTTTCAGAAACCACGTCAGTGTTTTCTGATAATGATGAGGTTCAGTTGAGGACAAGGGCACCGTTGACAGGAAACATCATTTGATGTTAAAATTGTGCCAGACCAAAGGGACAGCTGGTATATGTGTCACTGATGCAGATCTTAAGGGTTATGAATCTGAGAGTTAAGGTAATTAAGAAACATTGCTTTCTGGTTTGGAATTGAAAACCTGTAGTGAAATAAAACCTATGGAATAAAGTGGAGAGGCTCCTGCTCTGTTGCATCCATGTCAACTCTTTCAACTGTTCTGCCTTTAATGGGACTCTGGGGAGTTGTGTGTTACTGTGGTCTTATTTTCCCAAGTTAAAAAAAAACAAAACAAACAAACAAAAAAACCATGAAACCTTGAAAGGAATTAGACGACTACAAAGACAGGCAAGTTAGTGAAACTCTTATTTCTCTTCAAACAGAAACTTAACATTTGCCAGCAGGGAGAAAGTCATGAAGAAATGAAGTTGAAAGAATCCACTGGCATTCCTGGCTTGAGAGTTTGCTTTGGTTGTTAGCAGTGGGGTGGAGCAGGGATTCCTTTCCATTTTTTAGCTGAAGACTTAAATTTCAAAAATCAGAGGCAGTGAGCATAAAGGTCTTGGTTGAACTTTGCTCCAGTCTGTGTGTTAGTCACGCACGTCTGACGCTTTGTGACCCCTGGACTGTAGCCTGCCAGGCTCCTCTGTCCATGGGGATTCTCCAGGCAAGGATACTGGAGTGGGTTGCCATTTCCCCTTTCAGGGATCTTCCCGACCCAGCCGGATCTCCTGCATTGCAGGCAGACTCTTTACTGTCTGAGCCACCAGGGAGGCCCAATGTCTTTGTGCAAATGAAAGCAGAGATCCTGAAAGTTTCCTTATATGGGATTTTACAGCTTTATAAAAATGAGCAAGCCTTCCTTTACTGTAGAATTGAGTAGGTATAATTTGGCTCAAAGTCTTTTTTTTTAATTTAAAAAAGCTATGTATGTCTGTGGAGAAGGCAATGGCACCCCACTCCAGTACTCTTGCCTGGAAAATCCCATGGATGGAGGAGCCTGGTAGGCTGCAGTCCATGGGGTCGCTAAGTCGGACCTGACTGAGCGACTTCACCTTCACCTTTCGCTTTCATGCATTGGAGAAGGAAATGGCAACCCACTCCAGTGTTCTTGCCTGGAGAATCCCAGGGACGGGGGAGCCTGATGGGCTGCCGTCTATGGGATCTCACAGAGTCGGACACGACTGAAGTGACTTAGCAATGTATGTCTGGGGCTTCCCTAGTAGCTCAGACGGTAAAGCGTCTGTCTACAATGCAGGAGACCCGGGTTCGATCCCTGGGTTGGGAAGATCCCCTGGAGAAGGAAATGGCAGCCCACTCCAGTATTCTTGCCTGGAAAATCCCATGGACCGCGGAGCCTGGTAGGTTATCATCCATGGGGTTGCAAAGAGTCAGACACGACTGAGCGACTTCACTTCACTTCACTTCATGTATGTCTGATATTACTATCAGTGAGAAAAAAACATTTTTATTATAATACTTGATACTTATGCAGCAGTCTTCTCTGAGGGATTCAAATTCCAGCTAAGTGTATGACATGGGTAGGCTTGCTCCTGGTGGGAATGTGAAAGTTTGGGACTTTATGCTACTCTTGAAAACACAAGAAGTTGGATATTTTCCTCTCACAGCTTAGGGAAGATAAATTTCACCCCTTTTTTAGTTCTAGAAGAGTTTTTCTGGAATGTCAGCTTCTGGGAATTCATATTGGACTTAATTTTAACACCAGTGAGTACCTGCAGAAGGAAGCACTGTTGAAGGTGTTAAGTGTTTGCCCTCTCTATTCAGCTGGGCTTGGTCTCAAACGTGCTAGGCCTCAGTTTTCCCTTTTGTATGTGTGGGTTTTAAGTCACCTCAATCATGTCCCACTCTTTGTGACCCCATGGACTCTAACCTACTAGGCTCCTCTGTCCATGGGACTATCCTGGCAAGAATACTGGATTGAGTTGCCATGCCTTCCTCCAAGGGATCTTCTCAACCCAGGGATTGAACTCGCATCTCTTGTGGCTCTTGCACTGCAGGTGGATTCTTTACTGCTGAGCTGCCTGGGCAGTTCCCTGTTTGTAAGATTAAAACAACATCTTCTGTTAGGGTCAAGTAGCCTCCCTCTGGTGAACAGTTTTGGTGACCTAAGAAGGACTCTCCTTGCCACAAGCACACACCTATGAGCGTGCACGCATATGCGTGGGCACACACACGTACACACACATATTCTCCTGAGTCACCCCCAGTTTCTTCCCGACCCACAGCCACAGACGCAGTCCCTGGAGTGATGCCTCTTTAGGCTTCATATTCTAACCTGCTAATGTGTCTGCCACATAGGTGAGAGAAAAGGAAGCAGAGGCGTGATTCAAACAATAGTAGTTGAACGAGTAATGGTGTATTGAGTCTGCTGAGCCTTTGCAGGGGTAACCCAGATCTCTGCAATTATAAGGTAGTCATGTCCAAGGCTTTCAGAATGGCCCTGTAACATTACAAAAATATTTAAGGGGGAAACTGAGACTGTCAACGTTCTATTTTGCTGAAAACAGAAAACCCTAAGCCATCATGAGTATAATATTCACTGATATAAAAATGGAATGCATTTAGCTTTACATTGCTCTAATAAGATCTCGTTTTGCTTCTGAGTAGCAGAAACCTCTCCACGGGTCTACAGCCGTCTACCCGCTGTAGAGACGACACAGCTGGGCAGGGCCAGGCCCGAGGGAGCAGGTTAGTGACCAGGCTCTGAGCTGTGCTCTGGCGGCTGTACCAGGGCACGCCCAGTCTCAGTTTTGAGGACTCCTGTCTGCGAGCACCCAGGCCTGCTGCCTTCTCCATCCCAGACCTGCCCTTTCTTACTTCTCAGCTTTTAGAACTCATTCCCCCAGACCTGCCTTTTCTTACTTCTCAGCTTTTAGAACTCATTCCCCAAGACTGGCACAGGACTGCTCTGGTGGTCCAGGGGTTAGGAGTTCGCCTGCCAGGTCACGGGGCATAGATTCAATCCCTGGTCTGGGAAGACCCCACATGCCGAGGACAGCTAAGCCTGTGAGCCCCAACTCCCGAGGCCTGCACACCCAGGGCCCACTCCCCAAAATGAGAGGAGCCCCCCTGCTGAGGAGCCCTCATTGCAACAGAGGGACCCCTGCTTGATGCAACTAGAGAAAGCCATCCACAGCAACCAAGACCCAGCATGGCCGAAAATAAAGAAATACAACTGAAAAATAAAGACTGGCATAGTCCAGCACAACATGGCCTGTCTCAGATGTGCAAGATATCATTTCCTCCTTCACCCTGAGTGTGAGTACGTGTCCTCCTCACAGGATCATGGACGGACCCAGCATGGTGTGTCTTCCCCAAATCTATACCCACCACATTCTCTTTATTTTTTCAACACTCCTATAAAGCTAATGTCATATGGAATGAGCCAGAAGAGTCAAAGGCCTATATTATCCATTCACTGATCGTTCATCTAATAAAGTGTGAGCGCCGATTACGCAGCAAGCTCTACGTTGGGTTGCAGGGATGCAGCAGTGGGCAGACAGCACAGCCCCTTCTCTCATGGGGGAGAACATGACAAGCAAACAAGTATGTAGTCATAAAATGTGACGAGCACCGTGAAGCGTCAGGAGTGTGTGACAGAGTGTAAGAGACGCAGAAGGTAAGAGAAGCTCTCCTGAGACAGCCACAGCTGAGCCGAGGTCTGGGACAACGCAGTAGGTGGCCGCTGGTTTTGGTCACCTTTGGTTCACTTTCTCTTCTTTTGATGACAACACATGATGGTTGTCTCTGGGGCCTTCTTTATGGGAGTCCCATTCTTCTTGGGTTGGTGCTGTGATCAAGCTAGGTCACGTGACCACGCCAGGTCAAGCTGGCTTTCATTGAGGGCTTGGACTCTGAGTGGAGTGACACAGGACGGAAAACAACCGGGGAGGGCAGGGCGTGCCGAGCGACAGCAGGAGCTGAAACGATGCCTCCTGAGGGCTGGCTGCACCAGGCTTAGTGGGGCCAGATGAAGGCTTTGGATTTTATCCTAAAAACAAAGGAAAGTTGCAAAGCTATTTTGAGCACAGGGAGGATATTTTTGGGAGCAACCAGTGTCACAGAGGAAAAACAACCCAGCAAACAGTCCAGTCCAATGAACAGTGTGAAGATCTTTGGTCTTCTCAGTTCTGCCCTAAGCTAGCTCCAGGACCCTGAGAATTTGTCAGGCTCTTCTCATCTCTAATCTCTCTGAGCCCCAATGCCTTCATCTGCAAAATGAGGTAGGGAATTAGCTGACTTTTAATTTCCCTTTCTCCTCAGATGTTTCATGATCTACAGAGAAACCCTGTCAAATAGAACGAAGTGGTCATCATCAAGAAGTTTATAATCAAACGGGAGATACGAACACCCAATCTCTGTAACCCCTGCTGTATTCCAAGGATCTGTGTTTAAAGTGGTTTTTAAACTGCTTTTGCCAGCTCATTGTCTTGTTGGCTGCAGAAGGATTTTAACCAGGCTCAGTGGTCATTCAATGTAGAACTTTGAGAGAAGGCATTACTTGAAGTGTGATACTCTGTTAAGCTGAGACATATTAACTTCAACTGAGTGCTCCATGACAGAAAACATGAGTGAAAGTATTGACTCTTGGCTGAATTTCGCCAAGATCTTGGAACTTTGGAAACGGCTGCGTGTGATATGTCTGCTGCTGCTCCATAACTAAGTCACGTCCAACTCTGCAACTCCATGGACTGCAGCATGCCAGGCTTCCCTGATTTCACCAACTCCTGGAGCTTGCTCAAACTCATGTCCATTGAGTCAGTGATGCCATCGACCATCTCGTCCTCTGTCACCCCCTTCTTCTCCTGTGTCATCTATCAGTTTATCTATTGCTGCCAACACTCAGTGGCTTAAAGCATCCACCATTTTATTTCTCACAACTCTTTGGATGGCTGGATCATTTTGGCTAGACTTGCCTGGCCTCTGCCATACGGTGGCATTCAGCTGGTGGGTTGGCTGGGGAACTGCTACAGCTGGGATGACAAGCCTCTCTCTGCCTCAGGCTTTCATTTTTGAGGAGGTTGAACCAGTTTTTTTTTTTTTTTTTCACGTTCTTCACAGCATTTCCAGAAGGCAAGGAGCGAGGTGCAAGTGCTCGTCAAACAGCCCTCGTTTGCCGTGTCTGTGGATGTCCCAGCGGCCAAGCCCAGGCTTAACAGAGGAGGTTCGACACCAAGGACGTGCATAAGGAGGTGAGAGTCATCAGAAGCCATTAGGGTGACTGTGTGAACTGTCCCTCTTAGATATGCATTGCAAGACGTGCAAGTTTAACCTATATGGTGCTCTCAGAAAGACACAATGTTCATGTTATTACTAGTATAAGGAAGCATTTGGAGTCACCTTATTAACGGACTAAATCCTACATCAAGTGGTTCTGCCTCATAAAAATATTCATTAATTTTTGCAGTGGCCTTGGAAAGTTATGTACATATTTAGAGGAAAATACCATTTGCAATTATAATGAATTAAAGCAATCTTTACTGCAGTACCACTGCCTCAGTTTGGAACTAAGGCTTTCTAATTTCATATTAGCAGCGACTTCACTTTCACTTTCATGCATTGGAGAAGGAAATGGCAACCCACTCCAGTGTTCTTGCCTGGAGAATCCCAGGGACGGTGGAGCCTGATGGGCTGCCGTCTATGGGATCGCACAGAGTCGGACACGACTGAAGCGACTTAGCAGCAGCAGCAGCAGCAGCGTCTATGTCCTCCCAACTCCTCTGCCCAAGGATGTGGGTGCCCTTCTCGTTGAGCAGACCTCAGTCTCTTTTGAGGACAGGAATCCTACCTCACCCATGTTTCTTTCCCTCACTCTCCCAGAATGTATGACACTCAGTGGAAGCTCCCAGAGCTGTGCTATGCTAGGCTCGGATGCTGAGTCGTGTCCAACTCTCTGCCACTCCATGGACTGTAGCCCACCAGGCTCCTGTGTCCATGGGATTCTCCAGGTAAGAATACTGGAGTGGGTTGCCATTTCCTCCTCCAGGGGATTGTCCTGACCCAGACGTGCATAAGGAGGTGAGAGTCATCAGAAGCCATTAGGGTGACTGTGTGAACTGTCCCTCTTAGATATGCATTGCAAGACGTGCAAGTTTAACCTATATGGTGCTCTCAGAAAGACACAATGTTCATGTTATTACTAGTATAAGGAAGCATTTGGAGTCACCTTATTAACGGACTAAATCCTACATCAAGTGGTTCTGCTTGCCTCATAAAAATATTAATTTTTGCAGTGGCCTTGGAAAGTTATGTACATATTTAGAGGAAAATACCATTTGCAATTATAATGAATTAAAGCAATCTTTACTGCAGTACCACTGCCTCAGTTTGGAACTAAGGCTTTCTAATTTCATATTAGCAGCAACTTCACTTTCACTTTTCACTTTCATGCATTGGAGAAGGAAATGGCAATCCACTCCAGTGTTCTTGCCTGGAGAATCCCAGGGACGGTGGAGCCTGATGGGCTGCCGTCTATGGGATCGCACAGAGTAGGACACGACTGAAGCGACTTAGCAGCAGCAGCAGCAGCAGCGTCTATGTCCTCCCAACTCCTCTGCCCAAGGATGTGGGTGCCCTTCTCGTTGAGCAGACCTCAGTCTCTTTTGAGGACAGGAATCCTACCTCACCCATGTTTCTTTCCCTCACTCTCCCAGAATGTATGACACTCAGTGGAAGCTCCCAGAGCTGTGCTATGCTAGGCTCGGATGCTGAGTCGTGTCCAACTCTCTGCCACTCCATGGACTGTAGCCCACCAGGCTCCTGTGTCCATGGGATTCTCCAGGTAAGAATACTGGAGTGGGTTGCCATTTCCTCCTCCAGGGGATTGTCCTGACCCAGGGATTGAACCTGCGTCTTCTGCACTAGCAGGTAGATTCTTTACCACTAGCACCACCTAGGATGCTCCCTAAATGCTGATTAAATAAACAAATCAACAGTTGCCTTTTAGTATACACCTTTATGTTCCAAGCACTTCACTCACAGATTGGATCTCCAGTCTCTCAATGCCACAGATGGATCATTCTCCACAGTTTACAACTCAGGGGACTTGACTGAGGCACAGAAAACCCAAGGTGGACAGGCTGGGACTCCAGCCCAGTCCTGTCTGATGCGACTTCATCGCACCCGCTGCTGTTTCCCAGGCAGAGCAGAAAGGAGACTGTCAAAAGTGAAGACACCTCCAGGTGTTGAGAGAGGGGCAATGAGGAAACAGCAGAGGCTGTAGTTGCAGAAACCTTTAAGCATTCACTGCCTTTACAAGAAAATAAACACTGTTCATTAAGAGACTGGCCACCAAAACCCAGGTGGAAAACCAGTAGGAGAGCTGGTTCTACAGGTCTTAAAAAAACCCAGTACCAATTAGTTAATTCTTGGGGATGGGGAAGAGGAGAGACTGGAGAGGCCTTGTTGGGTAGGCGACAATTCCACACTCACAAGGGGTGTCCTCAGATGAAAAGGTGGCCGTCAGTTTACATTTTGAATACAGTTTTTATTACTTACTGGATCAGTAATAATAGTAACAGTAGCTACCTGTTAATGATCATAATAATGGCTTCTACCACTTAGCTCTGCAGCATAGGTGGGTGGAGGGGCCCAGCAAGGCACTTCACATACAATGCAAGGTCTCAATACTCACAACAGCCCTGGGAAGTAGGTTTTACTATTCTCAGTGGGTAGACGAGGTAACCGCTCAGAGAGCTTAGTTTTCCCAAGAGCTCCCAGCTTTTAAGTGGAAGATCTAAATCCTGTCTGTTCGACTAAAAAGCCGGGAGTAACTGGGCGGTGGGCCCTGTGCCGCTCCGTGCTGATCCGAGGTCGGGAACTGTGAATCTTATTTATGCAACTCTGAGCACGTGTCTGTGTGTGTAATTCGCAAACGAAAAAACAAATCCAGGTCCTGGTATCTGTTCTCTGGAAGTTTAGAAGCCTGCGTGGTGGAGAGCTGCCAAAGTCTGTCCTCATTCATTCGCTCCTTGGATCCCGTAAGAAGTGTTTGTGGCGCACTTGGGTATTCCGGGCGGGGCGCTAAACTAGGAGAGAGGACGGCGAGCTGGCCGCTCCCCAGCCTGACTTGACTTTCTCCGGGGCAAGGGTTAGGGTTAAGGGAAGCAGAAACGGTATGGAGCCGGCTGGGGCGCGACCCGCACCGGCGGCGGGGCGCGGGGGGCGGCGAGCGGCGGCTGTCCGGGGCGGGCGCCCGGAGGCGGGCTCCCCGAGGCGGGCTCCCCGAGGCGGGCTCCCCGAGGCGGCCCGCGGCCTCCATATCTCTGGGCTTTCTATTTTGTTCCATTGATCTATATTTCTGTCTTTGTGCCAGTACGATACTGTCTTGATGACTGTGCTTTGTAGTAAAGCCTGAAGTCAGACAAGCTGATTCTTCCAGTTCCATTCTTCTTTCTCAAGATGTCTTTGGCTATTCTAGGTTTTTTGTATTTCCATACAAATTGTGAGGTTATTTGTTCTAGCTCTGTGCAAAATACCGCTGGTAGCTTGATAGGAATTGCATTGAATCTGTAGATTGCTTTGGGTAGTATACTCATTTTCACTATATTGATTCTTCCGATCCATGAGCATGGTATATTTCTTCATCTATTAGTGTCCTTTTTGATGTCTTTCATCAGTGTTTTATAATTTTCTATATATAGGTCTTTAGTTTCTTTAGGTAGGTATATTCCTAAGTATTTTATTCTTTTCGTTGCAATGGTGAATGGAATTGATTCCTTAATTTCTTTTTCTACTTTCTCATTATTAGTGTATAGGAATGCAAGGGATTTCTGTGTATTGATTTTATATCCTGCAACTTTACTATATTCATTGATTAGCTCTAGTAATTTTCTGGTGGAGTCTTTCGGGTTTTCTATGTAGAGGATCATGTCATCTGCAAACAGTGAGAGCTTTACTTCTTCTTTTCCAATCTGGATTCCTTTTATTTCTTTTTCAATGCAAGGGATTTCTGTGTGTTGAGTTTATATCCTGCAACTTTACTATATTCATTGATTAGCTCTAGTAATTTTCTGGTGGAGTCTTTAGGGTTTTCTATGTAGAGGATCAAGAAGAAGTAAAACTCTCACTGTTTGCAGATGAAAGAAAGTTATTTTTAACATTGCAAGTTTTAAAAAATTTCAACAAATGGGAAATACAGCTTGTATAAAATACTTGTAAAAGGTTTACGTATTCCTCCATTTCCTCTTTAGTATTTACATATTGTTCACTTTTTTCCCCTTTATGCTTCTTATAAATTCCTACTTGTATGTATGTTTGTTCACAAATTTTTGCCCATTTTGGGTGGAGCTGTCTCTCTCATCTCACTAAATACTATTTTTGTGTTCCTTTTTACTATGTGAACTAACCTAGGCTATTTATCTAGATGGGAAATGGCCTGAATTTAGAATATTTAAACAAATTATCTAGTTCTTATTTGTTGTTTGGTCACTAAGTCACATCCAAGTCTTTTGTGACCCCCATGGACTGTAGCCCACCAATCTCTTCTGCCCATGGGATTTCCCAGGCAAGAATACTGGTATGCTGTGCTGAGTTGCTCAGTTGTGTCCAACTCTTTGCAATCCCATGGACTGTAGCCTGCCAGGTTCCTCTGTCCATGAGGACTCTCCTGGCAAGTATACTAGAGTGGGTTGCTATTTCTTTCTCTAGGGAATCTTCTTGACCAGGGATCAAAACCATATCTCCTACATTGGCAGGTGGATTCTTTACAACTTAGCTACCAGGGAAGCCCCCAGTTTTTATTACATGTGTTAATTCTCATATAAGTCCTGGGTTATTGGGTAAAAATCTGGTTATGTGATTTAATCCTTAAATCATATATTATTTTAGACATGGAAAATAATGATAAATTGTATTCATAAAGAAATACTCTTCTCTTGCAAAGTTCTATTTAAATGCCAGATAAATAAAAAGATATGATGGCTCCTATTAGGTTTCTGTCTAATGCTGAAACAATATGCATAAAAAGAGTCCAAATTGAATTAATCACTTATGTGGTATGATTAATTTAAGTTTCTTAAAACACCCAATTCACTGAATTATTTGTTGTATCAATACTGTGTAGAAAACTATGCATAAATTTTGAACATGTTTACTTGCAGAGGAAGAGATGTAAGGAATAATCTCACATTATTCACTTTGTAAAAAAGAGTAACTTGGTTTTGTTTAGATATTATCAGTAAGATTTACATTTTTATGATTCATAACAATAAAGAAACCTTTGACTAATTTCATTGTAAGATTCTGGAGACTAATTTGGACATCCACTTCCAGGAAACTTGGATTGAGAGGGAGAACGTGCCAACTCTAACATTCCATTAGAAAAGAAAACAAAATCTGTATCTCAGAGAAAGGAGAGAAAGCAGAATCTATACTAAATGTTGTAAATAGTTTTCTCCTCAAAGATATAGGATACACCTCTTGAATTGATTACTAAAAATAGAACCACTGTGTGTTATCCAAACAATCCCCCAAAGAGACAGCTCTCAAAAGATGTACTCTGAAGACCAGAGATAGTTATAGTAAACATTTAAAGTTGATATATTTTTCACAAAGTGTGTACACAAAATTAAATATCTGTATGCATATGATTTTCAAATGACAAACCATGGTTAGCACATACAGCATTAACTAATTGAAATTTTTGCATTTGGTTATGGGAGTAAATGGAAATGTGGGGATGAATATTACTGTCAAAAGCCAACCAGTATGTATGCAAGCCTCATGCAACTACCACCTCTGTCCTAGGATTAATCATCTCTTATACTACCAAGGACTATGATTAAATATCACTATCCTGAAATGGAGAATGAAGAAATATCCCACAAGGCACTGGCTACAAAGCTTTTATCACCAACACCTAGTCTGATTCTTGGGTAAAACAATGTTATTTTTAAAATAAGTTAAAAAATAACAACTGATGACTAGAGATATACTATATGTGAGGCAGTTTGCTATGGGATACTTGATTTGATCTTTCCTAAATCCTGTGTTGATGCTGTGAAAGTGCTGCACTCAATTTGCCAGCAAATCTGGAAAACTCAGCAGTGGCCACAGGACTGGAAAAGGTCAGTTTTCATCCCAATTCCAAAGAAAGGCAATGCCAAAGAATGCTCCAACTACTGCA
The DNA here is from genome assembly GCA_006408695.1 of Aepyceros melampus. NCBI lineage: Eukaryota > Metazoa > Chordata > Mammalia > Artiodactyla > Bovidae > Aepyceros > Aepyceros melampus. The sequence goes on from SJXQ01008129.1 coordinate 138,826, forward strand.
CAATTGCACTCATCTCACATGCTAGTAAAGTAATGCTCAAAATTCTCCAAGCCAGACTTCAGCAATATGTGAACCATGAACTCCCTGATGTTCAAGCTGGTTTTAGAAAAGGCAGAGGAACCAGAGATCAAATTGCCAACATCCGCTGGATCATGGAAAAAGCAAGAGAGTTCCAGAAAAACATCTATTTCTGCTTTATTGACTATGCCAAAGCCTTTGACTGTGTGGATCACAGTAAACTGTGGAAAATTCTGAAAGAGATGGGAATACCAGACCACCTGACCTGCCTCTTGAGAAATCTGTATGCAGGTCAGGAAGCAACAGTTAGAACTGGACATGGAACAACAGACTGGTTCCAAATAGGAAAAGGAGTACGTCAAGGCTGTATATTGTCACCCTGCTTATTTAACTTATATGCAGAGTACATCATGAGAAATGCTGGACTGGAAGAAACACAAGCTGGAATCAAGATTGCTGGGAGAAATATCAGTAACCTCAGATATGCAGATGACACCACCCTTATGGCAGAAAGTGAGGAGGAGCTAAAAAGCCTCTTGTTGAAAGTGAAAGAGGAGAGTGAAAAAGTTGGCTTAAAGCTCAACATTCAGAAAACGAAGATCATGGCATCTGGCCCCATCACTTCATGGGAAATAGATGGGGAAACAGTAGAAACAGTGTCAGACTTTGTTTTTTTGGGCTCCAAAATCACTGCAGATGGTGACTGCAGCCATGAAATTAAAAGGCGCTTACTCCTTGGAAGAAAAGTTATGACCAACCTAGATAGTATATTCAAAAGCAGAGACATTACTTTGCCGACTAAGGTCCGTCTAGTCAAGGCTATGGTTTTTCCTGTGGTCATGTATGGATGTGAGAGTTGGACTGTGAAGAAGGCTGAATGCAGAAGAATTGATGCTTTTGAACTGTGGTGTTGGAGAAGACTCTTGAGAGTCCCTTGGCCTGCAAGGAGATCCAACCAGTCCATTCTGAAGGAGATCAACCCTGGGATTTCTTTGGAAGGAATGATGCTAAAACTGAACTCCAGTACTTTGGGCACCTCATGCGAAGTGTTGACTCATTGGAAAAGACCCTGATGCTGGGAGGGATTGGGGGCAGGAGGAGAAGGGGACGACATAGAGAAGGGGATGAGATGGCTGGATTGCATCATGGACTCAATGGACGTGAGTATGGGTGAACTCCAGGAGTTGGTGATGGACAGGGAGGCCTGGTGTACTGCGATTCTTGGGGTCGCAAAGAGTCGGACACGACTGAGTGACTGAACTGAACTGAACTGAAAATCCTGTGTGGGATAAGAAATTTTTATTTTTGCTTTAAAAATGAGGAAACCACAATGTGCAAATGTTTAATATTTTGCAATAAACCACAGACAGTGAGATGTGGAGCTGAGACAGACATCTAACAAAGACTGCGGTTTTAACTATTATTTCATATTAAGTACTCTATAATTTATTAAAATTATTTTATGTTTTATCACTAAAAGAAATCCTGCTTATTATAATTCAAGTTTAATTCAATGAGGGTATACTGATAACTGCAATATCCAGACAAGAAACAGAGCTGAAGGTAAACCCTATTAAAAAGCAACCAAAACTCATCCAGGAACTCAGGAAAAAGGGAGTAAAAATCTTTGAGGAAAACATCTGTTATCCAACCCATTATTTTATTTAAACATTAGCCCTTAACCCCAGAACAATAGGTTTCAATTGTGAACAGTATAAATATCTTTACTTACAAATTTGTTATTTGATTTATGCTTAGTTGATAGACTGTAGTAGGCAGTAGGGATTAAAAAAGGAACCTAAAGTGTGGAAATCAAATTATATTCCTAGGGAAGATAATAAAGATAAGAGGAAAATATCAACTTAATGGTGATCTGGTAGTATATTCATAACAAACTTCCCTGTCTATCTCAACTCCATCTGAATTTTTACTCTTCCTATTGAGTAAATCAACTAATTTTTGTATATCACATTTAAAGTTTTTTGGCACTAGTTGAATGAATATTTAGATATGTGATCTCGTTTAAGACAGAAAGTAAATAAGCAAAGTATTCGAGCTTCCCTGTTGGCTTAGAGGCAGAATCCCTCTGTCAATGCAGGAAACTCTGGTTCAATCTCTGGGTCAGGAAGACCCCCTGGGGAGAAGAACCTGGCAACCCACTCTAGCATTCTTGCCTGGAGAATCACGTGGACACAGGAGCCTGGCAGGCTACAGTCCATGGTGGTCACAAAGAGTTGAACATGACAATGACTAACAATAACAACAATAGCAAGCCCTGTATTCAGAAGATTTTCACCCAAAAATAATGCAGCAATTTTCATCCAGCAGCAAGCCTAAATATGGGCTTCCCTGGTGGCCAGACGGTGAAGAATCTGCATACAATGAAGGAGACCCTCTATTCCTGGAGTTGGGAAGATCCCCTAGAGAAGGGAATGGGTACCCACCGCGGTATTCTTGCCTGGAGAATGGGCAGAGAAGTCTGGCTGGGGTCCATGGGATCACAAATAATCAGAAACAACTGACCGACTTATCACTTTGAACATAAGCCTATATATGTTGCAAAACCTGGATCAACTTAAAACCTGAAGATACATTTCCTCAGAAAAGAAGGATGTTTGAGATGAGAAGAGATGAGTAGAAATTCTGTATAAAGGATTATTATCAAATCACAACATCAGGAAATGTGCAGAAAGGCCCAAGAATGGGTGAAAAACAAATCGTATATGGAAGATCAGGCATCAGAATGGCATTGTGTTTGGCAATAGCAACAGAGAAATCTAGAAAACAATGAGGCAAATGCCCAAAGTATTTAGAGTAAAGTTTATTATCAAATGAGGAGCCCATATCCAGCCAACAATTAATCAAGGGTGAGGAGATTATTTTCATGGTTTACAAAAATCTTCCTCCCATGTGACTTCCCTGGGAAATCCACTGAGATTGTATTCCACATACATACACAAAATGGAATACACCAAGAAAGAAATGGAGAAGAAAATGGCAACCCACGCCAGTACTCTTGCCTGTAAAATCTCATGGACAGAGGAGCCTGGAAATTTACAGTCCACGGAGGCCCAAAGAGTCAGACACGACTGAGCAACTTCACATCACAAGAAAGAAAAAGATATGATCCAAAACAAAGGCACTGGAAGAAAAAGATGAATAATACTTAGCATAATAGTGAAAGAAAATTCCAGGAACTCGAAGCTATCAAGCAAATAAAATCTGAGCAAGAGACCAAGTATCAAGAGCTTAGGAAGGCAGCCATCTAGGAAGAAAATGAAACTGGTCAATTATCTGAGAGGTTTCACCATTGGAAAACTATGTCAGAGACGATCAAAGTAAATAGTATAGTCTTCATTATAAATTTGCTGTTGTTTAGTCACTAAGTCGTGTCTGATTCTTTTGTGCCCCTATGGACTCTAGCCCTCTAGGCTCCTCTGTCCATGGGATTCTCCAAGCAAGAATACTGAAGTGTGTTGCCATTTCCTCCTCCAGGGCATCTTCTCAACCCAGGGATCAAACCTGCATCTCTTGTACTGGCAGGTGGATTCTTTACCACTGAGCCACCAGGGACATTCTCATAAATACTACCAAGCAAATTAAAGTGAATAGGTATTAAGCTCCATGAAAAAATGGAAATAAAAACTGTTTACGTAATGCACAAATCAATAGATCATATGAATAATGTATACTCCAATAATAAATAGTCTATGGATCAAAATACCATTACAGGCATCTTATGGATAAAAATTCTAGAATGAACAGTTAAATTTTTTGAAACCAGTTACCCCTAAAGAATTGATCATACAAGTCAGGAGACAAACCCTGAAAAGTTGTTTCTCCCTATGAATCTGAAGTGTTCTGTTGCTTTTAATTGAATGCATAATACCTTGATAATTTTTCAAGCATTTGAACAGAATTTGAATCAGAGAAAAACTGCTTCATAGGCTTGAAAAAAGAATTGCACAGTTAACTTATATAAAACTTAATGTTTTACATAATATTTGATCAAGTCCACACTTAACTGCAGATAAAAAGTATACTTAAAATGTGCCAATTTTCTAAAAATGGAATAAGTTATGACTGATGACAATATGTGTTTGTGTTAGTCACTCAGTGTGTATGACCCTTTGCAAACCCATGGACTGTAAGTTCTCCAGGCTCCTCTGTCCGTGAAATTCTCCAAGCAAGAATATTGCAATAGGTTGCCTTTCCCTTCTCCAGGGGATCTTCCCAATCCTGGGATTGAATCTGGGTCTCCTGAAGTGCAGGCAGATTCTTAACCCTCTGAGCCACCAGGAAAGCCCATTACATTTTGTGTATAATTTAAATCCGAAAACATCCATTAAGTTAACTAAAGCTTAATTCTTTGACTGAAAAAAAATGAATATTTTTCATAGTGTCAAAGTGAACTGTCTTCTGTTATGAAAACTAAACCTAAATACAACTTCCTACTGATGTCTCCAACTCTGCTTCATTACCAAATGGGTCACTATTGATTTCCTTGCTTGTCCAGAACCTCCAACATCAGTGAAAAAATCTAGCACCCACAACCTTACTTAATTGTTCAATTAATATATATATATATATTTGTGGTTTCAGAAATTGTACATGTATTCCACCATGGGAAGCAGCTTTATCAACTAGAATAAAATATTTCGTTTCCTCTTTTTTTAGTCTTACAGGTTCTGCTCATTTTCAATGTCACTTAGATCAATGTTTTTCCCCCACTTATCCTTCAGTGAGGTTATTTCATTCATATATCTGTAATAAAATTAGATTATTTTGTCAGAGTCTGAATTCCAAGCTAGAATTCCCTCTCCTATCAGTTGATTATTTTTTGAAACTTTACACATGTTAAGGTTCACTTCATGCTATAAAGTGTTAACAGTTCAATCAATTCAGTCACTCAATCATGTCCAACTCTTGGCAACTCCATGAATCACAGCACAGCAAGTCTCCATGTCCATCACCAACTCCCGGAGTTGACCGAAACCCATGTCCATTGAGTCAGTGATGCCATCCAAGCATCTCATCCTGTCATCCCCTTCTCCTCCTGCCCTCAGTCTCTCCCAGCATCAGGGTTTTTCAAATGAGTTAGCTCTTCTCATCAGGTGGTCAAAGTATTGGAGTTTCAGCTTCAACATCAATCCCTCCAATGAACTCCAGGACTGATCTCCTTTAGGATGGACTGGTTGGATCTCCGTGCAGTCCAAGGGACTTCCAAGAGTCTTCTCCAACATCACAGTTCAAAAGCATCAATTCTTTAGCACTCAGCCTTCTTTATAGTCCAACTCTCACATCCATACATGACCACTGGAAAAACCATAGCCTTGACTAGATGGACTTTTGTTGACAAAGTAATATCTCTGCTTTTTAATATGCTATCAAGGTTGGTCATAACTTTCTTTCCAAGGAGTAAGCATCTTTTAATTTCATGCCTGCAGTCACATCTGCAGTGATTTTGGAGCCCAGAAAAATAAAGTCAGCCACTATGTCCACTGTTTCCCCATCTATTTCCCATGAAGTGATGGGACCAAATGCCACGATCTTAGTTTTCTGAATGTTGAGTTTTGAGCCAACTTTTTCACTCTCTTCTTTCACTTTCAACAAGAGGCTCTTTAGTTCTTCCTCACTTTCTGCCATAAGGGTGGTGTCATCTGCATATCTGAGGTTATTGATATTTCTCCTGGCAATCTTGATTCCAGCTTGTGCTTCTTCCAGCCCAGCGTTTTTCATGATGTACTCTGCATATAAGTTAAATAAGCCGAGTGACAATATACAGCTTTGACATACTCCTTTTCCTATTTGGAACCAGTCTGTTCCATGTCCAGTTCTAACTGTTGCTTCTTGATCTGCACACACATTTCTCAAGAGGCAGGTCGGGTGGTCTGGTATTCCAATTCTTTCAGAATTTTCCACAGTTTATTGTGATCCACACAGTCAAAGGCTTTGGCATAGTCAATAAAGCAGAAATAGATGTTTTTCTGGAACTCTCTTGCTTTCTGGATGATCCAGCAGATGTTGGCAATTTGATCTCTGGTTCCTCTGCTTTTTCTAAAACCAGCTTGAACATCTGGAAGTTCATGTTTCACGGAGTGCTGAAGCCTGGCTTGCAGAATATTAAGCATTACTTTACTAGCATGTGAGATGAGTGCAATTGTGCGGTAGTTTGAGCATTCTTTGGCATTGCCTTTCTTTGGGATTGGAATGAAAACTGACCTTTTCCAGTCCTGTGGCCACTGATTAGTTTTCCAAATTTGCTGGCATATTGAGTGCAGCACTTTCACAGTGTCATCTTTCAGGATTTGAAATAGCTCCACTGGAATTCCATCACCTCCACTAGCTTTGTTCGTAGTGATGCTTTCTAAGGCCCACTTGACTTCACATTTCAGGATGTCTGGCTCTAGGTGAGTGATCACACCATTGTGATTATGTGGGTCATGAAGATCTTTTCTGTACAGTTCTTCTGTGTATTCTTGCCACCTCTTCTAATATCTTCTGCTTCTGTTAGGTTCCTACCATTTCTGTCCTTTATCGAGCCCATCTTTGCATGAAACGTTCCCTTGATATCTCTAATTTTCTTGAAGAGATCTCTAGTCTTTCCCCTTCTGTTCTTTTCCTCTATTTCTTTGCATTGATCGCTGAGGAAGGCTTTCTTATCTCTCCTTACTATTGTTTGGAACTCTGCATTCAAATTCGTATATCTTTCCTTTCTCCTTTGCTTTTTCCCTTCTCTTCTTTTCACAGCTATTTGTAAGGCCTCCTCAGACAACCATTTTGCTTTTCTGCATTTCTTTTCCATGGGGATGGTCTTGATCCCTGTCTCCTGTACAATATCACGAACCTCATTCCACAGTTCATCAGGCACTCTGTCTATCAGATCTAGTCCCTTAAATCTATTTCTCACTTCCATTGTATAGTCATAAGGGATTTGATTTATGCCATACCTGAATTGTCTAATGGATTTCTCAACTTCTTCAATTTAAGTCTGAATTTGGCAATCAGGAGTTCATGATCTGAGCCACAGTCAGCTCCCGGTCTTGTTTCTGCTGACTATATAGAGCTTCTCCATCTTTGGCTGCAAAGAATATAATCAATCTGATTTCGATGTCGACCATCTGGTGATGTCCATGTGTAGAGTCTTCTCTTGTGTTGTTGGAATAGGGTGTTTGCTCTGACTAGTGTGTTCTCTTGACAGAACTCTATTAGCCTTTGCCCCGCTTCATTCTGTACTCCAAGGCCAAATTTGCCTGTTAGTCCAGGTGTTTCTTGACTTCCTACTTTAGCATTCCAGTCCCCTATTATGAAAAGGACATCATTTGGAGATGTTAGTTCTAGAAGGCCTTGTAGGTCTCCATGGAACTGTTCAACATCAGCTTCTTCAGCATTACTGGTCAGGGCATAGATTGGATTACTTTGATACTGAATGGTTTGCCTTGGAAATGAACAGAGATCATTCTGTTGTTTTTGAAAGAACTCTATTAGCCTTTGCCCCGCTTCATTCTGTACTCCAAGGCCAAATTTGCCTGTTAGTCCAGGTGTTTCTTGACTTCCTACTTTAGCATTCCAGTCCCCTATTATGAAAAGGACATCATTTGGAGATGTTAGTTCTAGAAGGCCTTGTAGGTCTCCATGGAACTGTTCAACATCAGCTTCTTCAGCATTACTGGTCAGGGCATAGATTGGATTACTTTGATACTGAATGGTTTGCCTTGGAAATGAACAGAGATCATTCTGTTGTTTTTGAGATTGCTTCCAAGTACTTACTGCATTTTGGACTCTTTTTTTTTTTTTTTTTTTTTACTATGATGGTTACTCCATTTCTTCTAAGGGATTCCTGCCCACAGTAGTAGATATAATGGTCATCTGAGTTAAATTCACCTGTTCCAGTCCATTTTAGTTCACTGATTCCTAGAATGTCAATGTTCACACTTGCCATCTGTTGTTTGACCACTTCCAATTTGCCTTGATTCATGGACCTGACATTCCAGGTTCCAGTCCCATTCATTTGTCATAAAGTGCTATGGGTTTTGACAAATGCCTGTTATCAAGTGCTACTACACTACCATGTAGAATTATTTCACAGTTGTGAAAATAATCCCTTTTGCTTTATATTTTCAACAGCTTTCTGCCATTAAACCCCTTAGTAACCATTGATCTGTTTACCATCTGCAGAATTTTACGTTACCCAACGTATACTGTCCTTCATTGTGTCCAGCTCTTTGCGACCCCATGGACTGTAGCCCACCAGGCTCTACTGTCCATGGATTCTCCAGGCCAGAATACTGGAATGAGTTGCCATCACCTCTTTCAGGGTATTTTCCTGATCCAGAGATCAAACCCACATCTCCAGTAGCTCTTGCATTACCTGTGGATTCTTTAACCCTGAGCCACCAGGGAAGTCCCACCTTTCCCAATATGTTATGTAAATTCAATAGTGTAATATATAGCCTTTTCAGATTGACTTCTTTCACTTGGCACTATGCATTGAAGATTCATCCACATTGTTAACTTGGATTGATAACTCATTCTTTTTTATCATTGAATAGTATTTTATTGTATGAATGCATTGCAGTTTATTTATGTATTCACATATTGAACGGCAATGTCTTTGCTTCCAGTTTTTTGTAATTATGAATAAAGCTGCTTATTGCCTTCATGTGCAAGATCTTATGGACATAGATTTATGAAAATTTGAGTATATATCCAGAAGCATGGTTGCTAGATATAAAATAAGATTATGTTTCATTTTATGAGAAATATCCAACTATCCTCCAAGGTACCATTTCCTATTCCCACCAGCATTAATTGACAGATATTCTCCTCAATATCACCCACAACTGGTAATGTCAAGTTTTGGATTTTAGACACACTGACATGTGTGTAGTCCTGTGTCATTGTTATTTCAATATCACTATCCAGAGACAAATCATGATGAACACTTTATCATATACTTATTTGTCATTTGTGTATTTTTTCCAGATGAGGGATATGTTCAGGTTCTTTTCTGTGGTTTATTTTATCTACATTGTTTCCTTGTTTTAAGAATTATTTGTATATTTTGAACATGTCCTTTCAGATGTACATTTTGCAAATATTTTCGTCCAGTTTATGACTTATTCTGTTAAGTCTCTTTTACAGAGTCAAAGTTCTTAATTTTAATAAAGTTTAACATTTTTTTTCATGGATTGTGCTTTTGGTGTTGTATCTCAAAATTCATCACCAAGATTCAGATCATATAGATTTTTATCTGCTTTCTCCTGGATGTCTTATGTTTGACATTTTGCATTTAGATCTCTGATCAATCTTGACTTAATTTTGGTGTAAGTTGGTTGGCTGATGGCTCAGACATAAACAATCTGCCTAAAATGTGGGAGGCCTGGGGTTGGGAAGATCCCCTGGAGGAGGGTGTGGCAACACACTCCAGTATTCTTGGAGAGGGAAATGGCAACCCACTCCAGTATTCTTGCCTGGAGAATACCATGGACGGAGGAGCCTGGTGGGCTACAGTCCATGGAGTCACAAAGAGTCGGACACGACTGAGTGACTGATACTTGAGATAAGGAGTGTGTTTTGTGTTTAGATTCAAATTTCCACATCTGAATTTCTAACATTCTAGCACTACTTGTTGAAAAGATAATATTTTTAATTGAATTATCTTTATGCCTTTACAAAAATCAAATGCCTACATTTGTATGGATCTATTTCTGGGCTCTCAGTTCTGTTCCACAAATGTATCTTTCTATTCTTTATCACTACCACAATATCTTGTTTGATCTACTTATTCCAGGTGTTTATTTTTGTGGAGATTTGATAGTTTGTGTCTTTCAGGGAATTGATTATTTTTCATCTAATTTATCAAAAATTTGCAGGCATGAATGTTTTATGATAGACAGAGTTTTATGAATATTATCAATCTTTCTGAATAACTGAGCTTTGGTTTTATTTTATATACTGTTTTCCTATTTTTGAAATTTCTGTTCTCCATTCTAAGTTTTGTTATGTTATTCCTTGCTTTAGTCTCAATTTTCTTTTCTATTTTCCTAAGCTGGAAACTTAGATTAGTGATTTTAGAACATTTTTATTTTCTAATATATATCCCCCTATACTATAAATTTCAAATAATGGATTTCATTGCATTTAACATATTTTGAAAGTTGTTTTCATTTTTATTCAATTCAAAATATTTTTCAAATTCCTCTTATAATTTATTTTTGACCTCTGGGTTAATTTGGAAATATTTAATTTTCAAATTTATTCAGATTTACTAGCTATTTTTCTGTGATAAATTTTTAGTTTAATTTCCTTGAGATCTAAGAACATAATTTGATTTCTATTCTTTTAATTTATAAAATATGTGGTTTGTGTCCCAGTGTGTGGTCTTTCTTGGTGAATGTCCCATGTGAGCTTAAGAATTTTCACTCTGCTGTTGTTGGGTTGAGTATTCTATAAATGTCACTTAGAACAAGTTAATTGATGGTGCAGACCACTAATGTCTTTAACTGATTTTCACTCTGCTACATCTATAAGCTACTAATAGAATGATATTGAAAGTTTCCAGCTTTAATTTTGGATTTGTCTACTTTTCTGGGCTTCCCTGATAGCTCAGTTGACAAAAGAATCCACCTGCAATGCAGGAGACCCCAGTTTGATTCCTGGGTCAGGAAGATTCGCTGGAGAAGGCATGGGCTACCCACTGCAGTATTCTTGGGCTTCACTTGTGACTCAGCTGGTAAAGAATCTGCCTGTAACACGGGAGATCTGAGTTTGACTCTGGGTTGGAAAGATCCCCTGGAGAAGTGAGGTCTACCCACTCCAGTATTCTGGCTTAGAGAATTCCGTGGATTGTATAGTCCATGGGGTCTCAAAGAGTCGGATAAGATTGCTCAACTTTCACTTGCACTTTCCTGGCAATTCTATCAGTTTACCACACATAAGTTAATTATGTAAGGTACTATCAAATTATCAAAGTATTAAAACATATCAAAATATTGAAAGCACCTTGATCTCATACACATCTATAAGAGTGTACCTTTCACTGGTACTCTAGTTGTGAAATAACACTTTTAATTTATATTTGTGTTATTTTAAAAACCACAATAAGAAAATATAATTTCTGAAAGCTATTTTGTAGGTAAATAAAGTTATCTTATAGATAATTAAAAGTCTGAAATGCGGTTTACATATTTTCTCTATTATATAGTCCTCATATCTTTAAAAACATTTAAAATTCAGAATTTCCTGTTAGAAATGGTATCTTCCATATCAAAAAGAAAGCATAATAGTAGGTCTGTTTAGCAGGAGTTCTGAGATACTACACAACTATTTACAATAAATTGCTTTTAGAAGGAAAATGAATGCATATGATATTGGGGAAGAACAGATTCATAGCTTTTATGTGGAGATGTGATGCCAAGAAATGTGAGATGACATACTCATGAGAAGTGAAGGATAATTAAAGTATTCAAAATTAAAACATAAATGTCAACCTGACATTTCTTTTTCCATTTCTTTATCTTTCTTACATTTGTGAAGATGTTTTTTATCAAGCTGCTGTCTTTTTTATCACCTGCATAGATGATAGTTCACCAGTAGAAATGCAAATTTATCCCACGATCTGCTCCATGGTCTGAAAATGTGACCTTCAAATATCACTAATCTTCCAAAGAACAAGATAGTAAGAAAATAGAAAATCATCAGAAGGATATTTTTGAAGAAAACATTTCAAGTTAGTATTTTAAAAAAATGTCATTAGAGGTAAATTATGCTCCAACTTTCAAGCATAACTGATTTATAGTTGGAAAAGAAAACCCTTCAATAATACTTCTAGCAAATTGATTGCACATGTGTAACATGAAATATAAGTCTGATAAAGTTATATATATCTGATAAAGTTATCAAAAGCATTCTTTTTCTACCCTAATTGAAATGAATAAATCTACAACCAGAATGTGACTCCTTACATTGATCTTTCTGCAAAGTTGGTCCTGTTTTGATTTTGTTTCCTTATAATCAGGAGAGGGGGTTGCATTTTGTGTGTATGTGAAGCAGAATTACTAACAAAACTGTCTCAAGGATATCTCATGCAAACAAATTCTTTAAATGTTATTCACATTATAAATATATAATTATAATGGTATTAAAACAACTTTATTCTGAGACTTATGATTCTGAAAAGTTTCTGCTGAACAAAAGTATAATTATATTACTCTACTGAAAGTAATTTCCTAAATAAAAGTAAAAGATTATTCTATATCATTTTTGAAGACAGAAAATTATTTTAAGTTTTTCCTGATTTTTCAGGGGGTGGAGGGGAATTGTTTGATGATTTAGATTTTCTGTAGTAGATTTGTTTGAAGGCTGAATAATTCCAAAAGATAACTTACTATCATCTTCATGCTTTAGGGTTGGAGAAAAGATTATATCCTTGACAAATAGACACTTTTCATTGCTAACTAATAATGTGATGATCCAGAAAGTTTTCTTAGTGGAAAATATTCAGGGAATTATCTCTGTATGCTTCGTGGTATCACAGAAGTGTAAAAAGATCATCTCATAAACTGTCCTGTTGGATCAACTATAACAAATAACCTTATATTGGAGACAGAGGAAAAAAGAACAAACTCTGGAAGTTAAATCAAGAACTTGGAGGGTCAAGTGAAAGTTGACCCTGGGTGAAAGGTTGTATGAGAAACGATATCTGCCATATGTTCTATTTTCAAAATTCCCTTGTGATTTTGAATTATGTTCTAATGATTATCCTTCTCTTAATGACATTCATCAGATCAAAAGTGTAAAGTGTTTAGACTATTGTCTTCATGGCTTTTTCTATAATGTCTACTCACAACAAATTAAGTAGAGAAGGAACCTGCATCAAACATAATTAAGGCATTACTTTGCCAACAAAGGTCCGTCTAGTCAAAGCTAGGGTTTTTTTCAGTGGTCATGTATGGATGTGAGAGTTGGACAGTGAAGAAAGCTGAATGCCAAAGAATTGATGCTTTTGAACTGTGGCGTTGGAGAAGACTCTTGAGGGTCCCTTGGACTGCAAGGAGATCCAACTAGTCCATTCTAAAGGAGATCAACCCTGGGATTTCTTTGGAAGGAATGATGCTAAAGCTGAAACTCCAGTACTTTGGCCACCTCATGCAGAGTTGACTCACTGGAAAAGACTCTGATGCTGGGATGGATTGGGGGCAGGAGGAGAAGGGGACGACAGAGGATGAAATGGCTGGATAGCATTACCAACTCGATGGACATGGGTGAACTCCAGGAGTTGGTGATGGACAGGGAGGCCTGGCGTGCTGCAGTTCATGGGGTTGCAAAGAGTCGGACATGACTGAGCGACTGAACTGAACTGATGGCAGACTCACAGCTAACATCATACTCAATGGAGAATTCAGACAAGAAAAAGAAATAACAGATATTCTAATTGGAAAGAAAGATGTAAAATGTCTCTGTTTGCAGATGGAATAACCTTATACAGAGAAAATTCCAAACCTGCAACAAAAAATGCACATTAGAACTAAAAAAAAAAAATTCCATAAAATTGTTATTGTTCAGTCCCTGTCATATCTGACTCAGCAACTTCCAGAGTTTACTCAAACTCATGTCCATCCAGGTGGCGGTGCCATCCAACCATATCATCCTCTGTCATCCTCTTCTCCTCCTGCCTCCAATCCCTCCCAGCATCAGGGTTTTTTTTTCCAACGAGTTAACTCTTTGCATGAGGTGGCCAAAGTATTGGAATTTCAGCTTTAGCATCATTCCTTTCAATGAACACCCAGGACTGATCTCCTTTAGGGTGGACTGGTTGACTCTCCTTGCAGTCCAAGGGACTCTCAAGAGTCTTCTTCAACACCACAGTTCAAAAGCATCAATTCTTCAGCACTCAGCTTTCTTCACAGTCCAATTCTCACATCCATACATGACCACTGGAAAAACCATAGCCTTGACTAAATGGACTTTCATTGGCAAAGTAATGTCTCTGTTTTTGAATATGCCATCTAGGTTGCTCATAGCTTTCCTTTCAAGGAGTAAGCGTCTTTTAATTTCATGGCTGCAATTGCCATCTGCAGTGACTTTGAAGTCAGGTTGACTCTCCTTGCAGTCCAAGGGACTCTCAAGAGTCTTCTTCAACACCACAGTTCAAAAGCATCAATTCTTCAGCACTCAGCTTTCTTCACAGTCCAATTCTCACATCCATACATGACCACTGGAAAAACCATAGCCTTGACTAAATGGACTTTCATTGGCAAAGTAATGTCTCTGTTTTTGAATATGCCATCTAGGTTGCTCATAGCTTTCCTTTCAAGGAGTAAGCGTCTTTTAATTTCATGGCTGCAATTGCCATCTGCAGTGACTTTGAAGTCCAGAAAAATGAAGTCAGTCACTGTGTCCACTGTTTCCCCGTCTATTTCCCATGAAGTGATGGGACCAGATGCCATGGTATTTGTTTTCTTAATGTTGAGCTTTAAGCCAACTTTTTCACTCTCCTCTTTCCTTTCATCAAGAGGCTTTTTAGTTCCTCCTCACTTTCTGCCATAAGGGTGGTGTCATCTGCATGTCTGAAGTTATTGATATTTCTCCTGGCAATCTTGATTCCAGCTTGTGCTTCTTCCATCCCAGCGTTTCTCATGATGTACTCTGCATACAAGTTAAATAAGCAGGGTGACAATATACAGCCTTGACGTACTCCTTTTCCTATTTGGAACCAGTCTGTTGTTCCATGTTTGGTTCTAATTGTTGCTTCCTGACCTGCATACACGTTTCTCAAGAGCCAGGTCAGGTGGTCTGGTATTCCCATCTCTTTCAGAATTTTTCACAGTTTATTGTGATCCACAAAGTCACAGGCTTTGGTATAGTCAATAAAGCAGAAATAGATGTTTTTCTGGAACTCTTTTGCTTTTTTGATGATCCAGCAGTTCTTCTTTATTTTCTTCCATTAAAGTGGTATTATTTGCATATCTGAGGTTGTTGATATTTCTCCTAGCAATCTTGATTCCAGCTTGTGATTCATCCATCTTGGCATTTTGCTCGCTGTACTCTGCATATAAGTTAAATAAGCAGGATGACTATATATAGCCTTGAAGTACTCCTTTTCCAATTTTGAACCAGTCTTTTATGTCTGATTCTAACTGTTGCTTCTTGACCTGTATACAGATTTCTTAGGAGGCAAGTTAGGTGGTCTGGTATTTCCATTTCTTTAAGAATTTTCCACAGTTTGTTGTGATCTACACAGCCAAAGGCTTTAGCTTAGTCAATGAAGCAGAAGTAGATTAACATATAAAATCATCTGTATTTCTATACACTAACAATGAACTACCCCAAAATTTTTCTTTCACAATAGCATCAAAAACAATAAAATATTTAGAAATAAATGTAACTAATTAAGTTAAAGATTTGTATACTGGAAACTATAAGATGCTGATGAAAGAAATTGAAAAAGACACACATGAAAGGTAAAATCCAAGTGTGTGGCTTAGAAGAATTTGTATTGTTAAAATATTCATACTACCCAAAGCCTCTGTGGATTCAATACAATCCTTGTCAAACTTGCAATAGCATCCTTCATAGACTAGAATAAGTAATTATAAAATTCATACAGAACCACAAAAGGCTCCAAATAGCTAACAACTTTGAGGAAGAAAAACAAAGCTGGAGTCATCATACTTTGGTTTGAAACTATATTACTGAGCTATAGTATTCAAGGGGCTTCCTAGGTAATGCAGTGGTGAAGTATTCACCTGCTAATGCAGAAGATGCATTTTTGATCCCTCGGTCAGAAAGATCTCCTAGAGTAGGCAATGGCAACCTACTGCAGTATTCTTGCCAGGAAAGTCCCATGGACAGAGATGCCTGGCAAGCTACAGTCTGTGGGGTTGGAAAGAGTCAGACAGAACTAAGTGACTGACTGGGCACACACACACACACACACACACAGACACACAGAGCATTCAGAACAGGATGATCCTGGCATAGAAATAGATACAAAGATCAATGGAACAGAACAGAGAGCCTAGATAGATCCACGTAAATACAGTTAAATAGTATTTGGCAAGGAAGCTAACAACATTTGAAAGGGAAATATCAGTTTCAATAAACGGTATTGGGGAAAATGGTATTTTCCCACATAGAAAATAAATTGGACCTCTATCTTACACTACTCACAAAAATTAACTCAAAATGATTCGACCTAAATGTAAATTGTGAAATCATAATACTCCAAAAAGAAAACAGGGGAAAAGCTCCTTGACATTGGTTGTAGTAACAGTATTTTGAATATGGCAAGAAAAGAATAGCAACAACCACAAAAATAAGCAAGTTAGATTATATCAAACAGAAAAGCTTGTGCAGAGAGCAAAAGAAACTATCAACCAAAGAAATAGGCAATATATGGAATGGCAGAAACTATTTGCAAACCATAAATAAGATAAAAGGTTAACATTTAAAACATATAAAGAACAGTATGACTCAAAATCAAATACAAACAAATAATTCAATTAAAAAGTGGACAGAGGGTCTGAATAGATATTTATCTTAAAAAAAAAAAAAAAGACACACAAATTACCAATAGGTACATGAAAAGATTGTGACTTCCACACATTCAACCAAGATTTAGAAAAGGCAGAGGAACTAGAGATCAAATTGCCAGCATCCGCTGGATCATCAAAAAAGCAAGAGAGTTCCAGAAAAACATCTACTTCTGTTTCATTGACTACGTCAAAGTCTTTGACTATATGGATCACAAAAAACTGTGGAAAATACTTCAAGGGATGGGACTACCAGGCAACCTTACCTGCCTCCTGGGAAATCTTTATGCAAGTCAAGAAGCAACAGCTAGAGCTGGACATGGAACAACAGACTGGTTCCAAATCGGGAAAGAAGTACATCAAGGCTGTATATTGTCTCCCTGTTTATTTAACTTATATGCAGAGTACATCATGTGAAATGCCAGCCTGGATGAAGCAGAAGGTAGAAAAAGATTGCTGGGGGAAATATCAATAACCTCAAATACACAGATGATACCACCTTTATGGCAGAAAGCGAAGAAGTACTAAAGAGTCTTTTGATGAAAGTGAAAGAAGAGATTGAAAAAGTTGGCTTAAACCTCAACATTCAGAATACTAAGATCATGGCATCTGGTCCCATCACTTCATGGCAAATAGATGGGGAAACAATGGAAATGGTGACAGACTTTATTTTGGGGGGCTTCAAAATCACTGCAGATGGTGACTGCATCCATGAAATTAAAAGATGCTTACTCCTTGGAAGGAAAGCTATGACCAACCTAGACAGCATATTAAAAAGTAGAGACATTACTTCACCAATCAATGCCCGTCTAGTCAAAGCAATTTTTTTTTTTTTTTTTCCAGTAGTCATGTATAAATGTGAGAGTTTGACTACAAAGAAAGCTGAAGGCCAAAGAATTGATGCTTCTTAACTGTGGTGTTGGAGAAGACTCTTGAGTGTCCCTTGGACTGCAAAGAGATCAAACCAGTTCATCCTAAAGGAGATCAGTGCTGAATATTCATTGAAAGAGTTGATGCTGAAGCTGAAACTCCAATATTTGGCCACCTGAATGTGAAGAATGGCCTCATTGGAAAAGACCCTTGTTATGGGAAAGATTGAAGGCAGGAAGTGAAGGGGACAACAGAGAATGAGATAGTTGGATGGCATCACCAACACGATGGACATGAGTTTGAGCAAGCTGCAAAAGTTGGTGATGGACAGGGAAGCCTGACGTGTTGTAGTCCATGGGGTCGCAAAGAGTCAGATATGACTGAGTGACTGAATCAAACTGAATTATCATGCTTTCCTAGTAGCTCAAAAGGTAAAGAATCCACTTGCAATGCAGGAGACCTGGGTTCAGTCGCTGGGAAGATCAGGATCAGGAAGATCTCGTGGAGAGGAGAATGACTACCCACTCCAGGATTCTGCCCTGGAGAATTCCATGGACAGAGGACATGAACAGAGGACATCAGGAAAATGCAAACCAAAACCACAGTGAGATACTATCTCACACCTGTCAGAACAGCAATTATCAAAAAAACAAGCATTAACAGGTGCAAGTGAGAATGTAGAGAAAAGGAAACCCTAGGGCACTATGGGTGAGAATGCAAATTGGTATGACTATTATGAAGAACAGTATAGAGGGTCCTCAAAAAATTAAAAATAGAGATACTGTGTGCTCCAACAATCTTACTTTGGGATATATAATCAAAGGAAGTGAAATCAATATATTGAAGAAATGTCTTTATCCTCCTTTTTATGCAGCATTATTTACTGTAGTCAAGACATGGAAACAACCTCAGTGTCCATCGACAGATGAATATAATATAACACTTCTCCTAGCTTCAGTTAAGATAAGATAAAATTTCAGGAGGGATTATCAAAACCTTAAAGAATGTAAAGGGGAAGATTTCCACTATTTATTTGTTAAAATCTGCAAAAAACAGATTGACTATTGTAAACCTATATAACGCTAGCCCTAATTGCAGTCACCAAACTAAGTCATTTACTGAAATTATCCCCAGCTTATGAAACTTTTTATGTAGCTATTAATGTGAGAAATGAATTCTCAAAATATGATCAATAAGGGAAATAAAAAGCAGTTCACTTTTATATGGCAAGCACTGGTGGTAAAGAACATGCCTACCAGTGCAGGAGATGTAAGAGACACAGGATTCATCCCTGGATCAGGAAGATCTGTGGATGAGAGCATCAACCCATTCCAGTATTCTTGCCTGGAGAATGCCATGGACAGAGGAGTCTGGTCCATAGGGTCACAAAGAGTCGGACACAACTGAAGTGACTTAGCACGCATACAGGACAGAACATTCATTCATTCATTGTCTTAACAAAAGACCATGTAAACTCTTGTCCTCTCTGTCAAAATACATTCTGCAGGGATTTAATTTAACACTCTGTAGCATGTTGTAATAGTCTACTATATAAATGGTACTTTGTGTATATGAAAGTATAGTGATGATGAAATAAATAGATATACTGTTATATTTCTCCCAGGACAATGTACTTCAGATATTTAAATGCAACTTAAGAATCATAGTTTGAGTAAGCTCCAGGAGTTGGTGATGGACAGGGAAGCCTGGCATGCTGCAGTCCATGGGGTCACATAGAGTCAGATACAATTGAGGGACTGAACTGAACTGTAAGAATCATATGGGCTTCCCGGATGCTGCTAGTGGTAAAGAACTGCCTGCCACTGCAGGAGACCTAAGAGATGCCTGGTTAGATCCCTAGCTAGGGAAGAGCCTTTGGAGGAGGAATTGGCAACCCACTCCAGTATTCTTGCCAGGAGAATCCCATGGACACAGAAGCCTGGTGGGCTCATATACATTCAGCCTAGCTGGAATCTAGACTCTTCTTAAATCCTTAGAATTTCTTTATGGTTTTTAGTTGAAAACAAAAAGTATTAGTAGTTTTAAAGGGGAATCCTTCTGAAAAAGTAATGGCTTTGTGAGTAAAAAGAAAATTCAGTTTTACACACTCAAATCAAATTACTTTTTTTTAAACTGGAAAGTGGCTAAATACACTAAAAACAAAAAATTATTTTTGCTAAAATTCCAAGGATTTACATATTAAGGCAGCAATTTAACAATTTATTTTAAAAAGATGGGGGAAGGCTCTCTGATGTATTAGTTTGTATTTTTACATGAAGAAAAGTTTAATCACTGATTACAATGATTTGTAAAAATTTGTAAACTTTCCATTTGTAAAATTTGAATTGCGTGTAATTGTGAGGTTTGCGTCACAAATATGACCTTTCTGTCATCTGGTAGAAGCCTGGTTATTTTTAGCAGTTTCAAATATCAAAAGCTTCATGGTTTTCTTTTCAAATCCAAATAATATGTACCTTTAAAAGAAAAACTAACATATATATTTGACCAAAACCAACATAAGATGCCTCATTGGAACTTTTAGGGTGTTAAGCTTTTTTAAAAGTTCATCTTAAAGAAAGCCAGTAATTGGAAAATGTTTTTGACACTCAGCCAGGTAGAAAAAGTGGTATATTTTGAGTTCCCTCCCTTCTATTTCATGCCATCTCAGTGAAAATTCCCTCTGGCAAGTCACTGAAACATCAGGAAGCAAAGGGCTTTTAAGGACATACATAAGGCCATGAGTTTTACTGGAGGCTCCTTGCCCTTTGTCTCCTTTCTCAGAGTTGGGACGTCATTCCTGGCAGCCCTAAGGAGCATGGTCTTCATTCATTACCGGTTTGTTTCCATGAATTTTCCACGTATATAGATTTCTATGAGTGGTTGCCCCTACCATGTCATTTGCCTCTGCTTTTAATCTCTACCAAGCTAAACTCATTTTTTTAAATCAAGAGGGATTATTGACAGAATAATCTGGTAGAAATTCCCTGGAGAAACAGTCTAAGAGTTAATTATTTTCTATATATACATACATATATAAGCACTAAGATAATGGAACCAGTCCATCCTAAGGGAAATCAGTTCTAAATACTCATTGGAAGGACTGATGCTGAAGCTGAAACTTCAATACTTTGGCCGCCTAATGTGAAGAACTGACTCATTTGAAAAGACCCTGAGGCTGGAAAAGATTGAAGGCGGGAGGAGAAGGGGGAACGATAGAGGATGAGATGGTTGGTGGTATCACCGACTCGATGGACATGAGTTTGAATAAACTCTGGGAGTTGCTGATGGACAAGGAGGCCTAATGTGCTGCAGTCCAAGGGGTTGCAAAGATTGGACATGACTGAGCGACTGAACTGTATATATATATATATACATATACATAAGTACATATGTACATGTCTGGGAGCAAATACCACCCAGTGTTAAGGGGCAGAGGTCTGCCTTTGAATTCTGCTCCACTCGTTCTTCACTCTGGGATTTTAAATAAGTTAATTATTTTAGGCTGCGGTGCACTTTGTAGATTTACCGATCATGCTTCTTTTATAAGGTTACTGTACAGTATAAAACAAGGAAAAAAATTCACAGTAGTTGGATCTGGCACATTGATCAGTTTGCTGCTGTTGCTAAGTTGCTTCAGTCGTGTCTGTCTCTGTGCGACCCCATAGACGGCAGCCCACCAGGCTCCCCCGTCCCTGGGATTCTCCAGGCAAGAACACTGGAGTGGGTTGCCATGTCCGTCTCCAATGCATGAAAGTGAAAAGTGAAAGTGAAGTCGCTCAGTCGTGTCCGACTCCTAGCGACCCCATGGACTGCAGCCCACCAGGCTCCTCCATCCGTGAGATTTTCCAGGCAAGAGTACTGGAGTGGGGTGCCTTTGCCTTCTCTGATCAGTTTGCTAGGTTGCCCAAAAGAATAAATTTCTTTGATCTACATATATACAATAATCATTATAATTATTGTAAATAATAACTTCAGCTTTTCAGTTACAAAGGTCTCAGATCTCATTTGGTAAAACACTGAACATTAAACTCTGAGAAGGCTATCTGCTAGGTTTTCCATAATCAATATCTGAATGAGAATTTACCATGCACTTTATAGATTATTCATTTGAAAATGTCTTGAAAAATGGATTCCAAAGTAGATACATATGATGTACTTCACCTAATTAAGATGCCACTGATTTTTAAGGTGCAACCATTATTTTATGTAACACCAAGAAGGAAAGAGAAACATCAGCAAATAAGCAATGACACAAGTTAAGATGTCATTTATTGTTTGTTCTATTTTGATTTCAGAGGTGTTGAAATAAGAAAAAAAATGTGTCTCAATAGATTATTTTACCTCTGTTAATAAAAATTAGAAAGATTAGACTAGGTAATATATGTAGTAAAAAAATAATTATGTTTAAAAGTTTCTTTTTATTTTATTTCTTTTTTATTATTTTTAATATAAATTTATTTATTTTAATTAGAGTTTAATTACTTTAAAATATTGTATTGGTTTTGCCATACATCAACATGAATCCGCCACAGGTGGTATACACATGTTCCCCATCCTGAACCCCCCTCCATCCTCCCTCCCCATACCATCCCTCTGGGTCATCCCAGTGCACTAGCCCCAAGCAACCAGTATCATGCATTGAACATGGACTGGTGAGTCGTTTCATATATGATATTATACATGGTTCAATGCCATTCTCCCAAATCATCCCACCATTTCTCTCTCCCACAGAGTCCAAAAGAGTGTTCTATACATCTGTGTCTCTTTTGCTGTCTCACATACAGGGTTATCATTGCCATCTTTCTATACACAATGGAGTATTACTCAGCATTAAAAGTTTCTTTTTAGATTTTGAGATGTTTGAGGGTATTAATGAAGCCATATAAGTGTTAATAATCTCTAAAAGCAATGCTTGGCCCTGATAAGCAAAACTAATTTGACCTCTTGATCATTCCTGGTTTTGTGGCTCTCAACACTCAACACCTGAAATAGAGAAGGGCTATCCCTGGTGGCTCAGATGGTATAGAGTCTACCTGCAATGCAGGAGACCCAGGTTTGACTCCTGGGTCTGCAAGATCCCCTGGAGAAGGAAACGGTGACCCACTCTAGTATTTTTGCCTGGAAAATACCACAGACAGAGGAGCCTGCTGGATTGCAGTCCATGGGATCTAAAGAGTCAGACACAACTTAGCAACTAAACAGCAACAACAACAAACAGAGAAAGTTCCTGGGACAGTTTTTTTGCCTAATATTTTACATGTTTTTTTCACTTATAAATTATAGAGAGGGATTATGTTTTAGAAGCCTTCCATTCCATTTCCTTTTATTAAAACAAAACAAAGCCAAAAATCCTCAAACACTGAAAGATGTTAAAATTTGCCATGCGTATGAGTTCTCAGTGACAGAACTAAAACTAGAACACAAATTTCGCAAGTCTGACCATAATAATCGTCCTTCTGGGTTATACTATAATTTTTCGGGAAGATCTCAGTTCTCTATCCCTTCATGAGATATTGGTCTTGTACCTATAAGTTTGTGATCTTCTTATCAACATTGATTGCATCAAAAGTGACACACACACGCAGTGATGGCCACCATATTCATCTTCATTCATATGTTTATATGAATAGCTGAAATTTCATCAGGTACATAAAACAGGAAAAATAATATATTTAGTTAACAGCTAACTTATCTACTGACTCTGCTTCCCACCGGGGCTTATGCTTGCACACACCAACATCAGTACCTTTCTTTCTAGACTCTTAGTGCTTCAACTAAAGTTAACCATCTGTTCATAAGGAGAAAATTAAATTTCAGGACTAAATTTCCAGACCTGAACATGAAAGTCTTAATAGATGTCTCACCTGGTAGCTAATTTCACTTTAACAGACAATAAAATAGGAGTCTTCTTTCAGTATAATGGTGAGTTCTGGTTTAGATATCTCTCTCTCTTTTTTTTTTTTTCATTCATATGGTTTATCATTGACAGTTTTTAAATTAAAATCACACAGCAATATCACAGAAAGAAAATTGGGGATGAAAAATGTACAGTTATACCATCTATACGATATAAGAAAGGAGATGAGGTGTAGAAAGAGTTCTTTGGCTTAAAATAACAAACAGCTTAATTAGTCTTTCACTGCAAGAAGTATGTTAAAAACTCAGTAACTAATTAGCAAAGGAACTCTTTAATTTCTTATCAATTATGGTTCCACCACTAAATTCATGTTTGTATGCATCATGCAATTCTTGTGGAAATAGATCTTATATAAAAACTTGCCTGATGAGTTTTAAGAATTACAAAAATTATGTTTCTTGAAAACATTTTCATTGGCAGCAGGCTTGCCAAAATATGAATCAAATCTTGGAGAAACATTTTATTGTGTCAAGAGAGGAGATCCTTAGTGGAGACAATAAACAAAAAGGACTGGCTATTGTCTCTGTTTTGATGAATAAATCTATACTGATTGACATCACTGGCCTGTTAACCAAGGACCTCATTTGTATTAGCTGTTTTTATCCCTTCTCACATTTGGAAAATTGGTTGATTTGCTTCTTGTCAGCTCCTTCACTACCATGTCTCTAAGAAGTGAAGTAGTTGAAATTTAAACTTATTAATATGGGTCTGTTATTGTCACTGATGAGACTTTATTAAAAAAAAATAATACAGGTAGAAGTTCTAGTAAAGCCAGAGTATCTCATATTGGATGATTCTAGTAACAACTGCAAAATATATATGTTTATATAGAGAGATACAATCAACAATGACTTGAAGCAACTAGTCAGCACCAAAAGCAGAAACTGGATGGATAAGACCCTTGAAAGAGGTAAATACTGTGAAAGT
This sequence comes from Aepyceros melampus, assembly GCA_006408695.1. Classification (NCBI taxonomy): domain Eukaryota; kingdom Metazoa; phylum Chordata; class Mammalia; order Artiodactyla; family Bovidae; genus Aepyceros; species Aepyceros melampus. The sequence continues at coordinate 163,093 of SJXQ01008129.1, forward strand.
GAATGTCACTCAGTCGTATCTGACTCTGCGATCCCATGGACTACAACACTGTGAGTGAGATCCAAATTAGAACAGCTTTGACCTAAACAAAATCAGTTTTTGTATTCCATAGAGAGTAAAGCTTAAGCAGAAATCAGTAGCCTTATTTGGCTGAGGAGTTAGAGGTCAGAGTTTTGGGTTGCCTACTAGCATGGCTGGAAATTGAGCAAGAAAACTGAGAAAAGGTGAAACCTAGGAGGCAGAGCCCTAAATTGAGATTCATGTCTAGTATAATTTGTTTATTTACCTGTTGATCTCCAGCACCTAAAAGAGTGCCTAGCATGTGCTAAAACTGCCCAGGTTTTCTAATAGAGTCATTGAAAGTAGAATAATCCTGGTAAGATAGATCTAGTTCAACATTAGGTAACAAAACTTATTTTTGAGAAGCAGTAAAGTTTTAGGCACTGATCATAAGGTGCATGCCCAGTTGCTTCAGTATGTCTGACTGTTTGCAATGCTTTAGACTGTAGCCCACCAGGTTCCTTAGTCCATGGGATTCTCCAGTCAGGAATATGGAGTGGGTTACATACCCTTCTCCAGGGGATCTTCCCGACCCAGGAGTTGAACTTGTGTCTCTGATTGTAAGGTAGAAGAAAAGAAAATATCAATCCAATCCAAACTGCAGGTCCTCAGCCAAGAAAACGTTAATGCTTTGGTCTCTGGCAGAATAGCCTAGTTTGAATATGCTGAACTTAAGTATGATTTCAGTGTATATGAAGATTGACAAATTATGGAAACAGACCTGAAAGAATAAGGCAAATCTGACAAAAACAAATGAAGATGTAAGGATGAGAAAGAAAAGAAAAACAATCATAATCTTGGCTTTGACTTTGAAGAGATTGTTAAGAAAAACCCAAGATTCTTTGAGAAGAGTCCTAATGGACACCTAAAAAGACTTGAGAAAGCTGATGCTGAAATATTGATAAAAAGCAATAGAAATGTTTTAGTACTAGTAGGAAAGCGTGACTTGTTATGTGGTGGTAAAAAGGCTGTCAACACTATTTCTGTAGTAAAATAAGAAGAAGGAAGCCAACTCAATGAGTTAGAGAAAGAGAATTCCCAGAAGAATATTAAAAGTGCAATCTGGCTTCATCTTGCTACCTATGAACAAAGCACAAGAGACATGAACTAAAAAAATAAAAACAAACAAACAAAAAAAACTTGAATATAAAGATACTAGGAGCTTCTGAGTTTAAAAATAATACTGTTTCCCATTCTCAGTCACTTTCTTTGACAATCAATTCTCAAAGTAAGAAATTATTTCAGAGCGAAGATCAAACCCAGGATTGGACTATAAAATTCTGTTAAGACATCAGAAATTTTGAAGACAATACCTCATAGAAACTTCCAGTTATACAAATAAGACCTCTAAGAAGCTTCAATATTCAGCACAGCTCAGATTCTATTAAGAATGAAATTTTAAGAATCTTGAGAATGTTATCATACATCAATTTCACAAGAGGCTAAAGTATGAAAGACATATGAGTTTTTTTCTAACAGAGTGATTTATAAATTGATATAAAAGAAACACAGATTTTAAAATAACTATTCCAATTTAGACTGAGTTGTACAGAGAGAATACAAACTGACCTGAACACTTGGAACCTTAAAATTCCCTGAGAATAAGGCACTATAAGAAATTTACAGTCTGCCTGTCAGTGCAGGAGATGAGGGTTCAAGGCCTGGAGTGGGAAGATCTCCTGGAGAAGGAATACCCCAGTATTCTCACCTGGAGAATCCCATGGACAGAGGAGCCTGGTGGGCTACCATCCAAAGGGTCACAGAGAGTCGGACACAATAGAGTGACTGAGCACTCTATGCATTCACCTTTGATCAAAGGTGAAATCAGCAACCTCTCTGCCCATTTAGTTAGGACACCTAGAAAATAGTAACCAGGAGACATTTTAATATATTTAAGACATCTCTAGAAAACATTCCTGGAGGAGGAAATGGCAACCTACTCCAGTATTCTTGCCTGGAGAATCCCAGGGATGGAGGAGCCTGATGGGCTGCCATCTATGGGGTCACACAGAGTCAGACATGACTGAAGTGACTTAGCAGCAGCAGAAAACATCCCCATCAATTATTATGGTCAGAAACAAATTATCAGGATCTCCAATTTGTGTTACTGAGTTCTTAAAGGGTATCATAAGAAAAGCAATCATCGTTGATTTTGTATTGTTCAAGTTACAGTGGGGTAGTAGATCTACATGGCTTTAGGAGAAATAGAATTTATATACAATTGGGTCCTTATCAGAAGGGCTTGTGTTAAATACTTGAAGTCCTGCATAAAGTCAGTGCAAACACAGTAACTGAGCATCTGGGAAGGAGCAGCAGGTCTAAGAAGAGAAATCTTTTGAGGTGGAAATAGCTGGAAACCCTGGAATCTACTCTACTTGTCTGACTCATATAAATATACTACACTTCTAGAATCTTTTTCAGCTTCTGAGAGTTTTAAAGAAAATGGCATATCTTTGGCAAAAATCGGGTATCATTTTTCTGCGGGCAAAAAACAAATATGATTATTTAGTCATTCAGAAACACTTATTTGGATTCATTCTATCAGCTAGAATACCATGTATTTGAAGTAAAATACAACCTATTGTAGTGATTTGACATCTTATTAAGGTTTCTTCAAAGTCAACGAAAAGACATGACAGAAAATGTCTTCTTTATTAGAGAATCATTGTGCTGAAAGTTTATACCATTCCTGATAAATCTAGCTGTCAATCATTTTAACTCAGTATCAAAATGGTTTTGAAAAACTAATCACTTTGTATATTCAATACTATATCCTTAGAATACAGGAGGTGGCAAAGTAGAACAGAGCTTTAAATAAAATAACATATTTTAATCATTTAACAAACGCCTTCAAATACTTACAATGATTCAGAAAATAATATGAGAGGCACTGTGCTATGTACAAAGCAAAGAGTTTCTGTCCTCATTGGATTACATTCTAATGGTCATTTATTAATCAAATAATCACAATAAACAAGAACAATTGTAAGAATAGTAACAGCTTGAAAGAAAGAGACACAGCATCTCCTGAGGACATCAGTGATGATTTCCCCAAGAAAAAGATACAACTTTGGATATTAAAGACAAGTAGACATTAGAGACAAACAAGGTGAGGCAGACAGCAGAGATGGGTGAAAAAATCAAGAGTGCATTGCCTGGAACAGTCCTACAGCAAAAAGTAGCATCACATCTACTTCTGCTTTATTGACCACACTAAAGCGTTTGACTGTGTGGATCACAACAACCCGGAAATTCTTAAAGAGATGGGGATATCAGATCACCTTACCTGTCTCCTAAGAAACCTGTATGTGGGTCAAGAAGCAACAGTTAGAACTGGATATGGAAGAACAGACTGGTTTCAAATTGGGAAACAAAGGAGTACATCAAGATTGTATATTGTCACCCTGCTTATTTAACTTATATGCAGAGTACATCATGAGAAACTCTGGGCTGGATGAAGCACAAGCTGGAATCAAGATTGCGGGAGAAATATCAACAACCTCAGATATGCAGATGATATCACCCTAAGGGCAGAATGTGAAGAGGAACTAAAGAGCCTCTTAATAAGAGTGAAATGGTGCTCAGTCACTTAGTCCTATCCAGGGGATTTTCTCAACCCAGGAATCAAATCCACACCTCCTGCATCTCTTGTATTGGCAGGTGGATACTTTACTACCGAGCCACCTGGGAAGCCTGATCAGGGCGAAAGAGGAGAGTGAAAACCTGGATTGAAACTCAACATTTGAAAAAAACTAAGATCTTGGTTTCTGGTCCCACTATTTCATGGCAAATAAATAGGAAAAAATGGAAACAGTGACAGATTTTATTTCCTTGGGCAAATGTACTGATATTTGATTTAACTGGATGGAATTTTTGCTTGGATACCAATTTACTTCACTCATTCATCATCAAATTGTTAGGTAGTTAGAATAGGAAATAGGAGTGGCTAAAGGTAAGGGAGGGAAAAATGGCAGTGGCTAAAGATAAGGAAGGGAAAAGACCACAAAAATAGAACAAAGGAAGGTCCAAGGACCCGCTTGAGGACTTCAGGTAGAACAAACAGCACTCCTGGCTGAGCCCAATTTGCATAAGGTAGGCCCAGGGGGAGGGAAAAACATATAAAAAGAGGAGCCAAAGGGCTCTTTCTTTCTCTCTTCCACACGCTGGCACACTCCTCCACTCTTCTCTTCACGTCTTTGGGTTGGCATGCCCTCAGGCTTCAAGGATGGATTCTCCTGCTATCTTCTAAATAAAATAGAGCTGTGAAATAGAGGAAAAGAATAGAAGGGGAAAGACTAGAGATCTCCTCAAGAAAATTAGAGATACCAAGGGAACATTTCATGCAAAGATGGGCTCGGTAAAGGACAGAAATGGTGTGGACCTAACAGAAGCAGAAGTTATTAAGAAGAGGTGGCAAGAATACATGGAAGAACTGTACAAAAAAGATCTTCATGACCCAGATATCATGATGATGTGATGACTAATCTAGAGCCAGACATCCTGG
>SJXQ01008130.1:0-65792 GCA_006408695.1 Aepyceros melampus
TGATGGACAGGGAGGCCTGGCGTACTGCGATTCATGGGGTCGCAAAGAGTCGGATACGACTGAGCAACTGAACTGAACTCAACTGAGGAATCAATATACTGTTCTCCATAGTGGCTGTACCAATCCATATTCCAATCAACATGAAGGAGGGTTGCATTTTCTCCATATCCATTACAACATTAATTGCTTGTAGTTTTTTGACGATGGCCATTCTGATTGGTGTGAGGTGATACCTCATTGTAATTCTGATTTACATTTCTCTAAGAATGAACAATGTTGAGGATCTTCTCATGTGTTATTGGCCATCTGTATGTCTTCTTTGGTGAAATGTATGTTTAGGTCTTCGGCTCATTTTTTGTTTGGGCTTTTTCTTTTTCTGATATTGAACTGTATGAGCTGCTTACATATTTTGGAGATTAATCCTTTGTCAGTTGTTTAGTTTGCAATTGTTTTCTCTCATTCTGAGGGTTGTCTTTTAATATTGTTAATGTTGTTTATTGTTGCCTTTGCTGTGCAAAAGCTTTTAATTAGGTCCCAATTGTTTTTTTTTTTTTTTTGTCCTTATTTCCATTACTCTAGGAGGTGGCTCAAAGAGAATACTACTGTGATTTATGTTAGAGAGTGTACAGTCTATCTTTTCATCTAAGAGTTTTATAATTTCAGGCTTTACATTTAAGTCTTTAATCCATTTTTAAAGTATCATCTTTAAATTCAAGAAAAATTAGGGAAAGGGAGATGGCACAATTCAGCAACTGCCCAGACACCAAGATATATGGGATCACTGGCTTTCAATCTCTGTTCTGAGGGAAATTCTATAAGGTAGGTATTATTACTTACTCCATATAGTTAAGGAAACTAAGGCCCAGAGAAGATAAGTGACTTTCCTAAGCTCAAGAGCTAGTAAATGGAAGAGACGGGATACAAATCCAGGTAGTTTTACTTGTATTATACAGTTGAATCACTATACTATATAAAATAATACTATGTATTGCTTTGGGAAATTCAAATATGTGGGAAAAGGGAGGAAAGTCATAATAGAGTAGTAAGGTTCATATGTAAAGATAATTAGGAGGATAAACCCAGAGCTTCTCTCAACCACTGCCTCCTTATATGTACATACACAACAGACTGTCAGTGGAAAACATGCTATAAGGAAATACTAATATCTTAACATTTTTTGAATTAAAAAAATTATAACATATACTCTGAAAAATACTCTGCATAAGCTAAGTCACTTCAGTCGTGTCCGACTCTGTGCGACCGCATAGACGGCAGCCCATCAGGTTCCCCCATCCCTGGGATTTTCCAGGCAAGAACACTGGAGTGGGTTGCCATTTCCTTCTCCAATGCATGAAAGTAAAAAGTGAAAGTGAAGTCGTGCAGTCATATCCAACTCTTAGCGACCCCATGGACTGCAGCCTACCGGGCTCCTCCATCCATGGGATTTTCCAGGCAAGAGTACTGGAGTGGGGTGCCATTGCCTTAAATCTCAATAAATGTTCACCAACTAAGCACACTTGTTTAATCAGCAGTCAGATTAAAAAAAAAAAAAAAAAAACCAACACTGGTAAAGGCCCCCTTGTGCTATTTTTTGTTACTATTGCCCCACTCTGAGGTAACACTTATCCTGACTTCTAATACCATCACTTAGTTTTCTGTTTTTGAACTTTACAGAAATGGGCTCATGCAGCAAGTAATATTTTGTGACTGACTTTCCTCCTCTGTTAAACCTGTATTTGTTGGATTCAATCATTGTGGTATACAGTATCTCTAGTTCATTCATTCTCATGGCTAAAACAATATGAATTTTACCACATATTCCATTACTCCTTGGGAGGAAGGTTATGACCAACCCAGATAGCACATTAAAAAGCAGAAACATTACTTTGCCAACAAAGGTCCATCTAGTCAAGGCTATGGTTTTATCAGTAATCATGTATGGATGTGAGAGTTGGACTATAAAGAAAGCTGAGCACAGAAGAAGTGATGCTTTTGAACTGTGGTGTTTGAGAAGACTCTTGAGAGTCCCTTGGACTGCAAGGAGTCCAACCAGTTCATCCTAAAGGAGATCAGTCCTGGGTGTTCACTGGAAGCACTGATGTTGAGGCTGAAGCTCCAATACTTTGGCCATCTGATGCAAAGAGCTGACTCATTTGAAAAGACCTTGATGCTGGGAAAGATTGAGGGCAGGAGGAGAAGGGGATGACAGAGGATGAGATGGTTGGATGGCATCACTGATTCAATGGACATGGGTCTAGGTAGACTCTGGCAGTTGGTGATGGACAGAGGTTCATGGGGTTGCAAAGAGTCAGACACGACTGAGAGACTGAGCTGAACTGAGCTGATTCAGTTATTCAAAAGCATTGATTTTTTTTAAATATCCACCCATCACAGCCCCACAAAGTTAGGTTCAGAGTGCAGTACAATGGAAAGAATATAGTTTCTGTAGCAACACAAATTTGGTTGAAGCTTGCTTGTTAATAACTGTGTCCTTGGACAAGCTATTTGACTATTATGTCTTTACATTCTCATCTATAGGATGTGGACGATAATGCTTAACATATGAGGACTTCCCTTGTGACTCAGTGGTAAAGAATCTGCATGCAATGCAGGAGACACAGGTTTAATCCTTGGATCAGGAAGATCCCCTAGAAAAGGAAATGACAATCCATTCCAGTATTATTGCCTGGGAAATTCCATGGACAGAGGAGCCTGGTGGGCTACAGTCCATGGAGTTGCAAGAGTCAGACACGACTTAGCAACTAAACCAGCACCAAGAAAACATATAGTAAGTACCAAGTAGGTGATAATTATAAGCCTTGTAAAACATTCAATATTAGCTCATAAATCATTTATGGATTACTATCACAAAGCTTAGCTTTTTGGTACCTTAACTACTTGATTCTTCTTGCTAATGTGATCTTGTGGCCACTGAGGCCCTAACTGGAGCAGGGGCCAACTAAAATGCAAGTCGTTTGTAGCACATGATGGCAATTTGCTGCTGTTTTCTTCCTCGCTCTCCTAGGACACTGGCCTTTGGAATGCAGGGCAGACTAACACTTTTGTTACATCTACCCAGAATAGCATGTTTGTGCCTTGTTCTATCTTCTGCACATTTTCAACCCCATCTTCCTCTGGAATAAGCCCTTTGCCTAAAGTTCTTTCTTTGATCTCTGTTCATTGAGAAGAAATCTCCTCGGTAAGAACACACCATATCATAACTATAACACCAGCATCATATAACATCATTTATTGAAAAGGCTGTCTAATTCCCCATTTTATTTTCTTGCCTCCTTTGTTATAAATTAGTTGACCATATGTGAGTGCTCATTTCTGGCCTGTGTATTCTGTTCCATTGGTCTGTTTGGACTGTTTTAGTGCTTTTACCATACTGTTTGGATTTCTACAGCTTTGTATTATAGCATGAAAATATGAAGTCTGCTGCCTCCAATATTCATCTTTCTCAGTATTACTTTCACTATATGAAGTATTATGTGGTTCCAAAAAAATTTTATAATTATTTGCTTTAGTTCTATGAAAAAGAGCATTGGCATTTTGATAGGGTTTGCACTGAATCTGTAGCTTGGCCTGGGTAATATGGACATTTAAGCAATATTAAGTCTTTCCATCCAAGAACATAGTATATCTTTCCCTCTGTTTCATCTTCAGCTTCGTCCATTGGTATCTTAATTCTTCCCCAGTTTTAAGTCTTTTAATTCCTCACTTAGATTTCTTCCTAGGTATTTCATTCTTTCTGCTTGATTCTAAATAGGATTGTTCTCTTTATTTTTATTTCTGATAGTCCATTGTAGATGTATAGAAACGCAACAGATTTTTGTATATTAATCTTAAATCCTACAACCTTACCAAATTTATTGATGAGTTCTAGGCAACAAATAACAAATTTTGGAGACAATGTGGAGAAAAGGAAACCCTCATACACTGTGGGTAGGAATGTAAATTGGTTCAACAACTATGAGGAATAGTATGAGCATTCTTCAAAAATTTAAATATAAAGCTTCCAATATGATCCAGCAGCTCCATTCCTGGGTATCTATCTGAAGAATATGAAAACACTAATTTCCTTGAGTATTATTTACAATAGCCTAGATATGGAAGCAAGCTAAGTACCCATCAATAGATGAACAGATGAAGATGTAGCATATACACACAATGAAATATTATTCAGCCATAAATAAATGAATTCTTCCTATTTATGTCAACACAGAAGGACCTAGAGAGTATCATAAGTGAAATAAGTCAGACCAAGAAAGACAAATTCTCTACAATTTTACTTATATGTGGAATCTAGAAATTGAAACAAGTGAGCAAATGTAACAAAACAAAAATGAGTTCTAGATCTGGAGAGCAAGCAGATGGTTGCTAGAGGGGAGAGAAGTTTGAGGAGGAAAAAATAGGTGAGGGAGATTAAGAGATACAAACTTCCAGATACAAAATAAATGAGTAATGGGCATGACATATACAGCATGGAGAATATAGTCAGTAACAATATAATATTTCTATGGTGACAGATAACAACTGGACTTATCATGGCAATTATTTTGAACATACAGAAAAATCAAATCACTATGTACCACAAAGACAATGCCATGCTGCTGCTGCTGCTGCTGCTAAGTCACTTCAGTCGTGTCTGACTCTGTGCGACCTCAGAGATGAAGCCCACCAGGCTCCACTGTCCCTGGGAGTCTCCAGGCAAGAACGCTGGAGTGGGTTGCCATTTCCTTCTCCAATGCATGAAAGTGAAAAGTGAAAGTGAAGGCACTCAGTCATGTCCAACTCTTCGTGTTCCCATGGACTGCAGCCTACCAGGTTCCTTCGTCCATGGGATTTTCCAGGCAAGAGTACTGGAGAGGGTTGCCATTGCTTCGACAATGGCATAGGTGAGTTATACTTTAAAAACAAACTAACCAATAAACAAACTCATAGAAAAAGAGAGTTTTGTGGCTACCAGAGGCTAGGGGTGAAAGATCGGGAGAATTAGATGTATTCAATCAAGAGGTACAAACATCTGTTTATAAGATAAATAAGTACAATGGATATAATATACAACATAATAAATACAATTAATATGCTGTATATTATATATGAAGCTGTTAAGACAGTAAATCCTAAGAGTTCTCACCCACAAGGAAAAAAAAATCTTTAATTAATATCTATGTGAAGTTGATTGATATTCCCTAAATTTATTGTAATAAATATTTCATGATGTAAGTCAAATCATTATAGTATAAACCTTAAACTTATGTAGTGCTATATGTCAAGAAAACTAGAAAGAAAAAAGGTATGAAAAGGAATACTGATACACATACGAAAAGAGAACTTGATGAGTAGGAAACAGTTGTTTAATTATATTATTTAAAGTAACAGAGTTAAGCAACAGAGGAAGTAAAAGGGTTTTATAATTATTCAAAAGAATTATAAAGGGAGGAAAAGACAGGTGTCAACAATGTTTTCTTGTATTTAGAGCATGAAGAAATAATTTCTAAATTTGATAAATCAAGAAAGAGCAATACAAGTATATTTTAAATAGGAAAATAACCACCAAGAGAGTACAAACGAAACTGGTTAGAAAGAGATGGCTCTGAGAAATGTAAATCAGAACTACAATTTGGTACCAACTCACACTGGTCAGAATGGCCATCATTAAAAATTCTGCAAGTAACAAATGCTGGAGAGACTGGAGAGAAAAGGGAAGACTTCCACAGTGTTGTGGGAATATAAACTGGTGCAGCCCCTATACAGAACATTATAAATGGTTCTCAAAAAACTAAAGAGAGTTGTCCACCAATCCCACTCCTGGGCATATATCTGAAAAAAAACTATAACTCAAAAAGATATGTGCATCTTTACCATTCATTATCACAGTAATTGAAGTCTATGCCCCAACTAATAACGCTGAAGAAGCTGAAGCTGAAGGTTCTATAAAGACCTACAAGACCTTTTAGAACTAACACCCCAGAAAAGATGTCCTTTTCTTTATAGGGGACTGGAATCAAGTGAAGAAACATCTGGAGTAACAGGCAAATTTGGCCTTGGAATGTGGAATGAAGCAGGGCAAAGACTAAGAGTTTTGCCAAGAAAATGCACTGGTCATAGCAAACAGCCTCTTCCACAACACAAGAGAAGACTCTACACATGGACATCACCAGATGGTCAACACCGAAATCAGATTTATTGTATTCTTTGTAGCCAATGATGGAGAAGCTCTATACACCAGCAAAAATAAGACCGAGAGCCAACTGTGGCTCAGATCATGAATTCAGTTCAGTTCAGTTTAGTTCAGTCACTCAGTCGTGTCCGACTCTTTGTGACCCCATGAATTGCAGCACGCCAGGCCTCCCTGTCCATCACCAACTCCCAGAGTTCACCCAGACCCACGCCCATGGAGTCAGTGACACCATCCAGCCATCTCATCCTCTGTCATCCCCTTCTCCTCCTGCCCCCAATCCCTCCCAGCATCAGAGTCTTTTCCAGTGAGTCAACTCTTCACATGAGGTGGCCAAAGTATTGGAGCTTCAGCTTCAGCATCATTCCTTCCAAAGAAATCCCAGGGCTGATCTCCTTCAGAATGGACTGGTTGGATCTGCATTGCTTATTGCCAAATTCAGACTGAAATCAAAGAAAGTGGGGAAAACCACTAGACCGTTCAGGTATGACCAATATCAAATCCCTTATGATTATACGGTGGAAGTGAGAAATAGATTTAAGGGACTACATCTGATAGACAGAGTGCCTGATGATCTATGGATGGAGGTTTGCGACATTGTACAACAGACAGGGATCAAGACCATCTCCAAGAAAAAGAAATGCAAAAAAGCAAAATGGCTGTCTGAGGAGGCCTTACAAATAGCTGTGAAAAGAAGAGAAATAAAAAGCAAAGGAGAAAAGGAAAGATATACCCATTTGAATGTAGAGTTTCAAAGAATAACAAGGAAAGATAAGAAAGCCTTCCTCACTAATCAATGCAAAGAAATAGAGGAAAAGAGCAGAAGGGGAAAGACTAGAGATCTCTTCAAGAAAATTAGAGATATCAAGGGAACATTTCATGCAAAGATGGGCTCCATAAAGGACAGAAATGGTCTGGACCTAACAGAAGCAGAAGATATTAAGAAGAGGTGGCAAGAATACACAGAGAACTGTACAAAAAAGATCTACAAGACCCAGATAATCACAGTGGTGTGATCACTCACCTAGAGCCAGACATCCTGGAATGTGAAGTCAAGTGGGCCTTAGAAAGCATCACTAGGAACAAAGCCAGTGGAGGTAATAGAGTTCCAGTTGAGCTATTTCAAAACCTAAAAGATGACACTGTGAAAGTGTGGCACTCAATATGCCATTATATTGGAAAACTTAGCAGTGGCCATAGGACTGGAAAAGTTCAGTTTCCATTCCAATCCCAAAGAAAGAAAATGCCAAAGAATGTACCAACTACCACACTACTGCCCTCATCTCACACACTAGTAAAGTAATGCTCAAAATTCTCCAAGCCAGGTTTCAGCAATACGTGAACCATGTACTTCCAGATGTTCAAGCTGGTTTTAGAAAAGGCAGAGGAACCAGAGATCAAATTGCCAACATCCGCTGGATCATGAAAAAGGCAAGAGAGTTCCAATAAAGTAATGCTCAAAATTCTCCAAGCCAGGTTTCAGCAATACGTGAACCATGTACTTCCAGATGTTCAAGCTGGTTTTAGAAAAGGCAGAGGAACCAGAGATCAAATTGCCAACATCCGCTGGATCACCAAAAAGGCAAGAGAGTTCCAGAAAAACATCTATTTCTGCTTTATTGACTATGCCAAAGCCCTTGACTGTGTAGATCACAATAAACTGTGGAACATTTTGAAAGAGATGGGAATACCAGACCACTTGACCTGCCTCTTGAGAATCCTGTATGCAGGTCAGGAAGCAACAGTTAGAACTGGACATGGAACAACAGACTGGTTCCAAATAGGAAAAGGAGTACGTCATGGCTGTATATTGTCACCCTGCCTATGTAACTTCTATGCAGAGTACATCATGAGAAACGCTGGGCTGGAGGAAGCACAAGCTGGAATCAAGATTTCCGGGAGAAATATCAATAACCTCAGATATGCAGATGACACCATCCTTATGGCAGAAAGTGAAGAAGAACTAAAGCGCCTCTTGATGAAAGTGAAAGAGGAGAGTGAAAAAGTTGGTTTAAAGCTCAACTTTCAGAAAACTAAGATCATGGCATCTGGTCCCATCACTTCATGGTAGATAGATGGGGAAACAGTAGGAACAGTGGCTGATTTTGTTTTTCTGAGCTCCAAAATCACTGCAGATGGTGACTGCAGCCATGAAATTAAAAGATGCTTACTCTTTGGGAGGAAAGTTATGGCCAATCTAGATATTATAAAGCAGAGACATTACTTTGTCAACAAAGGTCCATCTAATCAAGGCTATGGGTTTTCCATTAGTCAAGTATGGATGTGACATTTGGGCCATAAAGAAAGCTGAGCTCTGAAGAATTGATGCTTTTGAACTGTGGTGTTGGAGAAGACTCTTGAGAGTCCCTTGGACTGCAAGGAGATCCAACCAGTCCATCCTAATGGAGATCAGTCCTGGGTATTCATTGGAAGGACTGATGTTGAAGTGAAACTCCAATACTCTGGCCCCTGATGTGAAGAACTTTCTCATTTGAAAAAACTCTGATGCTGGGAAAGACTGAGGCAGAAGGAGAATGGGACAACAGAGTATGAGATGGATGGCATCACCGACTCAATGGACCTAAGTTTGGCTAAACTGTGGGAGTAGGTCATGGACATGGAGGACTGGTGTGCTGTGGTTCATGGAGTTAGAAAGAGTCGGACACTACTGAGAGACTNTGGAAATGCTAGGCCCAGAGCCTAGAGCTACTCCCACAGCCCTCACTGTTTCCTAAGGAATATGGGTATCTCTTAGAAGAAATAGCTAAGACATACTTGTATATGCGGCTCCTCCTATTGAAATGTGGCCTTTTGTCAACAACTTTTTATCTTTGAAAGTATGGCATTTGTCTGTACCTGTCACCAGAGTATGTGATCTCAGCCTATTTAAGGATTTTTAAATTCGTGCTTTATATCCTCAATGGACATGAGTTGGAGCAGACTCCAGGAGATGGTGAAGGACCAAGAAGCATGGCGTGCTGCAGTCCATGCGGCTGCAAAGAGCTGGACAGGACTGAGCAACAGAACAGCAGCAAATATCCTATACTTATAAATATTTCATGTCAATGTGTAGCAAAATGAATACAGTATTGTAAAGCAAAACAAACTAAAAAAATAAAAATTAATTTAAAAAAAAAAGAAGCTTAGATGTATTTAACTTTCTCATGGGCACATGGGAGAATTGAAGGTAAAAATGGAAGGCTTGTACAGATATATGTACACATATATGGGCGGCTGCACATATATGGTTTCTCTGAGACCCTCATTTCTGCGTGCTTTCCTCAGAGAACAGGTTAGCTCATCTCCCATTTCTCTAACCTGTCCTCTGCCATCTCATCATCCAATATGGTCGACCTGTCTGTGACTCCCCACAGCTAACACGTGAGCTGAGTGGGTCACCTTTCCCTTTGCTGTTTGTTTCTTCCAACGTCTGTTTTTTCCTTAATAGGAGGATTTAGTTCATCTCTACCTTCCTCTCCACTTCTCATTGCCTCAGTTACTGGTTCTTAATTTCTTCCAGCCTTTACTCTCCACTCATCTGCACTATTATTCTTACCTCTAAGGCTACACCATTGACTTTTATGTCCACTTCATAATCAGGTTGCATCTGTACCACTTCTGCTCTGCACAGGTAACCTTGCCTCCTACCTTAACCATTTATTCTCTTTCCACTCCAAAACTTCTCCATCTTCTCCCCAATCCAGCAAAACTGATGTTGTCCCCCTGTCAGATGACCCAGCATTTGGAGGGGTAATTAACATACAGATGTTAGAATCAAAATTGAAAATAGTCTTGACTAGAATATTAGGTCAAAACCTAGGATAAAATATAACTTTGCAAACCTAAAAAAATATAATGAAGTTCAAAAAGCCCACGTTTTAAATTTAAGCAGACCTCGGTTTATATTCAAACTCAAACCACCATCTTTGGTTAAGCCAACTTATATGGGGATTAAAATACTTACCTCATTAGGTTGTTGTGAAGAGTAATTCCTTCAAAATCACAGCATACTTCCTGAAACACTGTTAGTGCCTATTTTTTTCATAATCCCAGCATACTTCCTGAAACACAGTCCCTTTTGTCTTCTGTACAGTTGAGATTTACTGACCGCCCTGTTTGGTTGTTGATAATGCTGACATTTTCTAAGTCATCAGTTCAGTTCAGTTACTCAGTTGTGTCCTACTCTTCAACCCCATGGTTTCAAAGTCATACAGGCCCAAAAACAGTATACTGACCTGTGAACCTTGCATCCCAGAGCTAGTCACCATCCTAAAGAAATTTTTTGTCTATTTTGGCTCAGTCTGGGGACATACATTATCATCATCACACTTACTTTCCAAAGAAAAGCTTAAGACTCCAATAGTAGGCAGTTTGCCCCGAATCACAGGTTAATCAGTGGCATAACCTGACAGTGACTCCCAAGCACAAGTTGATCCATTCCTTTACTACAACGTTTCCCCACACCTGTATCATTCCTTTAACCTTCTGAATGGTTTTCCTGGTTCTCATCTCTGCTCTGTCCTTCCAGCCTGCACAGTGACTTAGCCCCACTGGTTCATTCCAAACTGATTCTTCATCATTGAATTTTCATCCTTTCAAACTTTTCAGTGGCTCCCCACTGTTTATAGGGTTCAGTCTAAACTCTGACCTCATGCCTAAAGTTGACCATAATCTTGTCCTAACTTACTTTTCCAAATTTTTTCTAGCCATTTCCCAAAAGGAATCTCAACTTCATCCCATCCTATTAAACCTACTGTTGGCCCACAAATACCTGCCTTGAATCAACATTTGTGAATGCTTCCTTCCCTTTCTTCCTGAAACAAACAGAAATGTTCCCTCCTCCTTTCCTTCATCTGCAAATCACCCTCCCTTTTTCATGTCCAGCTCACATCCGATTCCGGAAGCCTATTTTGTGGAAGCCTACTTTGCACCTTCTGCATAGGGTTTTGTGATCTCTCTGGTTGCCAACCTCTTACGTGCACCATTAAAGGAGGCAGTCCTTGGTCAGGTGTTATTTCCACCAGACCCCTTAATATTGTGCCTGAACAACAGGGGACAGTGGTCCAAAAAAGCTGTTTACTAGTCAAATCTGAAACGGTACCATGTCACCTGATGAGCCTTATGTGCTACTGTTTCTAAGAAGTGAGTAAGGAACTAGCCATCCAGAGCAAATTAAATTCATTTAACAAGAAAAAAATAAAATAAAATAAAAAATAAAAACAAATATTGCCCCAAAAATCCAGTTTGTAAAACAGACCCAAAGGAAACTCCCCTACTTGAAGGAGAAAATTAAGAGCTCCAATCAAAGGAATACATCTACACAAAAAACTACAATAAAGAGGACATGTGTGATATCACCTGACCCACAATTTTGATGCCAAAACCTTGGCTCTTTGTGCATCGATTCTGAACAGAAATATGGATACAGAGCTATAGAGAAGACAGAAAGAGTGGCTGTATTCCTTTGCCAGGCAAAGGGGGATCACAGTAGGCCAGCACCTCAAGAACTGAGCCCCCAACTCCCTGGGGAATAAGGAAAGGTTATATAGTTAGGACTCCTGCTCTGAGGTAATGTGATAAGGATCAAGGCAGTAACAGTCTTGCATTCTTCTTTCTTCTGCAGAGTTTCAAAAGGGTGTGACTGCTGACAAAAATTACAATGTCTACAGCAACTCTAATGGCCAGGTCTCTTAATCTTGATGAACTTCTCTAGTTCCTTAAATCTTGCCTCAGGTGGTTTCTGGGTGCTCCTCACCTGATTAGCAAGGGTTTGAATTTGCCCTTTGGAACTCAGGGAAGATCATGGAGGCTGGAGTCTTGCCTACAAGAAATAGGGAAGAAAAGGTCTTCCATGTTCAGGAACCCAACAGTGCCCTGCTTGGCATCTATATGATATTTGGGAAGGGAACCATCTGACAACCATTTAGAAGCTACTGTGTAACAGAAGGTATCACATTGGCTAACCTGATGGGAACCACTGTCTTTGTGAAATGACTTAGCTACAAAACAGCTTTCTGACATTCAGAGTATTGAAAGAGCCTATCCACTGGGGCCTAAACAAACAAGTTAAACTGACAATAGATTCAACTGGCATATAAATTAACTCTGCAAATGGGTTGATTTGCATTATCTAGCAAAAGTGTCCCTGAGCAACAGCTCAAAATCTGTCCATACAGGACCCACAAGAGATTATTGAGTATCACGAGTTACCCCTCATGATGCTTGCCCCATCACCGTTTCACAAATTTCACATAAGACATTTTATTATTTCAGTGTTGTTTGAAGAGGATCACCCCATTTGCAAGTCTGATACTGTAAAAAACAATATTGCATAGGAACCTGGAATGTTAGGTCCCTGAATTAAGGTAAATTGAAAGTGGTCAAACAGGTGTTGGCAAGAGTGAACATCGACGTTTTAGGAATCAGTGAACTAAAATGGGCTGGAATGGGCAAATTTAATTCAGATGACCATTATATCTACTACTGCGGGCAAGAAACCCTTAGAAGACAGGGAGTAGCTCTCAAAGTCAACAAAAGAGGCCAAAATGCAGTTCTTCAGTGCAATCTCAAAAACAACAAAATGATCTCTGTTTTTTTCCAAGGCAAACCATTCAATATCACAGTAATCCAAATCTATGTCACATCCACTAATGCCAAAGAAGCTGAAGTTGAATGATTCTATGAAGACCTATAAGACTTTCCAAAATTGACACCAAAAAAAGATGTCCTTTTCATCATAGGGGACTGGAATATAAAAGTAGGAAGTTAGAGATATCTGGTGTAACAGGCAAGCTTGGTCCTTGACTACAAAATGAAGGAGGGCAATGGCTAACAGAATTTTGCCCAGAGAACCTACTGCTCATAGCAAACACCTTCTTCCAACAACACAAGCGAAGACTCTACACATGGACATCACCAGATGGTGAATACCAAAATCAGATTCATTCTATTATTTGCAACTGAAGATGGAGAAGCTTTATATGGTCAGCACAAACAAGACTGGGAGCTAACTTTGGCTCAGAATGTGAACTCCTTATTGTCAAATTCAGACATAAATTGAAGAAAGTAGTGAAAACCACTAGATCACTCAGGCATGACTTAAATCAAATCTCTTACACAGTGGAAGTGACAAATGGATTCATGAGATTAGATCTGATAGATTGAGTGCCTGAAGAACAATAGACTGAGGTTCATGACACTGTACAGGAGGCAGTGATCAAGACCATTCCCAAAAAGAAGAAATTAAAAAGGCAAATGGTTGTCTGAGGAGGCTGCTGCTGCTGCTGCTGCTAAGTCACTTCAGTCATGTCCGACTCTATGTGACCCCATAGACGGCAGCCCACCAGGTTCACCCATCCTCAGGATTCTCCAGGCAAGAACACTGGAGTGGGTTGCCATTGCCTTCTCCAATGCATGAAAGTGAAAAGTGCAAGTGAAGTCACTCAGTGGTGTCTGACTCTTTGTGACCCCATGGACTGCAGCCTACCAGGCTCCTCCATCCATGGGATTTTCCAGGCAAGAGTATTGGATAGTCTAATACATACAAGGTCACTGACACTGAAAAGAGTCACTATATGTCTCATACTATGACCTCAGTCCTCAGAACTGTGTGCAGCTTTACTCGTTCTTGGAATAGGAACTGATAAGGAACAGAAAATCTTTCAGGAATAGAAAACAACATGCAGGAATCCTCCTGTTAAATGTTCCCTGACAAATCCAATTTACCATTGCAACAAAAACAATAAAATACTTAGGAATAAATTTACCTAAAGAAACAAAAGACTTATATCAGAAAACTATAAAACACTGAGCAAGAAAGCAAAAATGACACAAATAGGTGGAGAAATATACCATGTTTTTGAATTGGAAGAATCAATATAGAGAAAATGAGTATACTACCCAAAGCAATCCATAGAGTCAACCAATCATTATCAAGCCACCAACAGTATTCTGCACAAAACTACAATAAATAACTTTACAGTTTGTATGGAAACACAAAAAAACCTTGAATAGCCAAAGCAATCTTTCGAAAAAATGGACCAGGAGGAATCAACCTTCCTGACTTCAGAAAATATTACAAAACTACAGTCTTCAAGACTGTATGATACTGGCACAAAGACAGAAATATAGGTCAATGAAACAAAATAGAAAGACCAGAGATAAATCCATGCACCTATGGACACCTTATCTTTGACAAAGGAGGCAAAAATATACAATGGAGAAAAGACAATCACTTTGACAAGTGGTGCTGAGAAAACTGGTCAACCACTTGTAACTGAATGAAACTAGAACCCTTTCTAACACTATACACAAAAATTAACTCAAAATGTATTAAAGATCTAAATGTAAGACCAGAAACTATAACACTCTTAGAGGAAAACAAAGGCAAAACACTCTGACATAAATCACAGTAAGATCATCTATGATATACCTTCCAGAGTAATGGATAAAAACAAAATTCAACAAATGGGAACTAATTAAACTTAAAAGGTTTTGCACAAGGAAGGAAACTACAAGCAAGATGATAAGGAAGCCTTCAGAATGGGAGGACATAATAGCAAACAAAGCAACTGACAAGTAATTAATCTCCAAAATATATAAGCAGCTCATGCAGCTCAATACCAGAAAAATGAACAACCCAATCAAAAAGTGGGCCAAAGAACTAAACAGACATCTATCCAAAGAAGACATATAGATGGCTAATAAGCACATGAAAAGATGCTCAAAATCACTCATTATTTGAGTAATGCAAATCAAAACCACCATGAGGTATCATCTCATACTGGTCAGAATAGCTGCCATCAAAATGTCACAAATAGTAAATGCTGGAGAGGATGTGGATAAAAGGGAACCCTCTTACACTCGGTGGGAATGCAAACCAGGACAGCCAACTATGGAGAACAGTGTGAAGATTCCTTAAAAAACTAGAAATAGAACTGCCATATGATCCAGCAATCCCACTGCTGGGCATACACACCAAGGAAACCAGAATTGAAAGAGACACATGTACCCCAGTGTTCATTGCAGTACTGTTTACAACAGCCAGGACATGGAAGCAACCTAGATGTCCATCAGTAGACGAATGGATAAGGAAGTCATGGTACATACACACAATGGAATATTACTCAGTTATAAAAAAAGAACACATTTGAGTCAGTTCGAATGAAGTGAATGAAACTGGAGCCTATTATACAGAGTGAAGTGAGTCAGAAAGAGAAACACCAATACAGTATATTAATGCATATATATGGAAAATAGAAAGATGGTAATGATGATCCTATATGCAAGGCAGCAAATGAGACACAGATGTAAAGAATAGACTTTTGGACTATGTGGGAGAAGGCGAGGGTGGGATGATTTGAAAGAATAGCAGTGAAACATGTATATTATCATATGTAAAATAGATGACCAGTTCAAATTTGATGCATAAAGCAGGGCACTCAAAGTTGGTGCTCTGGGACAACCCAGAGGGTTGGCAGTGGGGAGGGTGATGGAGGGAGGTTCAGGATAGGGGGACATATGTACACCCATGGCTGATCTGTGTCAATGTGTGGCAGGGGCCACCACAGTGTTATGAAGTGGTTGTCCTCCAATTAAGATAAATAAAATTTTAAAAAGTAGAAATAATTAAAAAGAATATATTTGAATCAGTTCTAATGAGATGGATGAAACTGGAGCCGATTATACAGAGTGAAGTAAGCCAGAAAGAAAAACACCAATACAGTATACTAACACATATATATGAAATTTAGAAACATGGTAATGATAACCCTGTATGTGAGACAGCAAAAGAGACACAGATGAACAGAACGGACTTTTGGACTCTGAGGGAGGGGAGAGGGAGAGGGTGGGAGGATTTGGGAGAATGGCGCTGAAACATGTATACTATCATGTAGGAAATGAATCGCCAGTCTATGTTCGATACAGGATACAGGATACTTGGGACTGGTGCACGGGGATGATCCAGAGAGTTGATATGGGATGGGAGGTGGGGGAGGGGGAAGTTCAGGATCGGGAACTCATGTACACTCGAGATGGATTCATGTCAATGTATGGCAAAACCAATACAGTATTGTAAAGTAAAATAAAGTAACAATAAAAATTAAAAAAAAAAAACGTACAAATGATAGCACAGAAATGAATCATAGAAAACTACTGCAAGAATTATATGTCTGTAAAGTGGACAACTCATAAGACATAAAGAATTTTGTAGAAAGCCTTCCAAGACCAAACCAGAGAGAAAAAGAAAATATGAAAAGAACAATCACAAGTACTGAAATTGAAACCATAACTGTAAAATTTCCAACAAACAAAAGTCCATGACTACAGGGTTTGAAAGGTAAATACTATCAAATATTAAGACAAGAGATAACACCTATCCTTCTGAAACTCTGAAAAACTTGCAGATGAAGGAAGATTCAAGCTTATCCTATGAGGCCACCATCAGCCTGATAGCAAAACCAGAAAAAGATATCACACACATACACACAAAATTAAATGTCAATATCACTGCTGAACATATATGTTAAAATCCTCAGGAAAATACTAGAAAATTTAAATCATCAACACATTAAAAGGATCAAACACCATGATCAAATGTGATTTATTCAAGTATGCAAAGATTCTTCAATATGTACAAATCAAAGCAATGCCCCATGTTAACAAAATGAAGAATAAAAAACATAATCATCTCAAAAGATGAAGAAAGAGCTTTTTAAAAACTTCAACACCCATTTATAATAAAAATTCTCCATAAAGTAGGCATAAAGGGAATGTATCTCAACACAAGGGAAAATAGACAAACTCACAGCAAACATCATTCTCAACGTTGAAAAACTGAAAGCATTTCCTGTAAACCAGGAACAAAATAAGAATATTCACTCTCACCACTTTAATTCTACATAGCTAGCCACAGCAATTAGAGAAGAAAAAGAAAAGAAATCCAAAATGGAAAAGAAAATTGTCACTGTTTGCCCATGACAAGATACTATACATAGGAGATCCTAAAGATGCTATAAAAAAACTACTCGAGCTTGTCAATGAATTTGGAAAAGTTGCAGGATACAAAATTAATACATAAAGATCTCTTGCATTTCTACACACTAACAACAAAATATCAGAAAGAAAAATTAAGGAAATAATTCCAATTCTTATCACATTAGAAAGAATAAATACAATAAACAAATCTACCTAAAACAACAACAAAAAATTGTACTCAGAAAATTAAGGCACTGATGAAAAAAATCAAAGATGACAAAATAGATGGAGAGTTATACATGTTCTCAGATTAGAAGAATCAATGCTGTGAAAATGACTATACTACCCAAAGAAATGTACAGATTCAAGCAATATCTATCAAATTATCAATGTTGTTTTTCATAAAATTAGAACAAAAATTTTTACAATTCATATGGAAACACAAAAGACCACAAACATCCAAAGCAGTCTTGAGAAAGGAAAACAGATTTGGAAGAATCAGGCTCTTTGACTTCAGACTATACTACAAAATTATAGTAATCAAAATAGGATGATACTGGCACAAAACAGAAATATAGATCAATGGGATAGAGTAGAAGTCCAGAAAAAAACTTATGTAACTAAGGTAAACTAATCTATGCCAAAAGAGGCAAGAATATATGATGAGTAAAAGATAGGTTCTTTAGTAAGTAGTGTTGGAAAAATTGGACAGCAACATGTAAAACTGAGATTAGAACACTCCCTAAAACCATACAAACCAGTCAGCCTAAAGGAAATCAACCGTGAATGTTCATTGGAAAGACTGATGCTGAAGCTTCAATACTTTAGCCACCGAATGCAAAGAGAGAACTCATTTAATTATAGTAATCAAAATAGGATGATACTGGCACAAAACAGAAATATAGATCAATGGGATAGAGTAGAAGTCCAGAAAAAAACTTATGTAACTAAGGTAAACTAATCTATGCCAAAAGAGGCAAGAATATATGATGAGTAAAAGATAGGTTCTTTAGTAAGTAGTGTTGGAAAAATTGGACAGCAACATGTAAAACTGAGATTAGAACACTCCCTAAAACCATACAAACCAGTCAGCCTAAAGGAAATCAACCGTGAATGTTCATTGGAAAGACTGATGCTGAAGCTTCAATACTTTAGCCACCGAATGCAAAGAGAGAACTCATTGGAAAATACCCTGATGCTGGGAAAGATTAAAGGCAGGAGGAGAAGGGGATGGCAGAAGATGAGATGGTTGGATGTCATCACTGACTTAATGGACATGAGTTTGAGCAAACTCTGGGAGATAGTGAAGGACAGGGAACCCTGGCATGCTGCAGTCCATCGGGGTAGCAAAGAGACAGACACGACTCAGCAACTGAACACCACCACCACCACCATACATAAAAGTAAACTTAAAGTGGATTAAAGGCAACATAAGATCTAATACTATAAAACTCATAGAGGAAAATATAGGTTGAACACTCTCTGATATAAATGACTCCAAGCCTTTTTTTGACCCACCTCATAGAGTAATGAAAATAAAAATAAATTAATTAAACTTAAAAGCTTGTGCACAGCAAAGGAAACCATAAATAAAACAAAAGGACAACCCATAAAAAGGGAGAAAATATTTGAAAATGAAATGTCCAAAAAGGAATCAATCTAAAAAATATAAAAACAGCTCCTGCAGCTCAATATCAATCAAATCAATAACCCAATCAAAAAATATGCAGAAGACCTAAGGAGACATTTCTCTCAAGAAATCATATTGATGGCCAAAAAGCACATGAAAAATGCTCAATGTCATTAATTATTCAGTTCAGTTCAGCTCAGTCACTAAAAGCCTCTTGTTGAAAGTGAAAGAGGAGAGTGAAAAAGTTGGCTTAAAGCTCAACATTCAAAAAACGAAGATCATGACAGCTGGTCCCATCACTTCATGGGAAATAGATGGGGAAACAGTGGAAACAGTGTCAGACTTTATTTTTGAGGGCTCCAAAATCACTGCAGATGGTGACTGCAGCCATGAAATTAAAAGACACTTACTCCTTGGAAGAAAAGTTAGGAGCAACCTAGATAGCATATTTAAAAGCAGAGACATTACTTTGCCAACAAAGGTTCATCTAGTCAAGGCTATCGTTTTTCCAGTAGTTGTGTATGGATGGATGTGAGAGTTGGACTATGAAGAAAGCTGAGTGCTGAAGAACTGATGCTTTTGAACTGTGGTGTTGGAGAAGACTCTTGAGAGTCCCTTGGACTGCAAGGAGATCCAACCAGTCCGTTCTGAAAGAGATCAGCCCTGGGATTTCTTTGGAGGGAATGATGCTAAAGCTGAAACTCCAGTACTTTGGCCACCTCATGCGAAGAGTTGACTCATTGGAAAAGACTCTGATGCTGGGAGGGATTGTGAGCAGGAGGAGAAGGGGATGACAGAGGATGAGATGGCTGGATGGCATCACTGACTCAATGGACATGAGTCTGCGTGAACTCCAGGAGTTGGTGATGGACAGGGAGGCCTGGCGTCCTGCGATTCACGGGGTCACAAAGAGTCGGACACAACTGAGCAACTGAACTGAACTGAACTGAATTGCCTTACAATATTGTGTTAATTTCTGTCATACTCAACATGAACCAGCCACAGGTATATGTATGTTTCTTCCTTCTTGAATCTTCCTCCCATCTCTTACCCCATCCCAGCCCTCTAGGTTGTCACAGAGCACTGGGTTTAGCTCCTGGTCACACAGCAAATTCCCACTGACTATCTATTTTACATATGGTAACGTATACATTTCCATGCTCCTCTCTCAATTTATCCCATCCTCTCCTTCTCCTATTGTGTCTACAAGTCTGTTCTCTATGTCTGTGTCTCAAGCAATTGATATTCTTTTAAATTAATTCTGAGTCATCTCTTTTATTTCATCTCAGTGGCTAATGTTCCTTGTTACCTTTTTTGTTCAAGCCTATAACTGTTTTTCCCAATTGTATGAGGATTTGTAAGACTCCACCACCCATAGTGAGATCATGTTGTCATCAGATTTAACCTAGTAGGAGTTGGGGATTAGATGAGCCTCTGCAGAAGTTTCAAAAGAACCTCACTGAGTAAAGCCAATTTTATCCAGAACCACTGAGGTTCACAGATTTTAATTAACAATTTCAAATTTGTAATATTACTTAAATTTCAGATGAGTGAGAATTTAACACTATATTAAAGGAACCCAGGCAAAAGGACACGAGTTGCGTCACAGAGACTTATTAAATGTGATGGAAATTCAACAGGCGAATGCTGGCAAACAGGTGCAAGAGCTAAATTAATTTCCAAACCCTACCACTCAGGGGGAATTGCAATGCATCACATTGACAACCACAGCACATTGTTAATTTCATTCACAAGCTTAAAAATCTCAATACAGTTAACATGTGAATGTATCAAATTTAAAAAGTATAAGTAGCATAAGAGTATCCCAGAACTAAAAATGATAATTTTTCTCTAGGACCTCAAGTCATTTATCTAGCCAGAAGCATGGTGTTTTTTATGAATGAAATCTATCTTACCACTTCCACATACAAACTGTGTTCCATTATTATACGTCGTGCAGCCTGTTACTAAGCAAGGTTTTCTTACTTTTAATATGAAATTCCTTGTGAGTCAGAGGAAGACTGAATATTCACTGCTGTAGTTTCCAATGTCTGCTGTCATGCATAAAGGGGATTTTTAACAACGCTTCTGGTGATGCTAAGTGGTGATATTCCTGGAGTTAAAGAAAAACGTAACAAACCAAAACTAGATAAATGCAAAGGATTATTTGGTGGTATTATTAAAGGTGGTAAATTGTAAGCTACAAACCCAGTATCCTCAATATGTTTTCACCAAGAATTTGCCTACTTTGGAGTCACTGGTATATTTGAGCCTTTGATAGAAACCCTGGAGTATTTCCACATAAATCTGCATATATATACAACATCTTACAAAGATTTCAGGGATTTTATGAATGTCTACCTTCAACATACCATTTATGGTACAGCTTGATCTTTGGGACTGGAAGATTATTTCTTATTTAGTGGATTTTCCCCTTTGCCACCTACCATACACCAGGCCCTAAGCCTGGGCCTGGGGATATAAGGAAAATACAAAAAGTTTTCAGACTTTTTACAACCTCCTGCTGCTGCTGCTGCTGCTGCTAAGTCACTTCAGTCATGTTCAACTCTGCGACCCCATCGACAGCAGCCCACCAAGGCTCCCCCGTCCCTGCAATTCTCCAGGCAAAAACACCGGAGTGGGTTGCCATTTCCTTTATCCAATGCGTGAAAATGAAGTCACTCAGTTGTGTCCGACTCTTCGCGACTCCATGGACTGCAGCCTACCAGGCTCCCCCATCCATGGGATTTTCCAGGCAAGAGTACTGGAGTGGGGTGCCATTGCCTTCTCCTTTTACAACCTAGAAGAGGTTAATAGGTAATAGTATAGAGTAATAAATATATAAAAATATATTAAAATGAAAATATATATTTTTGATAAAAATATATATTACTAAAGTAACTACAAAAACTTTCTGGAGAAGATTGCACTTTAATGAGTATTAAGGATGAGTAGACATAAGCTGTGGGCTTCCGAGGTGGCTCAGTGGTAAACAATCACTTGCCAGTGCAGGAGACGCAGGTTCGATCCCTGGTTCAGGAAGATCCCCTGGTGAAGGAAATGGCTAACCCATTCCAGTATTCTTGCCTGAGAAATGCCATAGACAGAGAAGCCTGATGGCTACAGTCCATGGGGTCGCAAAAAGTCAGACGCAACTGAGCAACTGAGCATACACATGCACAGAAAAACTGTAAGAAGAGGGAAAAGGTCAATCCAGGCTGAGAATGAGAGCAAGGAGCACTACCTTGTCACCACTAAAGTTGTGTATTTACAAGAAATGCAGATTAACAAATGTATAGGAAAATCTTTCAGTCTTCTTTCACCATTTCTCAAGAAGCTTTAAAGAAAAAAAAAAAAAGGATCTTGGTTTAATTCCCCAAGATATTAGCCACCTGAGCCCTTTATTCCTAATTATAGACAAACTTGTCCACCTTCCTTTTGCTTAGCTGAAAAATTTTAACCATTCATTTTTCGAACATAAAAACAACTGTAAAGGGCCCCCTTCCTAGCAGGTGAGTCAGGAAAAGCCCAGTATATACTTCATTGGATGAGTCTAGATTCTTAATCAAAAACGTGTAATCAGTACCTGCCCCAGTCTTTTGATAATGGCAGCAGTAGCAACTGTTTCTTTTTTAAACCCACTATCAAGAAAGCTGATGAAAAACAGAAAAATGCACAGTCTAATAACCTAAGCTAACAATATATTATTTTCAATGGAACTAAAAGGACAAAAGCCAAAGGTATTCATTACCGTTCCCAGGGTAAGAAACCAGGGCAGTTGCTGCCTTTGCCAGATGCACAGTCTTTAGTCTTGACAATGCACATCTCCCCAAGGGAAATGGGAGAGAAAGCCAAACTCTTGCAACTTGATGCAAAGTGATTTGGGTTCCATTACAACATCTCTCAGTAAAAGGCTATTCAGGCTTAGAGTAAAGATTCCACACTCATTTTCTCCCAGAAAATGAGGTTGTTATATAAAACACCAGAAACATGGAATCAGAGCTTCTGGAAATCACTCTAAACCATGTGATTTAATCTTAACTTCCTTAAAGGCTTATCAGGAAAAAGGAGATGAGATGGTTTAATTATATACAGTCTTAAAATTGTTACCTTGTTTTGGGCACACTTCAAAACTCAAGAATATTTTAAAGAAATTTTAAAAATTACATATATAATAAAATAAAGGATTTTTTTTTAGATGAATTATTGCTAATCTGGGTTTTTCAGAATGTGTTTCTTAGATGAACTAGCCAGAAATGTTATGCCTTTCTTCTGGACAAGTTAGATTCATTCTGTATTACAAAAAAGGGAGTGTTGGAGTGGACTTCTTATTAAAAAAGACCTGAGTTCTCATTTGACTCTTGTGAACTTGGAAAGATACATGTAACTCTTTTGTCTTTCACCTTTAAATGGAAATAGGGATATTTATTTCTTACCTCTCAGAATTATTATAGGAATTTAACAGCATAATGAAGATATTTAGAAAGGATTAACACAAAACCTATTTTCGTATTTTCCCAAGTGTGTTACCCAACAAAGGAGTTCTGTGGAATATATGTGTTTAGTCATTCAGTCATGTCCAACCCTTTGTGACCCCGTGGACTGTAGCCTGCCAGGGTCCTCTGTTCATAAGAATTCTCCAGGCAAGAATACTGGAGTGGATTGCCATGCCCTCCTCTGGGGGGTCTTCCCAACCCAGGGATTGAACCCTGGTCTCCCACATTGCAGGCAGATTCTTTACCGTCTGAGCCACTAGGGAAGTCTGTGGAATAAATAGCTGTTATTAAAAATTAAGAGTTGTTTCAAAAAGTTTGGACATCCTAGGTAAACAAAGTTATATGGTTACCTTCAGAGCTTTACCATCTAGAGGGTATTGTGGATATCCAAGAAAAGAGTATAATTAGTGCTGGGTTTCTTAGACTTGTGGGACAACAGACACCTTGGTGTTTGGTTGGGGTGCAAATGCTACAGTTTATGAGATTACTGTTCCCCAGCACAGCAGTTAGAAAAATGAGAGTCAAGGTCCTCCTCCCACTCCCTCCCTCTCCCCCTCCTCTACCACCTCCTTTATCTTTGAGTAACTATGCTTAAGAAAGCAGATAACTTGTACATAAAATGTTCCATGAGAACTATTAATAGGGCAGTAAAAAAAAAAAAAAAAAGAACAGAGGAAAAAATTGATGCACTCAGAATGCCATAATATGTTAACTTAGAAGAAGTGCACCATTAATTTTTACATAAAGAAAATTTTAACTTCAGACGCCAAATGCCAAATGTTTTACTCTAATGCCTAAATCCAATAAGCATTACTCAGATGCTTCAGGGGTTTTCAACAGCCCTCTATCCCACCTACTCTGCTATTAGTTCAGGATGAAAGTAAAATTAGTTTGGAACCTCAAATTAACATATCAAATCCTCTCATCATTCCATTTTACAACTGAGAAGAGTAAATAAATGTGTGAAATCACTTTCACATTCATAAAGTGACTACTTTATACCAAGTATACACTAGGTGCTCCTGAGTATTTTCTTTACTTGATTTTTAGGATAATCCTGTGAAAAGTGTTATCATCTCTTCTAATGGAGAAACAAACTCAGAAGTTGTGTTATTGCCCCACATTAAACAGTCATAAAAAGGTAAAGTTTCTGATCACTGAACCTAGTTTTTCCTTTCTCAAGTTTAGCACTATTTCTATTACATCATGTCATATTCATATAATATCATTTCTAATGCTTTTCCATAGGAATTATTAAAATGTATATGTGTAAACACACTACTTACAAATAGCCTGGCCATGACTTAGGTAAAGACAACTACTTAAATTTAATGAAGGACATATAAAATATTAATGGAAGTACTATGTTCCATAGATGGATTGTTTGATTGATAATATAAATTTTATCCAAATCAGTTTAGATATTTACTGCAATTCCAAGCAAAGTGCTTATCACTATATGCTTTATTATTTCTAAATTTAATTTGGAATAACAAGTGAAAATACCAATAAAATTTTTGAAAAGAAAGAAAATGGTATGGAGAAGAGGGACTTATTCCACCTGAAAGCCCAATATCCTGGAAAATTTTTTAAAGTAGTAATAATCTGATATTAGCAGAAAAATAGAGAAATACATCAGTGCAACATGATTGAGAATCCAGAGGCAGATCTATTTGTATCTAAAAATGTAGTATTTGATCAAAGCAATACTTCAAGTGAGTAAGGAAATAATATGCTATTTCAGGGCTATTAGTTATATAGTTTTTTTAAAAAAAATTAGATCTCTTCTTCATATTATACTAAAACTTCTTGTGTATCAAATACTTAGGTGTAGAAAGAAAACCAGAAAAACACAGTTGATTATAGCTATAATCTTGGAGTAAGGAAAGCCTTCCTAAACTTGACAGAATCTAAAAGACATGAAGAAAAGTCTATAGAAAAAAATCCATAAACTGTAAAGACAATCACAATGCAGGAACGTTCTTTGCAACTAAATAGAGAGGCAAAGGGTTAATGTCATTATTTTATAAGCAGTTCTTCCAGATCAGTAAGAAAAAAGCAACATCACATTAAGAGTTTGTTCACAGACTTCATAGTGAAAATCAAATGGTCATTAGATTTAAGAAGATTCCTACTTCTACTAATGGCCAAAGAAATGCAAATTAAAACAGCTATAAGGTATCATTTGCCTACTATTAGACTGGTCAAGGTTACAAAAAGTGATAGTGTCTAGTACTCATTGAGGACGTGGGGAGCAAGACGCTCACAAATACTATTGGTGGAAGTAAATTGATACAATCTATTGATATTTAGACAGTAAATTTAGAAGTATTTATTCAGATTTAGATGGGCATAAACAGTTTTTTACCTAACTAATTCTACAGGCATACTATCACAAGTTCAAATTTAGTCGTTACAACTATTTTTCACTCATCTCGCAGGCTAGCAAAATAATGCTCAAATTTCTTCAAGCCAGGCTTCAGCAATACATGAACTGTGAAATTCCAGATGGTCAAGCTGGTTTTAGAAAAGGCAGAAGAAGAACCAGATATAAAATTGCCAACATCCACTGGATCATCGAAAAAGCAAGAGAGTTCCAGAAAAACATCTGTTTCTGCTCTATTGACTATGCCAAAGCCTTTATGTGGATCACAATAAACTGTGGACAATTCTGAAAGAGATGGGAATACCAGATGACCTGACCTGCCTCTTGAGAAACATGTATGCAGGTCAGGAAGCAACAGTTAGAACTAGACGTGGAACAACAGACTGGTTCCAAATTGGAAAAGCAATACGTCAATGATGTATATTGTCACCCTGCTTATTTAACTTATATGAAGAGTAGATCATGAGAAATGCTGGGCTGAATGAAGCACAAGCTGGAATCAAGATTGCTGGGAGAAATCTCAATAACCTCAGATATGCAGAGGATACCACCCTTATGGCAGAAAGTGAAGAACTAAAGAGCCTCTTGTTGAAAGAGAAAGAGGAGAGTGAAAAAGTTGGCTTAAAGCTCAACATTCAGAAAACGAAGATCATGGAATCTGGTCCCATCACTTCATGGCAAATAGATGGGGAAACAGTGTCAGACTTTATTTTTGAGGGCTCCAAAATCACTGCAGATGGTGACTGCAGCCATGAAATTAAAAGACACTTACTCCTTGGAAGGAAAGTTATGAGCAACCTAGATAGCATATTCAAAAGCAGAGACATTACTTTGCCAACAAAGGTTCATCTAGTCAAGGCTATGGTTTTTCCAGTAGTCATGTATGGATGTGAGAGTTGGACTGTAAAGAAAGCTAGCACCAAAGAATTGATGCTTTTGAACTGTGGTGTTGGAGTAGACTCTTGAAAGTCCCTTAGACTGCAAGGAGATCCAACCTGCCCATCCTAAAGGAGATCAGTCCTGGGTGTTCACTGGAAGGACTGATGTGAAGCTGAAATTCCAATATTTTGGCCACCTGATATGAAGAGTTGACTTGTTTGAAAAGACCCTAATGCTGGGAAAGATTGAGGACAAGAGGAGAAGGGGACGAGAGAGGATGAGATGGTTAGATGACATCACTGACTCAATGGACATGAGTTTGGGTAAACTCCGGGAGTTTGTGATGGACAGGGAGGCCTGGTGTGCTTCAGTTCATGGGGGTCGCAAAGAGTCGGACACGACTGAGTGACTGAACTGAACTGAACTGTTTTCCCCAGATCATGATTACCTTTTTTTACTTTGTAGTTTTTCTGTTGTATAGAATTTTTGAATGTGCGACTCACGTTGTTTATTGCAGCATTTGTGTGTGTGCGATAGTAAAAATAGAAAACATCCCAAATAATCCTGCTGTGCTGGCAATTTGAGCTCTACCAGAGTAGAGATTGCCTCTATCTTAATTACCATTCCCAGTTAGGTACTGTTCTTGACAGTACAAACATTTGTTAAGTGAACAGACAAAATGGACCATAATATGTCTAGACAACTGAAATTAGTTTTAAAAGTAGGGCAGGTAAACAGAAACTTGCACATACTATATAGATCATTCTCTTTTTATAAGTATTTACATTTATATACAAAGTGTCATATATCTATTAATAAAATGTTAGAAAGTATACGTCTTGATTACTTCTTGTATGGAATTTGAGTGGTGACATTAACATTTTACTTCATATACAACATAATATATTTTTTGTTTTTGTTTTCTAACAATGACTGTGTGTATGACTTCAAAGTGTAAATTCAACCATTCTTTCAATCTACTAACTGTTTTTGGTGTAAAAGATTTATAGCAGTAAACAAAGTCTCTGTTTTTACCGAGTATATATTCTAATGGAGGAAAACAGATGGTAAACAAATATTTATCCCTGATATTTTGAAAAAAATAATAAAACCATATAAGGGAACTCCAGTGACAAGGTGCTATTTTCCTTCTTTTCTAATGCTACAAAGTTTAAGAGACCTCAATAAAGAGGGAGCTACCCATCCAGGTATATGTTGGCAGACAGATATTCTTGGTACAGGTCAAAGGACCCAGTCTGGAATACTTCATGGATTAGTTAAGAGTACAGAGTTTGGAAAAATGGGAGTGGTGAGAAGCAGAAGTTGTATATGACGTAGGAATATTTGGCCACAGTAAGAACTTCAGTTCCCATTACATGTGATAGAAAGACCCTAAAAGTGTTGAACTGTGGAATGACATTGAATTTTTGTATGCAAAAGATCTGCTGATAACTGTGTGGAAAAGATGATGATGGCAGGCACTAGGGTGAAGGCGTGAATTGGTGTGAAACGGTGGGGTTTTGGATGCATTCCAGGTAAAGATAAAAAGCCATCAGAAGTTGCTGATATGAGAAGAAGAAAGGAATAAAGATATGAAACTGTCAGGAATTTAAAATAACACTATAGACAAACCTGAGCTGGAATGTGAGAATAAGTACCTCTAATGAGGCAGAACACTTCAACCATTTTCTTGAATGGCTAGGGTCAATCTCTTATGGTATGAATTTTCCCTACTTTACCATGAGAGATGCAAGTGCCAAATAGTGTCTAGAAGTTACACCAAAATTAGAATTTGTTATCCCATAGTGGATTTAATGTTCATTTACTTTTAAATATACATTTTTTTAAGTGTTCAGTAGAATTCAGTCACACAGTCATGTCTGACTCTTTGCGACCCCATGGACGGCAGCACACCAGGCCTCCCTATCCATCGCCAACTCCCAGAGTTTACTCAAACTCATGTCCATTGAGTCGATGATACCATCCAACCATCTAATCCTCTGTTGTCCCCTTCTCCTCCTGCCTTCAGTCTTGCCCCAGCATTGGGGTCTTTTCAAATGAATCAGTTCTTTGCATCAGGTGGCCAAAGTATTGGAGTTTCAGCTTCAGCATCAGTCCTTCCAATGAATATTTAGGATGAATAGTCCATCCTTTAGGATGGGCTGGTTGGATCTCCTTGCAGTCTAAGGGAACCTCAAGAGTCTCTTCCTCCACCCCACAGGTGAAAAGTATCAATTCTTCAGTGCTCAGCTTTCTTTATAGTCCAACTCTCACATCCAGACATAACTACTGGAAAAACCATAGCCTTGACTAGATGAACATTTGTTGGCAAAGTAATATCTCTGCTTTTTAATATGCTGTCTAGGTTGGTCATAACTTTTCTTCCAAGAAATAAGCATGTTTTAATTTCATGTTTGCAGTCACCATCTGCAGTTATTTTGGAGCCCAAAATGATAAAGTCTCTCACTGTTTCCACTGTTTCTCCATCTATTTGCCATGAAGTGATGGGACCGGATGGCATGATCTTCGTTTTCTGAATGTTGAGCTTTAAGCCAACTTTTTCACTCTCCTCTTTCACTTTCATCAAGAGGCTTTTGAGTTCCTCTTCACTTTCTGCCATAAGGGTGGTGTCATCTGCATATGTGAGGTGTTTGATATTTGTCCCGGCAATCTTGATTCCAGCTTGTGCTTCTTCCAGCCCAGCGTTTCTCATGATGTATTCTGCATATAATTTAAATAAGCAGGGTGACAGTATACAGCCTTGATGTACTCCTTTTCCTATTTGGAACCAGTCTGTTGTTCCTTGTCCAATTGTAACTGTTACTTCCTGACCTGCATATAGGTTTCTCAAGAGGCACGTGGTCAGGTATTCTCATCTCTCTCAGAATTTTCCACAGTTTATTGTGATCCACACAGTCAAAGGCTTTGGCATAGTCAATAAAGCAGAAGTAGATATTTTTCTGGAACTCTCTTGCCTTTTCCATGATCCAGCGGATGTTGGCAATTTGATCTCTGGTTCCTCTGCCTTTTCTAAATCCAGGTTGAACATCTGGAACTTGGTATTAAATGTATATTAGCTTTTCACTTCTTTTTGTAGTCTGTTTTATTGACATAATTTTGCTATTTTAAAGTATTAGGAGGAAAACAGTTCTGCTCTTTTGAAAAATTGAGAAAACTTGTGGTTTAGGATTTCAAAGATGTTACGTGAAATAAAGTTAACTTAAAATCTCAATATATTTATACATTAATTTTGGGGGGAAGTCTTGAACTTAAACTATGGGAGTGTTGAATGAAAATTTTTAAGTAAATTTGCAAATCTTACCAAGATATTCTCAGGTCTTATATTCAATGTAAAAGAAAATATGCAAAAATAAAGTTCACTCTGCACAGTTGCTCATTTCAGATAATAAAGGTCTTTATGTTTGCAGGGCCTCAGTTTCAAATTATTTGCAAGTGACCCACTGCATGTGCAAATAATATTAAGGACATTCCCAGTCTGTATCAGATATCATTAAATACATGCACACAGTTGTATTCAGACAATGAAATTTTTAGCAAATGTAAGAGTTCAGTTGTTCCATTAAAATCATAATTTAGTACCCACAATCACATTTGGCCAAAAAGTGGGTTATAGAATGCGATTTGTTTCATGACATTATTAAAATTCTATCCATAATGTTTTCTCTAGGAATATTATGTTCTTTATTTAGTCACTTATTGATGTGACTGAATATTATACTTTATTCATCCAGTGATGTGAATAAAACTGTTTGTAGTTATAGTCCTAGATTTTTTTTCATTTGCCCATATTTTTTGTTCATTATCTATTCATTATCTTTTTAACAAACATTTACCGAGTGTTTACTACAGTAGTTTTTAATCTTGGCTGCAAATCAAAATCCTCTTTGAAGCTTTTTTAAAGTACTGATTCCTGTGTAATAAACCCCTGAAACTGATTCAATAGGTGTGGACCTCAGCCAGGTATCTTTATTTTTTCAAAAGCTCCACAGGTGACTCTGATGTACAGTCAGGATTAGCAATCATAAGTGTCTCTGTTAAGCAGGAGGACTATAAGAGTTAACATGAAATAATTCCTGTTCAGAAGGAGACTGGAGTCGAGTAAGACAGACAAGTAAACTAGTAATTACAGTAGTGTGATAAGTGCTCCACGAAGGGTAAGCACACCTCTTCCAATTTAGAACTAACATACATTGGCTTCGTGTTAAGTGAATCCATTGATGGACTATAAAATAGAAAGGAAGATTTTCTCTCAGTACCAATCCAAATGACCCAGATTGTGCTTGAGTCCATATTTTCTGTGTTACCTGCCCTATGCCTTAATCAAATGAATTAGCCATACAAGACTCTGTGATTAAACTCAGGAAATGGAAACACAGAGAGACCAGTTTCTATTTCTGATAACAGGATATGGGAGATGAGAAAGCAGTGAAGAAGGATTGCAAAACAGCCAGCTCCTCAGAGTTAGGGAGCAGGTATTGCTAATATTTTTCTTCCTATGGCCTGAATTAGAGTCGAGCTCATAGATAGACCTTGGTTCTAATATAGTTTTTGAATCTTTCTTCCTGATTATTTGTAGGCAACTGTTCCTACCTGGTCTATGCATACTTAAAAGGACTCTGTAGTAGAGTTACTGTCTGACTAGTGACTCTCACAAGGAAATCATTTTTGCTACCTCAGAAGCACAGGACATTTACTGATTGTCCTTTAACTTTCCAATTCAGACAAAGAACCTTGTTTAATTCTTGATAGTAGGATTGTCTTTTCTTATATTTTTGTCTGTTTGTAACATTAACAGTTGATCTTTTGTTTTTACTGTTTTAATTTCCATTACTATATTGTATTTTATACACTTTTGTTTCTTTTTTATTTCATTTTACACAATCTGCATCGTCAGCCTCTTCCCATAATTACAGACACAAAAGTGCCAGTATAAAGGAAGAGAGGATGTAGTGTCTTTGATTCCCAGAGCAGCACTAAAAACCTCCACAAAAACCACACATCGTCCATTGCAGTCCCTTGTCATCTCCCTAAAAATGCAACTTGGGGAGGCTGACAGGACCAGTCCTAGGAACCCTACTCAGGAAAGCCAGTGGACACAGTCCAGGTTAGAATTCCCTATACAGAAGTAAACACCAGAAGGAAAGCTTCATGAAATCTATTATCCTATTATCTTCAAGATCATCCATTCCTAAATATAAATGAAAGCTCTTATTTTCTTTCTCCATGATCTGATAGTGACAAGGCCTAATTAGACCTTTAAAGACAAGCTTATCTGGTTACATTGGTGTTAATTTGTGAGCTCCAGATTCATATATAGGGAGAATAAACTTAATGTGAACATGAATTATATAAACTTGAGGTTGCATAATGTATTAATAAAGTCACTTTATCTGAATACTTTGAAATAAAAACAGATTTCTTCAATTAAAATAATTAGTCAAGAATCTCGTAGTTCTATATCTAGCTGGCTACATGAATTGTAAACTATAATTATGATATAGGAAGGTGCCATTTTAGCTGGTAGACAAAAATGCCTACCATATTTTTTCATATCAAATGAACCAATGCTGGAAACCACTCCAGTTTTCTTGGGCTTCCCTTTTGGCTCAGCTGGTAAAGAGTCTGCCTGCAATGTGGGAGACCTGGGTTCGATCCCTGGGTTGGCAATATCCCCTGGAGAAGGGAACCACTACCCATCCCAATATTCTGGCCTGGAGAATTCAGAGTCAGAAACGACCAAGCAACTTTCACTTTCATGGAGATTTCAGACATACTTCATTATTTTAGCATTTCCTATTTTTATTAGCTTTCAAAAATATATCTAATGATAATATCAACAAAGTGTTAATTAAGCTTTCTCCTTTTCTGTCATTTCCTCTATTTAGTTAACACATATCTAGGCATGGTTAATTCAGTGGGCTATGTTAAAAAACCGCATCCTCAAATATTTATCTTTAAAATGTGATAAAATACAAGGAAAGCTAAGCAGTTACCATGTTCAACCATAGTTTAATTTCTACAAAATATTAGAGATGCTAAGAAAAAAAAAAAAACTTAAGCCTTGAAGCAGAAATATCCTACAGTATTTATTGATCCATGTGTTCCATGAATGTTTGCCTCCTACTTTACATTAAAATCCATGTACATTAAAACATATTTTATATTACATTTCCCCTTTGAAAAAATTAGTGTTGAATTTGGCAAGGTTTGAATCACTTAAGGTCTTCAGGAATGTAGCCTTCCTGAAGCATTCTCTGAGTTCAAGTTCTAAGTCATGCAGTTTGTTGAGATCCTTGGAATGTTTTTGAAACACAGTGCCCAGTGACTAAAACTCTTGCCCTGGAAAATGGAGAAATTGAATATCAAAGGGAAAGAAGTTGAACTCCCTCCTCAACTTTGACTTTTGTTTTTGAGAGACTTGGTTGTTGGAAGATAAATTCCCTAGTATCTAATGTTTTCCAGCCTTTCAATGAAGTAGATTTTGTGGAGGGAAAAGTGAACACATAACACTGATTTGGTTAATGTCAGATGGCCAGGTTCTCAGCTCTGAGATACAAATAAAATATTATTTGTCCCCTCTCTAATCCAGTTTCCTAAAATGATTAATCAGATGTGTTTTAATGTACTTTATTACCAGAGTTACAGATTACTAAAATATGTATTATTAAGTTGTGAGATTCCCTTATATGTGAATAAGAGAGTTTTGTCAGATGTATATTTTATGGTTTTAGTATTTGCTCTTAGGTTCATGATCCATTTTGAATTAAGTTTTGTGTATGGTGAGGTGTAAGAGTTGAAGTTCATTTTATTTTGGACATATAATCACTTTGATTGAAAATCTGTTCTTTCTGCATTGAATTAACTTGACATTTGGTCAAAGTACAATTGCATATATAAATGTGGGTCATTTTTCTGAGAGGTGCAAAATTTTGGAGCTATGTTATTTGGTACATATGATTTGTAATTGTATCTTACTGCTATCTTGATTATTTTCTCCATAGGAAATGTTTATTTTGGGGTCTAGCAATTCTCCCTGGTGGCTTAGATGGTAAAGAATCTGCCTGTAATGTGGAGACTTGGGTTTGATCCCTGGATTGGGAAGATCCCCTGGAAGAGGGCATGGCAACCCACTCCAGTATTCTTGCCTGGAGAATCCTCATAGACAGAGGAACCTGGTGGGCTACAGTCCATGGAGTCACAAAGAGTCAGACTAGTGACACAGTCTATTGGACTTCGTGCCCAGACACAACTGGGCAACTAAACACAGCACAGCACAGCAATTCTCCATTTTAGAAGTTTATTGTCTAATGGTAGTATAGTCTCTCGGGCTTTTTTATGCTCACTCTCTACATGATATACTTTTCCACAGTTATTTGCTTATTTTTATTTGTATTTTTAAATTTAATGTACATTTCTATAATGTATAATTATATAATTAATTAGGTATAATGTATAATTAGGTCTTGACAATGACAGTGTATAATTAGGTCTTGCTAGTTTTCAGTCATAGTCTCTACATTTTTATTCATGTTTAGTACATTTATATTTAATGTGATTATTTTTATATTTGGATATATTGTCTTCCATTTTTCCTCTTTGTTTCTCTTTGCCTCATTTTTATTTTCCTGTTTTTCTCCCTTCTTTTATGTTAAAATATGTTATGGATTACTTTTATTCTCTATTAATTTATTGGCTTTATTTCTTTGCATTATTTTTATTGAGTGTTTTAGAGACCACAATATGCAGCTTCAAATTCTCGTAAAATACAAGAACCTTGTGATAGTGTAGTTTCATTTATGTACTCTGTGCATCCTTTGTGCTACTGCTGTCATATGCAATATATTTATACCTATATCATAAACCCTAGAATATTGTTATAATTTTACTTAATGAGTCCTGACTTTTAATGAAATTAAGAATGACAGAAAGATAGTCCTGTCTTTTAAGAAATTAAACATATTTCTTATCTTCATATATCACTCATATTTTCATTATCTTCTGTCTAAGTCTTCACCTGATGTTATTTCAGACTGAAGTATTGGCTTTTGCATTTCTTGAATTTAAAGCTATTAGCAATGAACTCTCTCATTTTTAAAATTCATTTGGAATGTCTTTGAACCTTAACTTTTGAAGAATGGCTTTAAAATAGTTTTCTTGTAAGACAGCTTTTTTTTTTCCCTCAACAATTTGAGTTTTGTTCCAGTATTTTTTTTTCTTTGTTGTATTCAAAGTTTTTCTTACTATCTTCAGCTTGTAGTAGTTTAATTATGATGTGTCTAGGTGCAGTTTTCTGTTTTTATTCTATTTGAGATCACTGAACTTTTTAGCTGAGAGTTAACATTTTTCATCAAAGTTAGTAAGTTTTTCATTATAATTTCTTCAAATATTTGTTCAGCCTTTTGTCTTTCTCTGTTCTTGTTTGACTCCAGTTAGCCTTAAGAGTTCTGAAAGATGTTACTGACACAATAATTTTAAACTTTGATGGAATGCTTGGAAATAAAATGGAGAAATATGGATGAAATGACACAATTTTCTAAGGAAACAATTCCTTAAATATATATAAAACACAACCCAGTAAATTTACAGTCGAAAATATTAATGTGACCCATTTGTCCTCTTTTCCTGTTTTTACAAAATCTGTCTCTAGGTGCATTTCCTCCCTCTGCTCTTTATGCACGAAAAGATTTGCTGCAGCGATCCACCCATATTGCTACAAAGACTTTTCAAGCTTTTCGCATATTTGTGAACAATGAGCTCAATGAACTTTACACAGGACTGAAGACAGCTCAGAAGTTTCTGAGACCTGGTGGTCACCTCGTTGCCCTCTCCTTCCATTCACTGGAGGATCGCATCATAAAACGATTCTTGCTTGGGATAAGCATGACAGAAAGGTTTAACCTAAGTGCTAGACAGAAGGTGATACAAAAATCACAGTTGGATTTATATCAGGAAGACGAGGAAGGCATCTCTACACGAAAGGCCCCTTTAATGTGGAAATTGATGCACAAGAAGGTACTTACTCCAGAAGATCAAGATGTACAGGATAACCCCAGAGGACGCTCTGCCAAGCTTAGAGCAGCTATCAAATTATGAGAAAGTTTTCATCTAATCCTTCAAAATTTTCCTCACAGTTTCTCATGTGATATTCCTGGACAACCTAATGTAAGAAAGTGTGGGATATATGAAGTTATATAACTATATATGTGTGGATCTAGTGAGTATTTAGCTTTTTCCCTCAAAAAGAAAATGTAAAAAATATTAACATGACATAGAAAGCTCAATTCAAGGAGCAGTAGTACCTCAAAACTGGAAAAGTATGTTTATCTTAGCAATATATTTGACTTTGAAATGGTTAAATTCTGGTTAAATCCTTTCTTTAACCAGGAAATTTTTTAAAAGAAGAGGAGAATATGTGTATGTAAAATCAAGTTGTCAAAAGAGAGATTATAATTGTATCTGCATGCCCAAATTTCTGAATTTGGATATTCAGATTTGCAATAGACTGTCTATGATTCAAATAGTTAATAATGATCATAGAATTTATTTTAATTTTTCTTCTTGGGAATAGCTTTCTCAATACAGGTATTACTATTTTAAAAATGTGTTACACTGATAAATTTAAATACTGAATTATAGTGTCATTGTTTTAAAGAGATTTTTCAGTATGATAAGTGCCATGTTTTCATATATTGCAAACTAAAAATGTAGAATTGCTCTAACAGCCTTCACAGAGGATGTTTCATAAAACTTATATTTGAATTCAATTGTGTTTATTATAGTGATAGCCGAGAATGCTTTTGATAAATAGCAAAATCTTATCATTTGAATCCTGCATTTTTAAACTGAGCTATTCAAAATAGTCAAAGTCTATTGAAATGGAAAATTTTATCATCTATTCCAAATACTAAAATCAATGTGCTCTTAATGTTCTTATTTACGGAGTTCACGTGGTAAAGGATTCTTTAACAAATTGTTGAAGATAATTCATAATTCATATTACTTTTTATACATAAGTATGCATTTCTGATTTATTCAGTTATGATGCAAGTACTGAAATAGGCAAAGAAACAAAAGTGAGTAAAATACACTCACAGTCTAGCAAAGAAGAGCGATGGTAGTTAACTAATCACAAAAATTAATATAAAATCGTCAAAGTGGTAAGGGCTGTATAGATGGAGTATGCTGTGCTGTGCTGTGTTTAGTCACTCAGTCTTGTCCACTCTTTGCAACCCTATGGACTGTAGCATACCAGGCTCCATAAAATACCATAAATACATCCAATAGCAATGAAATCCCATGACTGACAACATGGTACTTGATTTATGACTCAAAGAATGAATAAGAGATAATTAGTCCTAGGATACATGGCATGTTGATTAAAGGGACATGTCAATGATTGTTTTCTTAAGTAGTTCCCCTTGAAGTCATATTTATACTGTTAATTTGCTCAGTAAACTATTTATTCAAATACAGGGAAAATTCATTTTATCAATTATGATTACAGAGCCTAAGTTGGCGAATCCAGTGAATAAAATATCAACATAATTAGATGGGCAAAAGATAAGAATTAAAAACTTACATTTATCTCAGACTTACTTTATCTACCTCTGTAATAGTTAACTTTAGTTCCCAAGTTTGTTTACCACTTTTAATTTACAGACTGCTCAAACCTGAGGATGTCCCAGGTGGCACAGTGGTAAAGAATCACCTGCCAACACAGGAGACACAAGAGACATGGGTTTGATCCCTGAGGTCAGGAAGATTCCCCTGTAGTAGGGAATGGCAACTCACTCCAGTATTCTTGCCTGGAAAATTCCGTGGGCAGAGGACCCTGGCGGGCTACAGTCCAGGAGGTTGCAAAGAGTTGGACATGACTAAGAGACTGAATACACACGCACATTCAAATCTGAAGAATTCGGCAGTGAAATCAGAATAAGAAAATATTCTAGGGAGCGATGTGCTCACATTAGAAATGAATGTACCTAGCTTAATCCTCTGAATCCTTCCTAAAGAATTTTGTAAGTTCCTCTTTGTATGTAAGTCATATTTGTGGATGAGAATAATTCCCAAAGGTAGTTACCCATCTGAGTATGTGATTAGAATACAAAAGATGCATGTAATACTCAAGAATGATTCACCTATGTCATCAATGCTGTTTGGATGTTATAGAACATGGACATTTTTTTCATTAATGTTAACTGGAAACTGCCTGCACTGACTGGGTTGGATGACATCCTTCCAAAATTCATGTCCTTTCCGAAACCTCATAAGGTGACCTTATTTGGAAATTCAGCTATTACAGATGTTAGCAGTTAAGATGTAATACTGGAGCAGAGAAGGCCCTTAACCCTATATGTCTGTATCCTTAAAAGAAAAGAAGAAAGACAGAACACAGGGGAGAATGCCACATGAAGACAAAGGCAGAGACTGAAGTAATGTATCTGCAAGCCAGGGGACACCAAGAATTGCTGGTAACCATAAGAAGCTAAGAAAGAAGCATGGAGTAGATTCTCCCTCAGGAACTTTAGTAGGTATTAATAACTGCTGAAACCGTGATTTCAGACTTCCAACCTCCAGAACAGTTAGAGAATAAGTTTCTGCTATCTTCTGCTGGCCAATCTGTGGTGGTTTATTATGGCAGCTTAAGAAACTGGTACTCTGACCAAAAAAAAAAAAATCTTGAATAATATGCATGAAAAAAATCCTGCATCAATAAACACAAAATGGGCTTCAAAATATTATAGTATAAAAACACATTATCTATTTTTTATAATTAGGCCATTTGCGTTAGTCATTCTTACCTTCCTCTTAGTTGTAGGATGAATAATCAAATACATGAATGAGTTTCAAATGATTAACAATGGACAGTGACTTTGGGGAATTTAAACAGTACATATAGGAAATAAAAACAGATTATTAAAATGAATGTACATTGCTTTTCCAATAAAATACAAATTATATAAAACAAGCAGTTGTTTTGCATTTCTGAATCTTTCTATTGACTGCCTCTGCCAGTCATATTATATAACATGGATCCCATTGTGTAGGACATCAGTTCTTAACAGTTTTAATAATTGCTCATTAAGAAATGAAATTTAATAACTACATACAATTTTTGGCTGATACTCCTATTTTATATGTTCATTTTGCTTTGACAGTTATGTGTTGGTTATTATGTAATCTTTGAAATTTCTAGGGTAATTTTGGGGGAAGACACTAATAATATCAGTTTTTTTCTATTTCATGTAATATGTGATATATGGTTTGTGCTTGCATTCATTTATGTTGAACTATTTACTATATTACAACCAATAGTTTATAAGAAAATACAGTATGCCTCACTAGATTTTTGAGGTTAACTAAAACCTCTTAAAATTCGCTTGTAAATATTTCAAAATCGTATTTTCTTTATCTTTGCAGAGTGTTACATATCTTCAGAGGTTTATAAAATTCTTTCTAATTTTTGTTTTTAAATAAGCAGAAATAATAATGAATTTATACTGTGTAATTTTTAATAAAATCTAAACTTCATTTGAAATATTATTCTTAATGGAAAATTCAAAAGGTACAAAAGATACAAAATTTATATTAGCATTTTCATTTGGTTATAAAAGAATATATATATATATTTATTCAATAAATATATGTTAAAGCCTGACCTTTTAGGAAGAAATCAAAAACACTTCTCTCACTTCTTTCTTTTTATACTCTTTCCCTTTCCCTTTCTCTATTCAGATGTGAATTTCTTATGCCAGCAGCTGCTGCTGCTAAGTTGCTCCAGTCGTGTCCGACTCTGTGCAACCCCATAGACGGCAGCCCACCAGGCTTCCCCGTCCCTGGGATTCTCCAGGCAAGAACGCTGGAGTGGGTTGCCATTTCCTTCTCCAGTGCATGAAAGTGAAAAGTAAAAGTGAAGCTGCTCAGTCATGTC
The DNA here is from genome assembly GCA_006408695.1 of Aepyceros melampus. Lineage (NCBI taxonomy): Eukaryota > Metazoa > Chordata > Mammalia > Artiodactyla > Bovidae > Aepyceros > Aepyceros melampus. Next base: position 39,508 of record SJXQ01008130.1, read on the forward strand.
TGACTCTTCAAGACCCCCATGGACTGCAGCCCACCAGGCTCCTCTGTCCATGGGGTTCTCCAGGCAAGAGTACTGAGTAGGTCGCCAGCAGAGAAGACATTAATTTATATTTCACATTTACTCTGGAAAAAGAATTGTGCTATAATATTAGTATGTACTCTCACAAACTAAGCTCTACATGTTAGATTATTAGTAATGGGTAAGACAACTAAAAATTGCTTCTAGTTAAACTTCTCTAATTTTTATTTTAACGTACCTGTTTTTCTATTGTGTTTTTGTGATTGCTGCAGTATTCTAATAGATTTTTGTTTATGTGAGCAACAGTCTATAATAGAAAGAGATAAGCATTAAAATGTAAAGGGAATTTTGTGAAGTGCTTGATAAATATGAATTTAATGACAGAAATCCTGATCAGAGATATATTTTTCTCAGAACCACAATGCCATATGTTCAATGTTGAATGAAGTATGGTTTGTAAAAATAAGCATCATATTCTAAAGAACTAGATTGTATAACAAGCATAACTATTTTTACATTATTTTCTCAAATTTCATCTGTTTATAGCTACTATTCCCAACTAATGTTTGGTAACACACAGCATGATCTATAGGAATACTAAGAGATAGTATAAATATGAATTTTTTTAAGTCTTGTTACAGCCTAAATTTTCAGAAACATTAAATGTTCAATAGAATTAGTTAATACAAGATGCAGAATTAGTTAATACAAGATGGGCCTTAAAATTCTTCACAAAGATTTTGACCACCTTTTACTCTCTTTCTCAGATAATTTACAAAGTAAAGAAAAAAAATGTAACTCTGATATTCAGACCATAAGTTTGCCTTTTTGGTAATGTCACAACTCCTTAGGCAATTCTTTACCTTAAACGCAAGGCATTTAAGTACAAATTTTCTACCATTAGCATATGCCCTATTAAATATATCACTGTATTACTAGAATACAAAGCAGAAATCAAACAAGAGGACATGCTCCATTTCTGATTCTTGAGTAATAGGTTCTGTTCATTAAGCTCTGTCTTTATGCTTGGCCAGTAATACTTGTCTGCCTTACACAAGGTAAGGATTTGTATTGTTAAACAGTCAAATGGTATGGTTCTTCATTCTTTCACAAGGAAAAACATTATCATCCAACTCTCAGAAATGCTAAATTGAAGAGAAGTCTGTATAGCCTTGTAAATAAAACCATTGGCTTTGGAGTCAGAAAAAATGAGTTTAAATTCCAGGTCTGCATATATTAGCTGGATATGCAAACTGGGCACACTCTTTAATATCCTGAATCTTCATTTAGTTCACTTTAAAGAGAGGACGGTATTGGTACTTTCTCATCAGGTTGCTATGAATCAAATAGAAAATAATAGATATTTATGAGTTAAAAGTCACCAAAATATAATACATTTCTGGGCACCATGGCTAAGGAAATATATACTCTATTCCTAGTGGTTTTAAATGAAGCCTCTGCATCACAAGCAGCAGTTGATTGGGTTTATAGTCAGTTTTTATTATGGGGAATTTTATTCCTATTTATTATTTATTTAACACCCCCAGTATTTGCTATAGTTTGACAAGGCATAATAAAACACACAATCTTTGCCCTTTTGGAGTTTCCATTTGTAAGAAAACAAACTGGGAAGAAAAGAACCAGTTATTTGACATTCATTTAGGTTGGAAAATGTTATTTGTCCTCCTACACTTCCATATCAGTAAGTGCCTGAAACTAAGTGGTCCTTGCAGTAAGATTCTCCAAAATACATTTTGAAGGGGAAAAGGAAATGAATATTTTATGAGATAAGAGATGGAAAATTTCTATAGGAGTGTTTTAAAAGTTTCCTATTTCTGCACTCTAAAGTCAATGCAGAAAACTATAGGACCAATAAAGTGTGTAAGTTGCAGGTTTTAAAAGGGAAAATAGCATGATAGGTAAATGGACAGTTCACACTTAGAATGAGCTGACGATCTTGTTTACAGAGCCACAGAAATGTATGTTACTAAAACAAGATCCATATAATTCCCACATCCTTACCTTCATTTCAGAGTTTATAATTTTCTCCATTTATCTCCACTTTGTACTCCTATATCTCAATACAAAGCTTATCTTTGCTCCTTTTCTGTCTTCTGTAGGACTTATTTCAGTCAATTTTGCTTTCCCTCAGTCTTCAATCCATTTTGCACTAGTATCTTTCCTTCAGTCTACAAAAGTGTTCAAAAGTGAACCATGCTGAAAGCAAATCATAATGACTAAAATCTCCGCCTGACTACTTTCCTTACACAAATACCACCATCATTCTGTTTTCTTTCATATCTTGACCTCTTATTTGTAAATATTTATTTATCTGGCTATGCTGGGTCTTAATTGTGATGTGCAGGGATCTTTAATTGTGGCATGCAAGGTCTTAGTCACAGCATGTATGATCCAGTCCCTGACCAGGAATCCAGCCTGGGCCGCCTGCCGGGAAGCATGGAGTCCTAGCCACTAGACCACCAAGGAAGTCCTGATATCATGATTTCTTAAAGTCTCCACTACATTTACTTTTCATCTCTATTTCATTTATCCAATTATAGTATACTTTCTGTAGGAACTATTTTCTTAAAAATTAATGGTGACCCCTTAATTACCAGACCCAGTATCCTAACTGTCCTCTTCACTTACTTAACCTCTTCAGCATTTGACACTGTTAATCCATCCTTCCATAAAAATCAGTGCTCCATTGCAGTCTCCAGAATCACTCCTGTAGCTTTGTCTCTCTGATTTTTTCACAAAATCCTCTTCCTGTGTTCCATAAGTCAGACCATGTTTTGTGCTGTGAGTTGTTCACAAGGTATAGGTAGTCCTCGGGATGTGCATTTAGTGAAGGCAGTACTGTGAAATTCCTCCACGATCATCCATGGAGTAAATGAGAGATGAGTAACTTGCCAAGATAACAGATAGTGTAAAGAACAGAGAGAGGGGTCTTCCTGGTTGTTAAAATTGACATCAAATTAAGTAAGGTATGTACTAATAACCAGGACTTCAGCTTTGGTAATGGCAGACAATAATTTGGATCAACCATCCCACTCAGAACAACTAGAAAAAAATCTAGAAAAGATTTTTTTTAATAAGTAACTTTGAAAGCACCAGAGACTTAATACTGCAGTGAAAAATATCCAGAAGAAGCAAACTCAAGTGGTTAGCCCAGCATTTGTAGCTGCCACTTGCCAGTTCCACAAGTGGCAGCTGAGAAACTAAATATTCAGTACAAAAATACTGAATCACTGTTTTGTACACATGAAACTAATAATTTTGTAAATCAACTATACTTCAGATAATAAAAATGAAAGAAAATGTACGACTGAAAGACTATGTAACTCATGGAACTTTCAAATGATAGGAAACATCTTACATTTCTGCACAGCATTTTTATGGTAAGAAAAAAATATGTCCTCTTCCTAGATTTACATACATTGTTTATGATTTTGCTTTTCTCTTTTTAATGGCACCATACCTACTTCTGAATCTATAAATTACAGTTTTCACACAGAAATCTCTTTGATGATGAAGAAAACCATGTTTAAAGCCAGCCAGATGGTTCTCCCATTTCCTATTATGTACATTCGTGATATTGATGGGGTAGGGAGGGGTTAGGGTGAAGGGGAAAAAACAACTATCATGAGTGTTGAACCTATCTAGTTATTCTAGAATCTATCATTGTTCCTTTGAAGAAACAACATTTGTCTTACAACCAGAGAATAAACATCAGCTGCTAGAGAAAGCTATTGAATTTCAAAATCCCTTTGAAATGTCACGTTAACCTGTTTAACTTTCAGTCAGTTCTTTAAAGCACCAAACATTTCCTGATGACTCCCAGATCTAAGACTGCTTATATTTCTCTAACTTAAAAGTTTGTTTCCTTCACTTGCAAACGAACTGTGGTGAATGAATCAGCATGTTTCAGCCTGGGAGAAGTGTATCACAGCTGCAATCTGTGTGTAGTTGTTCACAGGTTAGTTCAATTGGTGAACCAGGGTCAAATGGAAAATCTGATTATTTGACTAAAACTACAAAGCTCTAGCCTTCTTTATTTTTTAATAGCTGTCCATTAAATTTTAATCTTTTAAATTGTATTTCTTTCATTATCTTTTATTCTGAGATGTGTAGAAATCAGACAACCATTAATTTAATATTTGACTCAATATCTCCATCCTCAGTCATGTCTGACTTTGCAACACTATGGACTGTGGCCCATTAGGCTCCTCTGTCCATCGGATTTTCCAGGGAAGAATACTGAAGAAACATCTCAATTGAAGCCACATTTCCCAAATCTGACCCTGTGTTAGTTAAAGGATGTGTTGACAATTTCTAGCTGTTAAACTCATCTGGCTCCTTTGTTCCTGATGCTCCTTACTTTGTTTTAGAAGATCCCAGTCTTGCCATCCGGAGAAGACAATGGCACCCCACTCCAGTACTCTTACCTGGAAAATCCCATGGATGGAGGAACCTAGTAGGCTGTGGTCCATGGGGTCGCAAAGAGTTGGACACAACTGAGCAACTTCACTTTCACTTTTCACTTTCTTGCATTGGAGAAGGAAATGGCAACCACTCCAGTGTTCTTGCCTGGAGAATCCTAGGGATGGTAGAGCCTAATGGGCTGCCGTCCATTGGATGTCACAGAAATGGACATGACTGAAGCGACTTAGCAGCAGCAGCAGCAACAATCTTGCCATCAACCAACCAACCCAGGCAGTGTACCAGCAAAGCTAATCTGGGTAGGAGTTTTGTGCCCAGTTTAGTTCAGTTCAGTCACTCAGTCCTGTCCAACTCTGCGACCCCATGAATTGCAGCACGCCAGGCCTCCCTGTCCAACACCAACTCCCGGAGTTCACTCAGACTCATGTCCATCGAGTCAGTGATGCCATCCAGCCATTACATCCTGTCGTCCCCTTATCCTCCTGCCCCTAATCCCTCCCAGCATCAGAGTCTTTTCCAATGCGTCAGCTCTTCACATGAGGTGGCCAAAGTTTTAGCATCATTCCTTACAAAGAAATCCCAGGGCTGATCTTCAGAATGGACTGGTTGGATCTCCTTGCAGTCCAAGGGACTCTCAAGAGTCCTCTCCAGCAGCACAGTTCAAAAGCATCAATTCTTCGGCACTCAGCCTTCTTCACAGTCGAACTCTCACATCCATGCATGACCACAGGAAAAACCATAGCCTTGACTAGACGGCCCTAGTTGGCAAAGTAATGTCTCTGCTTTTGAATATGCTATCTAGGTTGCTCATAACTTTTCTTCCAAGGAGTAAGCATCTTTTAATTTCATGGCTACAATCACCATCTGCAGTGATTTTGGAGCCCAAAAAGATAAAGTCTGATACTGTTTCCACTGTGTGCCCATCTATTTCCCATGAAGTGCTAGACACAAAAAATAGAAGGGGTGGAATGATTTCTGATGGTCTGCGTAGATCAAATATTCCAGACTAGTGCTATCCAACAGAAATATAATACAAGTCACCAATTTGAGCCACATTATAATTTTAAATTTAGAGAAGTCACATTGAGAAAAATATAAGGAAATCAATGAAATTAGTAATATAATCTAGTTTAATATATCCAATATACTTTAACATGTAAACAATATAAAAATGAGATACTTTACATTCCTCTGTTTTTGTACTAAGTCCTTGAAATCTGGTATATGTTTTATACTTAAAGCACATCTCAATCTGCATTTCGAGAATTATAGGTTCTTGAAAGCTCTAAGTGTAGTGGTTACCAGATTGGACAGCATAGTTTTAAACTCAGAATAAATGCCAGATTTTTCTGTATGTCTGGCTTTGTCATAGAGGTGACCAGCTTTTCACCTTTTAAAAAACCTTCTCTTCCATAATAACTATCTGGTAATAAATGAATAAACAGTTTCTTCTGTTGTACTGCGTCATACATGGAGGAAGATATAAGCCATATCCCCTGAAGTCATGCAGTGCACGGACCCTGACCATGAAGAAGTGACATCATTTCATTCTTCTCTAAAGGGCTAGTGGATTTGATACAGTTACAAAACAGCCTTAAAGAGAAAGTCAATAAAACAGATCTTTGTACCAACATCCAAAATCAAACAAAATGATTCTAACATCCTCTCTAAAAAATTGCTTCAGCATAACTATACCAGGGTTGCCGTTCAGATCAACATTAAAAGTTGAGTGTAAATTCTGGGCATTCCTGACCAGAAACAAGTAACTACAGCATATATGCAGCCAGGAATGGTACTTCCAGTGAAAGATATTTAAAGTTAATGGTTACTCTTTTAAAGGAAGGTGGGGCTTTTTCCCTCCCCGTACCCTTCACCACACACAAAAAAGCATATTGCTATCTTACTCAAGTGTTACAGAGTATTGACCTGAATAGTCTTGAAGACTAAATGCCAAGAAAAAGAAATGTAAAAAGGCAAAATGATTGTCTGAGAAAGCCTTATAAATAGTTGAGAAAAGAAGAGAAGCTAAAGGCAAAGGACAAAAGGAAAGATATACCCAGCTGAATGCACAGTTCCAAAAAAAAGATAGCAAGGAGGGATGAGATAAGAAAGCCTTCCTCTGATCAATGCAAAAAAATAGAGGAAAACAACAGAATGGGAAAGACTACAGTCTTTCAAGAAAATGAGAGATACCAAGGGAACATTTCATGCAGAGATGGGCACAATAAAGGGCAGAAATGGTATGGACCTAACAGAAGCAGAAAATATTAAGAACAGGTGGCAAGAATACACTATACAAAAAAAAAGCCAAAATTATAGTTCATATGCAGCAGCTATTTTACAGAGACATCTTTAGCTTGACTTCTGTTAAACTGCTTCTTACATGCATTTCATTTTTAGAATAATAATTCTCTTGCCATTGAATGAAAAAAATTCTCCCAAATTCTTCCAGGCACCAATTTGTTTTTACCCAATGAAGTGCTCTGTGGTGTTTTTAAATGACATCATTTGGAACAGATACATCATCCTTTGAGGCAAGGGCACATTGTTAAGTTTGTTAAAACCTATAATAAGGCATCTTGAATCTTTTCCTCAGAGGTAAAAAAAAAAAAAAAAAAAAACTCAATGCTAGCAGTTAATAAATGTTAATAAGAATATTTTAAAATAGTGGCTACAATATTGCAGTGTTAATTGCATTACTCACTGAAAGAAATGCAATGAGTCATATTTTATAGTTGTTACTTATGCAATTTAGAAAACTTTTTAGGCCCTTGATAAAGAATGAGGGAACTCCAAACCTGATAAAATGAGTCTAGAAAAATAATTTCCTTTCTTTAATAAGGTTTAGGAAATTTGTAATTAAGACGAAAGCAACCTGAAACTGTGTTATGAATTTATAGTCTTTTCAAACTCAACAGGATCAGTTGATTTGAATTGTCCCCAACCTTTACAAAAGCAAAGATCCTTTTTGTTATTCCTTATTACCAGCTTTTCTGACAATATGAACCTGTTGTTTAATGGGGGAAAAATGTGTTTTTACCAAACAGAAATAGAATTTATTTTCCTATCTTATTCAGTTCAGTTCAGTCGCTTAGTCGTGTCTGACTCTGCTACCCCATGAATCGCAGCACGCCAGGCCTCCCTGTTCATCACCATCTGCCGGAGTTCACTCAGACTCATGTCCATCGAGTCAGTATGCCATCCAGCCATCTCATCCTCGGTCATCCCCTTCTCCTCCTGCCTGCAATCCCTCCCAGCATCAGAGTCTTTTCCAATGAGTCAACTCTTCGCATAAGGTGGCCAAAGTACTGGATTTTCAGCCATTCCCTCCAAAGAAATAGCAGAGCTGATCTCCTTCAGAATTGACTGGTTGGATCTCCTTGCAGTCCAAGGGACTCTCAAGAGTCTTCTCCAGCATCACAGTTCAAAAGCATCAGTTCTTCGGCGCTCACAGTCCAACTCTCACATCCATACATGACCACAGGAAAAACCATAGCCTTGACTAGATGGACCTTAGTCGGCAAAGTAATGTCTCTGCTTTTGAATATGCTATCTAGGTTGGTCATAACTTTTCTTCCAAGGAGTAAGCATCTTTTACTTTCATGGCTGCAGTCACCATCTGCAGTGATTTTAGTGAAAAGCATATACAATTAATATATACAATTATGAATCAGCTTCTGTTCAGTGTAAAACAAAGGATGTTACAATGATCTGTTCAGTTCAGTTGCTCAGTCATGTCTGACTCTCTGTGATCCCATGGACTGTAGCATGCCAGACTTCCCTGTCCACTAACTCCTGGAGCTTTCTCAAACTTAGGTCCATCGAGTTGGTGATGCCATCCAACCGTCTCATCCTCTGTCGTCCCCTTCTCCTGCCCTCAATCTTTCCCAGCATCAGGATCTTTTCCAGTGAGTTAGTTCTTCTCATCAGGTGGCCAAAGTATTGGAATTTCAGCTTCAGCAACAGTCCTTCCAATGAACATTCAGGACTGATTTCCTTTAGGATTGTCTGGTGTGATCACCTTGCAATCCAAGGGACTCTTGAATCTTCTCCAACACCACAGTTCAAAAGCATCAGTCCTTCGGTGCTCAGCTTTCTTTATAGTCCAACTCTCACATCTATACATGACCACTGGAAAAACCATAGCTTTGACTAGATGGCCCTTTGTTGGCAAAGTAATGTTTCTGCTTTTTAATATGCTGTCTAGGTTGATAGTACTGTTCTTCTAAGGAGTAAGCATCTTTTAATTTCCTGGCTGCAATCACCATCTGCAGTGATTTTGGAGCCCAAGAAAATAAAGTCTGTCACTGTTTCCATTGTTTCCCCATCTATTTGCCATGAAGTGATGGGACTGAATGTCATGATCTTAGTTTTTTGAATGTTGAGTTTTAAGCTAGCTTTTTCACTTTTTCATTTTCATCAAAAGGCTCTTTAGTTTCTTTTCACTTTCTGCCCTAAGGGTGGTGTCATCTGCACATCTGAGGTTAGTGATATGGATCAAAATAATTCTGGAGAAAAGGAAGACAGATGGATCAGACAAAACACAGAAGACTTAACTACACTAAGAAGTCAAAGCAAGTTAGTGGGTTCTCAAAAATTAGGTGTCCATGTTTATTTACTGCAGACTGATAAATGTGCTCACAGCTCAACTCAGAAATCCCTGACTCCTTCCTAACTAAAAAAATTGATACTTCAGAAAGAACAAAGTGAATGCTTGAATGTAAGCTCCTTCACACCTCTTGTAACAACTTTTTCCTCTTCTGCCAATTAAGTCCTTTTCATCATCCAGAACTCAAATGTTCTGGTCATGAGAACGCTGCCGCCTACTACAGGGAGCATAAGTGACTAAGAGTCTAAGCGGCTGCTCTCAGAAGTTCGTTCCTGCATCTGCTTTAAGGCCGTGCCTGCCATGGACTGCTTCCCACCAATAACTGAGTGAAGTAGGAATCCAATTACCCATTCCAGGGAGACGCAGGAGTACTTGACAGCCAGTCTTGGCTGAAGAACTCACAAACGGCTCTGCTGAAACTTCATCCAAACTTCCTTACCTCTCTTCACACAGTCAGACTTACATCACAGCCCAATGACTCCCCCAAACTTCGTCAGCTTCCTCCTTCTTTCCGTTCACGCAGGCATACCCTTAATAAACCATTTGCATATTTAATCCTGTCTTGGGATCTGCTTCTCAGAGGTGCTGCACTGATACATCAACTCTAATGTCTCTGTCAGTTTCTCAAACGCACGTGTTCGTGACACTGCACAAAAGGAGAGGAGGGTGTGGCTCTATTTTCATCTAACCCCTCCCCCCAGCTGCCTCTGCAGTTCCTCTGTGATCTAGGTACACCCAACTCGCTACCGTACTCATAACACTATGTCTTTGAAAATGTCTTCTATGCCTAAAAGGACTTCCTCTCTAGTTGTGTAAAACCATTAATCTTTCTGGATTTAATTGGAGGCTTTCTACCAGAAGGAAGAACTTTCTCCCCATCTATTGTGTCATTTATTTATATCAGTGGAGTGTTAGTTTATTCCATGAGTTGCAATTTATTATGGTATCATTTATTTTAATGCTCCAGGAGTCCTTGATTTGGCCAGGGAAAGCCAAGTTCATTTAGGCCCTCATCCTTCTTTGAGCTTTCTGTTACCTTGCTTTCTGTTACCAAAGATGTTCTAGCCTCATTGTGTTCTTTCCCAGTTCTAGCCCTGGATTTGGTCATTTCTTCAAGGAATTCTGATCACTTTACTATTTGAAACCCACATATGATCACTATGTGCTCCTTACCACTGGATGCCACTGCTTCCTGACCTTCCTAACAGATAGCTAGGAATTACATGTACCTTTATAGTTATGTCTATTTCTTTACCTACCTATAATAGCTGTTGCTCACCTTGGTACATTCAATTCGAATCCAATGCCAGCTGGGTTTATTCTAGTTTTATCTTTTTCCATATTTATAACTCCCTTTCCCATAGTGAGAAACCTGATTTTCATTGTTCTTGATATATTTATTTATTTGCTTCATCTCTCTGCATGTAGCTGATTTTCTGATACTGCTAGGCCCCCACCCTCTTTGCAAATAGACCTGCCCTTTGCTGTGGTTGGTGTCCTCTGCATAGCATGCAGCTTACTTTGTTAGGCCTGACTCATGGCTATTTGATGGTAGAAGGAAGGATGCTAATAACATTTTTTAAAGAAAAGAAAGGGATAAAGGTGAAAGGGAGATGAAGAGACATAGCTGTTTTTAGCATTCTTTTTACTCTTTTTTAACACTATATCTCTGTTTGGGGGAAGGGGGCATTATTATTATTATTATTTAATAATCTCTGTTATAAAGAAGAGAGAGCAGGACTTCCCTGGTGGTTCAGTGGTTAAGACTCTGGGCTTCCAATGCAGGGGACACTGGCCATGAAACTAAGATCCCATATGCCACATGGCAAAAAATTAAAAATAAAGATACATTTAAAACAACAATTCTAGAATTTAATAACACTGTTTTATTTTAATTGTGATTGTATTTAAAGTTACCTGATCTTTTCTTGAAATATATTTTTTAATGAGGGGAAAAGTTACATATTTTAATCAGCATAGTTCTTAAGTATACAATTCAATGAGATGAGTTTAAATAAATATATATATATCACAAATTTATATATATGTATGTGTGTATATATATATATATATATATATATACACGCACACACCATTGAGATGTAGAACATTTTCATCTCCCTAAAAAATGCCAGTCAGTCTCCACTCCTATAGGTATCTACTCTTCTGATTTATATCAGAATTGGTTTTGCTTCCTTTGTAAATATTTTTAAGGGAAAAGAAAAGTGTTAATCAATTAGTTAAATAAGATAAATGGTAAAGATGATGCAAGGGATATAGTGTAGCACAGAAGGCAGTGCACAGAGGATGGGAGTTTGGGCACAGTGGTTTGTTTCATGGACATTTAACCTCAGAAATACTGCTGTTGCTAAGATGGAGATGGCTGCCAGTGCTGTTTAAGCTGTTAGCTACAAGTTATGGCCTCCCCTGTCTATACTCTTTCCATATGTACTTATCCTTTAAATGTACTATGTTGTCCCAAGGACTATAGATAAATAAAAAATGCCTGCACCCAAAATAGAGATGATCACCATAACCTGGAGACCATGTCATCATGTGAAATTATTTACAAATCTGGCCACAAATTCTCATAACCATTTTATTGATGATGGTCAAAATTCACAAATTCACTAATTTGCATGAGGACAGTTTCAGAGGCACTTGAAAGACATGTTTCTCAACAAAGAGGAAAAGCAGATGGTAGAATTCCTATTTCATAATGTGCATGTTTTTTTAAAATATACAGTTTGTTTTATTATTAAATTACACCTGACATTAACAAAATACATGAAAGGGCCAACATACTCTACAACTTAAGCATATTAAACACTGTGTTAATCTAAATATGCTGACATGGTTACTCCTCACAGAGTAAAATACAGCTAGAAAGAAAATTAAGTTGGATTGAAATTTTAAAACTTTAAGTGGTACACACTCCCTTCTTTTGCTCTACTTGTTTTTACCTTGATATATTTTTATTGTCCAGCAACTGATCCATTTTGTACTGCAGTTAGCACCTTGTGAAAAGGCACAAAAGTAGACACAAAGTGATGCTGTCAACCAGTCACCTGATGTTCACAGACTGGGCCATGTCCCCACAGAGCAAATGCTGTATTTAGGAGAATAAATTACACCTAAAATTTTTAATTTTACTTTTGAGAAATAGGAATTATATACTCCCACATAAACATTTCCCACCTTAACTATTAAAATACATTCACACTAGGTCATTTGTTACCAAGCAACTTTTACCAACAAATATCACTAACTTCCCATATCCTACCAAATTTGACAAGCTTCACCATTCTGCAAAGTGGAATAAATTCTAATTTCTCTTTACAGAGAATAGGTAAATAGTAGGAGGTTCTACTTTACTTGTAAAACCTAATGAAATTTGAGACAGGCTATTTAAAGCTATAAGTTCAGGGACAATCATTCATCGACACAAATAAATAAGCAATGTGAACATCTGGAATTTTTTTTCTAACTTTTTGTCATATTTCTTTATAACAGTATCTCAGTATCTGCCTCACAGGGATCAGTGAGATATTGTGTGTGTGTGTGTGTGTGTGTGTGAGAGAGAGAGAGAGAGAGAGAAAGTTTTATAAAGCATGGTACACTATTCAAGTGTCAGTTCAGTTCAGTTCAGTTGCTCAGTCGTGTCCGACTCCGCAACCCCATGAATCGCAGCACGCCGGCCTCCCTGTCCATCACCAACTCCCAGAGTTGACTCAGACTCACGTCCATCGAGTCCGTGATGCCATCCAGCCACCTCATCCTCTGTCATCCTCTTCTCCTCCTGCCCCCAATCCCTCCCAGCATCAGAGTCTTTTCCAGTGAGTCAACTCTTCGCATGAGGTGGCCAAAGTACTGGACTTTTAGCTTCAGCATCATTCCCTCCAAAGAAATCCCAGGGCTGTTCTCCTTCAGAATGGACTGGTTGGATCTCCTTGCAGTCCAAGGGACTCAAGAGTCTTCTCCAACACCACAGTTCAAAAGCAGCAATTCTTCGGCGCTCGGGAGTGCAATCCTCATAAGTCTATACAGTTTGTTGTACAAAGCCATGGTATAACACATGTCCCTGCATTTAAGTATCATCTAAGTATAAACTTATGGCAGTTTAATGTAACAAACAGAACAGTATTCACCAGTCATAAATAATGCTGAATGAGGCATGGCAGGAAACTTATAACAGCAGAATTATCGTAGGCAGCTTTGAGAGATCTTAAGTGAAGACAGGGGCTTGCCTGGTGGCTCAGCAGTAAAGAATCCACCTGCCAGTGCAGGAGACATGAACTCCATTCATGGGTCAGGAACATCCCCTGGAGAAGGAAGAGAGCAACCCACTCCAATATTCTTGCCTGGGAAATCCCATGGACAGAGAGAGGAACCTGGTATGTTACATACAGTCCATGCGATCACAAAAAGTTGGACATGACTTAGCCACTGAACAACAACAACAAAGTGAAGACAGCTCATGGTTGTGAGGGCTCTAAAGCCAATGCTTGAGAGGAACTAAGCCTAAGAAGCTCTGCTGAAAGGCTCCTTTGGCCTGGAGCCATGAAGCAACTCGTTTGTTCTCTTGCCTGGATTTCCCTCACCAGGATCCCACTTTATAAAGGTGAAACTGTAGATGAATATTATAAGGCAGAAGATAAAGTGTAGATATTGTAATTCTTTGTGATGTAATTTATTATTCTATTTATATTAAATCTACTTGTTTGACTACAAGTTGAGCTTGAGAAGCTGAACTGTTTTAGAGAGGCCCAGGACCTAGCCTCCACCTCCTTCACAACACAGGTGAGAAACTATTTCCTTCTCTTTCTTTTGGGAGGAGGGGCTGTTAATCAAAAATGATTAACTCATGAATAAGTCCCCATGGCTCTCTCACTTTGGTGCTCCTACAGGAACGTAATGGCTGGAGGAGAAAACAGATGGAGAATAGGATATTGCAATGGGAAACAAGTTGGCCATGTCCCTTTTCCCATTGCTAATTTATAGAATCCTTGGGTCATTCCATATGAGGGAAGGAAGTACCCAAAATTCAATGACAGATTGGATATTGTAGATTGATATCCCCCCCCCCTTAAAAATTTTGTTTTATTTTGTATTGGAGTATAGCCAATTAAAATGTTGTGATAGTTTTGGGTAAACAGCAAAGGGACTCAGCCATACATATACAAGTATCCATTCTCCCCTAAAGTCCCCTCCTGTCCAGGCTGCCACATAACATTGAGCAGAGTTCCATGTGCTCTACAGTAGGTGCTTGTTGGTTATACATTTTAAATATAGCAGTGTATACATGTCAATCCCAAACTCCCTAACTATCCCATCTGTGCCCCTGGCAACAATAAGCTCATTCTCTGAGTCTGTGAGTCTCTTTCTGTTTTGTAAGTAAATTCATTTGTATCATTTCTTTTAGATTCCACATATAAGGGATGTCATATGATATTAGATTTATTTTTGATATTTGAAAACAATGCTATTCTTTTGTTATTCAGAAATGGCCAGAAAAGAGATAGAAGTAGCTTCAGAGGACAGAGAAGAAAGACCTGGTAGAATGGTTTGAGGGCAACAGTAGAAATAAAAAATAAAGCCACCTTTATTGTTTCCTTCTTACTACAGCTCATTCAACAAGCAGAAGCTAGAAAGGTCAGCGCAATAAACATTTCTGCCCATGCAGTGACTAGAGCTTAAGGGAAATGGGTGCTGTAACTGGTTATATTTCAATTTTACAAAATTACTTTTAAATCAGTTTTGAACTTTTAATCCCTTCATGTTTGTTTTCAGCTTGCTAAGTTATCCTGCCAAGAAAAAGTTACTGAGAATCACTGTGGAAGTGAATAGGGAGGCATGGAATTGAGAGGGATATTGAGACTGGGCATAGATTTTAAAAATCACCAGCACAGAGGTGGTTGAAGATGACCGTAGTTGCCTGTGTTTTGACCTGTTTTCAGTTATCGGCTTTATTTATTTATTATATTTTATTTTAATTCGCTTATTTCTGTGGTTGTGCCTGGTTTTAGTTGCAGCACACGGGGTCTATTAGTCGTGGCATGCAGAATCTTTCACTGCAGCATGCGAACTCAGCTGTGACATGTGGGATCTGGTTCCCTGGCCAGGTATGGAACCTGGGTCCCCTGCATTGGGAAGGCAGAGTCATAGCCACTGGACCACCAGGGAGGTCCTGTGTTATTACTTTAGATAGATAGAGTCATATAATTTCACGCCTAGTTCACTATTTTAAAGATGACTCTCTTGAAATATTTTGCAAAAATTCTTACTTTTCAATAAATTCTGGAATTTTCTGGGCCTCATCAATCCAAGGGTGTGGAAACAGTTCTATTTAGTATGTGGCAATTTGGAACTATTCTGTAGGTTAAAGATAGCTCTACAAGGCCAGGTCTTCTTGGTCTTTAGATGAACTCCATAATTCAGTTTCATTGCTAGAAAACCCACTACTACTTAACAGGTTTGTGGAAGGATGAAAATGAAAGAATAGATGCAATGGCCCACAGGGCTGCCCCTCCCACCTGTGTTTTGGATTCTCTCTACCTGTCCACCTTGATCCCTCACCATCATTTTCCTTCACTTACTACCCTCCTGGCACACCAGCTGCCTTTCGTCTTCAAACATACCGAACTGTTTCTTACCCCAGTGCCTTTGCAAGTGTTCTCTATACATGTAATTTTTATATGTCCAACTCTTTACTCCTTATTTTCAGGCCTCCTCTCAGTATCATCTTCTCAGTGAGGTCTTTTCTGCTCTATGTCTGAAGTCATCTCTGCTGGATGTTTGGTATTTCATAACCCTGCTCGTATCTCTCATATCATTTTTTACAACCTGCAATTATGTTTTCCACTTATGTATTTACTTTATTACCTGTCTCCTCCCACTGGACTTCACGATATATTTTATTGAGACATAATTGGCATATAATACTTTATTAGTTTCAGATATAAAACATAATAATTTGATATCTGAATGTATTATAAAATTATCACAATAAATCTAGTTAACATCTGTCACCATAATGGTTCAAAATTGTTTTTTGTCATGATGAGAACTTTTAAGATCTAGTCTCTTAGCAACTTTCAAATGTGCAGCACAGTATTACTAACTATAGTCATCATGCTGTACATCTCCATAACTTATTTATTGAATAACCAGAAATCTGTGTCTTTCACCCATTTCTCCCCCTCTTCACCCACTTCTCCCCGCCACTACCCATTTTTGCCCCCCACCACCCCGTGTCTCTGGCAACCACCAATCTGTTCTCGGTATCTATAAGCCCATTTTGTTTTTCTTTTTTTGTTTCCACATATAAGTGAGATCATACTGTGTTTGTTTTCCTCTGACTTATTGTACTTAGCATAATGCCCTCAAGCCTCAATCATTTTGTAACAAATGGCAAGACTTTATTCTTTTAATGACTAAATACTATTCCACTCTTTGTATGTGTATCCATGCGTTTTGTTGTGTGTGTATGTCACATTTTCTTCATCCATTTGTCCATTGATAGACACTTGAGTTGTCTCCATGCTTGGACTGTGGCAAATAATACTGCAGTGCTGCTGTGAACCTGAGGATTTGTATTAATACATCTTTTCAGTTTAGTTTTTTTTTTTTTTAAGATAAACACTCAGAAGTGAAATTGCTGTATCATATAGTAGTTCAATTTTTAATTTGGGGGGAACGTCCATGCTGTTTGTATAGTGGCTATGCCAGTTTACATTCTTCCCGATAGTGCACAAGTGTTTCCTTTTCTCTACATCCTCACCAATTTTATTATTTCTTGTCTTTTGATAATAGCCACTGTTACATGTGTCATACATCTCATTGTGTTTTGATCTGCATTTCCCTGGTGACTTAGATTTCAAGATCTTTGAGATCAAAAACCTCACCTGTCTTGTTTACTTCAGCTCCCAAGGTAGCTAACACGGTGCTTAGCACACGTTAGACATTCACTGTTTGTGGAATGAATGACATGAGTCCTCTGTATATGAAAGTTCATGGGAAGGTTAGAGTGAACATTTTGAAATAATAAAAAAGTAAAGAAATGCAGGTTATACTCTTTCTGAGAAAAAGTTGCTCAGGCATGGTTATATGAAGGCATGGAGAGGAGGTAAGAAAAAGCTCTCCATACAGGAAAGGTTCTAAAAGCCAGGGTTTATTTAGAAAGAACCAAACCAGCAGCTCTGACTGAGGTGGATTTTGGCCTGGCATTCTCTGACCCCAGAAATGGTTCCTGTCTATGCACAAATTCTCATCTGACAGAGCATTTCAGACCAGATGAACCTACCAAATGAGAGACCTGGAGACAAAAACATCATTTTAATGATACCATTTTGTAGAGCAGTCTGGAATGATTTCATAGGCTAATACCAGCATCTCTTTGTGCTGAGAGTTAACCCACCTTTAAACCATCATTTGTCATCTTCAAATTAATCATAGACCCAGATGGCATTCTGGCTGAACCAGGATGTGCTCCTGGGAAGAAGAGGTATTACCTGGCATGGTCATGGCTGACACAGGTATGTTGGCCTCTGGATTCATTTCTCGAGGAGACTGGGCATATTCAGCTCCACATTTGGGCCTGGCTCCACAGACATGTCCAGAGGCCCACATTTGCCAATTACATCATGGCTCACTCCACACAGGACCTTGTTTCTATCTTAGTTTCCTGCTCCTGGTAGGCAGAACTTTTTTTTTTTTTAATTAATTTTTATTTTTTAGTTTGTTTTGCTTTACAATACTGTATTCGTTTTGTTACACATTGACATGAATTAGTCATGAGTGTACATGACTCCCAATCCCGACCCCCACCTCCACCCTCCCGCCCCACACCCTCTCTCTGGATTATCCCCGTGCATCAGTCCCAAGCATCCTGCATCCTGTATCAAACCTGGACTGGCGATTCGTTTCGCTTATGATATCACACATGTTACATTAGGCAGAACTTTTTCTTATAACTTTGGAATACTGGTAAAGTAAACTGAAGGACCATGGACTTTGGAGTTACACATGGTTCTCTGGTTGAATTAGTCATGAGTGTACATGAACTCCCAATCCCGACCCCCACCTCCACCCTCCCGCCCCACACCCTCTCTCTGGATTATCCCCGTGCATCAGTCCCAAGCATCCTGCATCCTGTATCAAACCTGGACTGGCGATTCGTTTCGCTTATGATATCACACATGTTACATTAGGCAGAACTTTTTCTTATAACTTTGGAATACTGGTAAAGTAAACTGAAGGACCATGGACTTTGGAGTTACACATGGTTCTCTGGCTTTACCACTTGCAAATTCTACCATCTTTGCAAAATCACTTAACCTGACTGAACTTTCCTCCTCTATAAATGCAGAAGAGAACACTAAATAGAGTATTTCTGAGGATTCCATGAGATAGTGGGTGTGTGAATGTGTTGGACATATAAATATTTCCTTCCTTTTCCCCTCTTTTTTCTTCCCAGTGTAGTTGATATATAATATCTCTGGTTACAGGCAGAGATCTGTATGCAGGTCAGGAAGCAACAGTTAGAACTGGACATGGAACAACAGACTGGTTCCAAATAGGAAAAGGAGTACGTCAAGGCTGTATATTGTCACCCTGCTTATTTAACTTCTATGCAGAGTACATCATGAGAAACGCTGGACTGGAAGAAACACAAGCTGGAATCAAGATTGCTGGGAGAAATATCAATAACCTCAGATATGCAGATGATACCACCCTTAAGGCAGAAAGTGAGGAGGAGCTAAAAAGCCTCTTGTTGAAAGTGAGAGAGGAGAGTGAAAAAGTTGGCTTAAAGCTCAACATTCAGAAAACGAAGATCATGGCATCTGGCCCCACCACTTCATGGGAAATAGGTGGGGAAACAGTAGAAACAGTGTCAGACTTTGTTTTTTTGGGCTTCCAAATCACTGCAGATGGTGAATGCAGCCATGAAATTAAAAGGCGCTTACTCCTTGGAAGAAAAGTTATGACCAACCTAGATAGCATATTCGAAAGCAGAGACATTACTTTGCCAACTAAGTTTCGTCTAGTCAAGGCTATGGTTTTTCCTGTGGTCATGTATGGATGTGAGAGTTGGACTGTGAAGAAGGCTGAGCGCAGAAGAATTGATGCTTTTGAACTGTGGTGTTGGAGAAGACTCTTGAGAGTCCCTTGGACTGCAAGGAGATCCAGCCAGTCCATTCTGAGGGAGATCAAGCCTGGGATTTCTTTGGAAGGAATGATGCTAAAACTGAAGCTCCAGTACTTTGACCACCTTATGCGAAGAGTTGACTCATTGGAAAAGACCCTGATGCCCGGGAGGGATTGGGGGCAGGAGGAGAAGGGGATGACCTAGGATGAGATGGCTGGATGGCATCATGGACTCAATGGACGTGAGTCTGAGTGAACTCCGGGAGTTGGTGATGGACACGGAGGCCTGGCGTACTGTGATTCATGGGGTCGCAAAGAGTCAGACACGACTGCGCGACTGAACTGTTCTGAACTTTCTTTTTCGTGGCATCTTTGTCAGGTTTTGGTATTAGAGTGACGGTGGCCTCACAGAATGAGTTTTGAAGTTTACCTTTCTCTGCAATTTCTGGAAGAGTTTGAGTAAGATAGGTGTTAGTTCTTCTCTCAACTTTTGGTAGAATTCAGCTGTGAAGGTGTTTGGACATGGGATTTTGTTTGCTGGAAGATTTCTGATTACAGTTTCAATTTCTGTGCTTGTGATGGGTCTGTTAAGATTTGTTATTTCTTCCTTGTTCACTTTTGGAAAGTTGTACTTTCCTAAGAATTTGCCCATTTCTTCCAAGTTGTCCATTTTATTGGCATATAATTTCTGATAGTAGTCACTTATGATCCTTTGTATTTCTGTGTTTTCTGTTGTGATCTCTCCATTTTCATTTCTAATTTTATTGATTTGATTTTTCTCCCTTTGTTTCTTGAGAGTCTGGCTGATGGTTTGTCAATTTTATTTATCCTTTCAAAGAACCAGCTTTTGGCTTTGTTGATTTTTGCTATGGTCTCTTTTCTTTTGCATTTATTTCTTCCCTAATTTATAAGATTTCTTTCCTTCTACTAACCCTGGGGTTCCTCATCTTCCTTTATCTAGTTGCTTTAGGTGTAGAGCTAGGTTATTTATTTGACTTTTTTCTTGTTTCTTGTATGCCTGTATTGCTATGAACTTTCCCCTTAGTACTGCTTTTACAGTGTCCCACAGGTTTTGGGTTGTTGTGTTTTCATATTCATTTGTTTCTAGTCATATTTTGATTTCTTTTTTTGTTTCTTCTGTGATTTGTTGGTTATTCAGCAGAGTGTTGCTCAGCCTCCATATATTAGAATTTTTAATAGTTTTTCTCCTGTAATTGAGATTTAATCTTACTGCATTGTGGTCAGAAAAGATGCTTGGAATGATTTCAATTTTTTTTAATTTACCAAGACTAGATTTATGGCCCAGGATGTGATCTATCCTGGAGAAGGTTCTGTATGTGCTTGAGAAAAAGGTGAAATTCATTGTTTTGGGGTGAAATGTCCTATAGATATCAATTAGGTCTAACTGGTTTATTGTATCATTTAAAGTTTGTGTTTCCTTGTTAATTTTCTGTTTAGTTGATCTACCATAGGTGTGAGTGGGGTATTAAAGTCTACCACTATTATTGTGTTATTGTTAATTTTCCCTTTCATACTTGTTAGCATTTGCCTTACATATTGCAGTGCTCCTATGTTGGGTGCACTTATATCTTCTTGGATTGATGCTTTGATCATTATGCAGTGTCCTTCTTTGTCTCTTTTCACAGGCTATGTTTGAAATTCTATTTTATCTGACATGAGTATTGCCACTCCTGCTTTCCTTTGGTCTCTCTTTGCATGGAATATCTTTTCCATCCCTTCACTTTCAATCAGTGTGTGTCCCTTGTTTTGAGGTGGGTCTCTTGTAGAAAACATACATAGGGGTCTTGTTTTTTTTAATCCATTCATCCAGTCTTTGTCTTTTGGTTGAGGCATTCAACCCATTTATGTTTAAGGTAATTATTGATAAGTATGATCCTTATCAATATCCTTATGGTTTTGGGTTTCAGTTTATACACTTTTTCTGTGATTCCTGTCTAGAGAGTCTCCTTTAACATTTGTTGGAGAGCTGGTTCGGTGGTGCTGAATTCTCTCAGCTTTTGCTTGTCTGTAAAGCTTTTGATTTCGCTTTCATATTTGAATAAGATCCTTGCTGGGTACAGTAATCTGGGCTGTAGGTTATTTTCTTCCATCACTTTAATTATGTCCTGCCATTCCCCCCTGGCCTGAAGAGTTTCTATTGAAAGATCAGCTGTTATCCTTATGGGAATCCCCTTGTGTGTTATTTATTGTTTTTCCCTTGCTGCTTTTAATATTTGTTCTTTGTGTTTGATCTTTGTTAATTTGATTAATATGTGTCTTGGGGTGTTTTGCCTTACGTTTATCCTGTTTTGGACTCTCTGGGTTTCTTGGACTTGGGTGATTATTTCCTTCCCCATTTTAGGGAAGCTTTCAGCTATTATCTCCTCAAGTATTTTCTCATGGTCTTTCTTTTTGTCTTCTTCTTCTGGGACTCCTATGATTCGAATGTTGGAGCATTTAACATTGTCCTGGAGGTCTCTGAGATTGTCTCACTTCTTTTAATTTGTTTTTCTTTTTTCCTCTCTGATTCATTTATTTCTACCATTCCAACTTCTACTTCACTAATCCTATAATCTGCCTCCATTATTCTACTATTTGTTTTTGACTCTTTTTTATTTCTTCTAGGTCCTTGTTAAACCTTTCTTGCATCTTCTCAATTCTTGTCTCCAGGCTATTTATCTGTGATTCCATTTTGTTTTCAAGATTTTGGATCATTTTTACTATCATTATTTGGAATCTTTATCAGGTAGATTCCCTTTCTCGTCCTCTTTTGTTTGGTTTGGTGGGCATTTATCCTGTTCTTTTACCTGCTGGGTATTCCTCTGTCTCTTCATCTTGTTTATATTGCTGAGTTTGGGGTGGCCTTTCTGTATTCTGGCAGTTTGTGGAGTCCTCTTTATTGTGGAGTTTCCTCGCTGTGGGTAGGGTTGTACGGGTGGCTCTTCAAGGTTTCCTGGATAGGGAAGCTTGTATCAGTGTTCTGGTGGGTGGAGCTGGATTTCTTCTCTCTGGAGTGAAGTGTCCAGTAATGAGTTATGAGGTGTCAATTGTTTTGGAGTAACTTTGGGCAGCCTGTATATTGAAGCTTAGGGCTGTTTTCCTTTTTTGTGGCAGAATTTGTGTGGTATGTCTTGCTTTGGAACTTGTTGGCCTTTGGGTGGTGCTTGGTTTCAGTGTAGGCATTTGATGAGCTCCTATCAATTAATGTTACCTGGAGTCAGGAGTTCTCTGGTGTTCTCAGGATTTGGACCTAAGCCTCCTGCTTCTGGTTTTCAGTCTTATTTTTACAGTAGCCTCAAGACTTCTCTTCTATACAGCACCATTGATAAAACATCTAGGTTAAAGATGAAAAGTTTTTCCACAGTGAGGGACACCCAGAGAGGTTCACAGACTTACATGGAGAAAAGAAGAGAGAGGAGGGAGTTAGAGGTAATCTGAATGAGATGGGGTGGAATCAAAAGAGGAGAGAGCAATCTAGCCAGTAATCACTTCCTTATGTGCACTCTACAGCTGGACTGCTCAGAGATGTTCACAGGTTATACAGAGAAAAGAAGGAGGAGGAAGGAGACAGAGGTGGCCAGGAGGATAAAGGGGGGAATCAAAAGGAGAAAGACAGATCCAGCCAGTAGTCAGTTCCCTAAGTGTTCTCCACCATCGGGAACACACAGAGATTCACAGAGTTTGGTAGAGAAGAGAAGGGGGAGGGAGGAGACAGAGGTGATCTGGTGGAGAAAAAGGAGAGTCCAAAGGGGGAGAGAGGAGTCAAGCCAGTAATCTCACTCCCAAGTAAAAATGGGCACTGAAGATTGGGTTCTTAAAGGTACAAAATTGATAACAAATACCAGAAAGCAAAGATTAAAAATCTAGAGTAGAGGTTGGATTTTCAAAAATACAATATTAAAGAAAAGAAGGAGAAAAAAAAGTCAGAAAAATTATTTTTTTAATATATATATATGAAGTTTGCTTTAAGAAATAAGGTCTTTTTTTGGAAAAGTAATAGTCGGTTATAAAAATGAAAATTAAAGGAGTAATAGAGGACTTAAAAATTTTAAAAATTTTAAAAAGAATGATCGTAAAAATAGTGAAAATATGTCTAGGACTTTCTCTGATGTTGTTGTGGACAGTGTGGGGTGGTCCAGCTTATATTTCTCAAGATCTATAGGCCCCTTCCTATGTAGTCGGTACTAACTACAGGGTTTTAATCTGTTGCACCTGTCACTTCCAAGGCGGTTCCTTCTGTTCTAGCTTCTTCTGTTTGCTGGTCTCTTCAGTGTCTGATTTCCGCCCTGACACAAGGAGGGTGGTGGTGGACACTTTTTTAGGTTCACTTGTTCAGTTGCGCTGTAGGGAGGGAGGAACGCTGCAAACAAATAACACTGGCATGTGCTCTCAGTGTCTCAGCCACACTGGGCCTGCCCCCGCTCACGGCAAGTGTGCCCTCCCTGCCTACATTGCTCAGGCTCTAGGTTGCTCTGCCAGGAACTGTCCGAGGCCGGCCCTGGGCTGCATGCACCTCCCAGGTCTAAGCTGCTAAGTTCAGGCACTTGGGTAGTCCTCAGAGGCACAGACTCTGTTGGGCCTGCATTTTGTGCCCTTCCCAGGTCCAAGCAGCTCAAGTGATGAGGTGTTTGGCGAATGCAGTTGGTGCAACTTATCGCCTCCCCCGTCCCTGCCACTCAGTTTTCTGGGTGTACAACCAGCACACCTTCTTAGGCAGATGTTGACTGTCTAGAACCCCAAGAAGTCTTAGTTAGCAAAGAAGCCTGCTTGCAACTTAGTATATAATGTCTCTCTGGGGCTGCGATTGCCCCCTTCCAGCTCTGGCTGCCTGTCACTGGAAGAGAATGGTCTGCAGCTGGCTATCTCTGTTCAGTCCTTTGTTCTGTGCGCGGTCCTGGCAGTGTCTTAGGTTAGGGCTTTTCACGTGGTAGCTATCCCACAGTCTGGTTTGCCAGCCCAGTTAGTTCACTCTGATTGCCCTCGGGGCATTCAGGCCTGATCCTTACTCTAAGCAATGCAGCCCGCACCTCCCTGCCCAGCCCCCGCTTGCTAGTGGCAGATGCAGGCGTCTGTGTTGCTTCTCCACTGGGGGTGTTACCATTGGGCTCGTAATCTGTGGGTTTTAACTATTCGGCAAGTGTGCCCTCCCTGCCTACATTGCTCAGGCTCTAGGTTGCTCTGCCAGGAACTGTCCGAGGCCGGCCCTGGGCTGCATGCACCTCCCAGGTCTAAGCTGCTCAAGTTCAGGCACTCGGGTAGTCCTCAGAGGCACAGACTCTGTTGGGCCTGCATTTTGTGCCCTTCCCAGGTCCAAGCAGCTCAAGTGATGAGGTGTTTGGCGAATGCAGTTGGTGCAACTTATCGCCTCCCCCGTCCCTGCCACTCAGTTTTCTGGGTGTACAACCAGCACACCTTCTTAGGCAGATGTTGACTGTCTAGAACCCCAAGAAGTCTTAGTTAGCAAAGAAGCCTGCTTGCAATTTAGTATATAATGTCTCTCTGGGGCTGCGATTGCCCCCTTCCAGCTCTGGCTGCCTGTCACTGGAAGAGAATGGTCTGCAGCTGGCTATCTCTGTTCAGTCCTTTGTTCTGTGCGTGGTCCTGGCAGTGTCTTAGGTTAGGGCTTTTCACGTGGTAGCTATCCCACAGTCTGGTTTGCCAGCCCAGTTAGTTCACTCTGATTGCCCTCGGGGCATTCAGGCCTGATCCTTACTCTAAGCAATGCAGCCCGCACCTCCCTGCCCAGCCCCCGCTTGCTAGTGGCAGATGCAGGCGTCTGTGTTGCTTCTCCACTGGGGGTGTTACCATTGGGCTCGTAATCTGTGGGTTTTAACTATTTATTTAGTTTTCCTCCCTGTTATGTTTCCCTCTGTGCTTCCAAGGCTAGCCACAGACTCAGCAGTGAGAGTGTTTCCTTGTGTTTGGAAACTTCTCTCTTTTTAAGACCCCCCTTCCTGGGATAGAGCTCCATCCCTACCTCTTTTGTCTCTTTTTTTGTCTTTTATATCTTTTCCTACCTCCTTGTGAAGACAAAGGGCTGCTTTTCTGGGTGCTTGATGTCCTCTGCTGGCATTCAGAAGTAGTTTTGTAGAATTTACTCAGCATTTAAATGTTCTTTAACATTTTTGATGAATTTGTGGGAGAGAAAGTGGTTCCCCGTCCTATGCCTCTGCCATCTTAGGCCACCCCCTGAGAAGACTCTTGAGAGTCCCTTGGATTGCAAGGAGATCAAACCAGTCAATCCTAAAGGAAATCAGTCCTGAATGTTAATTGGAAGGACTGACGTTGAAGTTGAAGTTCCAATACTTTGGCCACCTGATGTGAAGAACTGACTCCATTGGAAAAGACCCTGATGCTGGGAAACATTGAAGGCAGGAGGAGAACAGGAAGACAGAGGATGAGATTGTTGTATGGGATCACCAACTCAATGGACATGAGTTTGAATAAGTTCCGGGAGTTGGTGATAGACAGGGAAGCTTGATGTGCTGCAGTCCATGGGTTTGCAAAGAGTTGGACATGACTGAGTGACTGAACTGAAGACAACGCATGCAAACCATTAGGACAGTCACCAATAAATGATAGAAATTAATATTTTGGTGGATTTAGAGAAAGAGAGGAGTAAATTGTTGTGCTCATTGACCATTTGACCATCCTAAAACATGGCAGGCCACCAAAGTGAATTTCTGAAATGGTCCTGAGGGAGCTCTCTGCCACAGGCACTCCCTTGATGGTCTTGTGCTGTCTTTATGCCAGTGACTTCCCACATGTCTGTCTCCAGACCTCTCTTTCCATCCCAGACTTCCATCCCTGTCTGTTTGACATCTCCAGTTACACATCTAATACACATCTCAAATGCAACTTGTTCAAAACTAAACTCCTGATCTTTTCCCCCAAACTTGTTTCACTTCCACCATTCTCCAGCTCAGGACTGAGTTGTCATCCTTCTTGTTGCTCAGGTCAACTATTTCAGAGTCATGTTGATTTTTTTTTTTTCTCTTTCATACTCTACATCTACACTATCAGGAAATCCTGTGCACTCTGTGTCCAAAATATATCCAGTATCCACCCC
>SJXQ01008130.1:66019-102874 GCA_006408695.1 Aepyceros melampus
GTAGCCTCCTAACTGGTCTCCCCACCTCCACCATTGTTCCCTGCCATCTATTCTCAAACTTGTCACATATAATACTGCCTTGCAGCCTATGCCCTCTTCCAAGGATCCTCCTACCTTGAAGGCCTATTGGCTGTCCTGCCTTTGTTCAGATGTCATCTTTTCAGTGAGAACTTCCTTGACCACCCTACTTAAAACTGTGACCTGCTGGCCACTCCTGATCCTCCTTACACTGTTCTGCATCTTCTTTCTCCACGGCACATGCCACTCTCTAAATTACTGCATCTGTTACTTATTATCATGCTTATTGTTTCATATCTTTTCCTCAGCTAGGTTGTCAGCTTCTTGAAGGCAGAGTCTTGATCTATTGTGTTCACTGATGTAGTCCAAGTGCCTAGTGTGCTGCCAGACTCAGTTATAGGCACAAAATTAAATTTGATGAACTAGTGAAAGAATGGCAGTGAGGAGAACTGGGGTTCTTCCACGCTGATGTGCTCCAACAGCCCAGCTGTTTGAAGGTGACCCCTGGAGGAAGCAATCTAGTTAATAAGTCCAAGGAGCAGAATCTCCTTAAAGGTGACAGTTACAGGGAGGTGGCTTCCAGAGTGCAAGGTTAACAGGCAGCATGAGGATTTTCCACCACAACATTCACTGGTCCAGTTGGTTTCAAGGCTTCCCTCCACCTCCAGCCTTCTGTAATTTCAGACCATGTGAAGTGCTGAGCTTCCTGTACCTTGATATATTCCATCATAGGCTGGGTGGTGTCTCAGGAAGGATAATGTGGAGGGAATCAAGCTGAAGCAATCTAGTTAATAAGTCCAAGGAGCAGAATCTCCTTAAAGGTGACAGTTACAGGGAGGTGGCTTCCAGAGTGCAAGGTTAACAGGCAGCATGAGGATTTTCCACCACAACATTCACTGGTCCAGTTGGTTTCAAGGCTTCCCTCCACCTCCAGCCTTCTGTAATTTCAGACCATGTGAAGTGCTGAGCTTCCTGTACCTTGATATATTCCATCATAGGCTGGGTGGTGTCTCAGGAAGGATAATGTGGAGGGAATCAAGCATGAGAAAAGTATTAATAGTAGATGACCTTCAAGTTCTCCTCTAAATATAAGATTTGATAATTAGACTGACCTCCCCCTGGTCTCTCACATCCCTCAAATCCTGAGCCACAGCCCTGGAATTCCTGGTCCTGCTGGGTCCCCCGAGCCATTCCCTGACCTTCTGTATACCCGTTACTCCATGGTTATGGGCACAGAAGTTCTCCCCCTCCTGCCCCCACATATAGAACTTATTCTATTTTTGCCAAGGCACTGTAAAGTGTCCTTGATGGAGAGAGGGTAGCCTGGACCAATAGAGGGAGGATGAGTGAGGGATATCTTCCTTTCAACCTTATTCTTTCCTCTCTTCTTCTAATTCTCACCCAGTCTCATTGACATGGCCACATGGTCAACTCTGGACCAGACCTATCCATTGGGCTTGCACTGTGATTCTCCACTTGAAGACTTAAGAGGACATGCAGGTTCAGAAGTGTAGAACAAGCACAGGAGAGATGTGAATGAGAATGGTAATGGTCAGGAAGAAAGGGAAGCTGAGAGCTGGAGCGTGGAGAAAAAGCCTTGAAATACCCATCAACCCAAGCACTCTCATTTTCTCTCTTTCATACCAGCCTTTGATCTCTTCAGCTACGCGGTACCAGCAAACCTAAAGCTACAGGATATTCTGGGCCCTGGCCCAAGGATTAGGATTTATTCAAAGCTCTTTTGTGAGCAAACAACATGATCTTTTGTCACTAAGAGACCTGAGAGAGTATATCTAGCAAAATCATCCCCTTGCTCTTATTTTTCTGCTAAATGATCAGATAAAACCCAAATTACATAGGTCAGTCCCTGAAATACTAAAGGCATGTATTCTGACACCTCCCATCTAATTATCCCATTTCTTTCACATTAAAAGGGCTAACAAATTTTTTCCACTCTCTTCTGGAGTATCTTTTTGGCAGTTCAGCAGCTGCTTCCCTGTAATGATGGAATCGGGACCAATAACAGCAAACAGATAGCAATAGAAACTTTGTAATGAACACAGGTACCTCACCACCTGCTCTGAGAACACCTGCATGATGTTTATACAAACATTATCTCTTTCAATAAATAACACAGCCAAGCAGCTGTTGTTATTGTTTCTGTTTTATAGGTGAGGGAAACAGAGCTTGGAGAAGCTGGATAGTTATCAGTAGGAGACCGCACAGGAGCCAGGCCTCTGACTCCAGGTGTCATGATTCATGAAGCCCTCTACTACTGATTCATGAAGCCCTCTAAGGACCCTGGGTGAAGAGGCGAAGAGTACGCACTGAAGAGTTATGAAGCTGCTAGCTCCAACTTACCAGTGTGTGCTCTTTTCTTTTTATGGCTAAAATGTATTTATCTATTTATTTATTTTAAAAATGTAATTGAAGTATAGTTGATTCACAATGTTGTGTTAGTTTCAGGTGTACAGCCAAGTGATTCAGTTATATAATATATATATGTGTGTGTGTATATATACATATATATATATTCAGTTATATATTATATGTAAGGGGCTTCCCAGGTGGCGCTAGTGGTAAAGAATCTGCCTGCAATGCAGGAGACATAAGCAACGTGGGTTCGGTCCTTGGGTTGGGAAGATCCCCTGCAGGAGGGCATGGCAACTCACTCCAGTATTCATGTCTGGAGAATCCATTTGGTCATACATATATACTCTTTTTCAGATTGTTTTCCCTTATAGCTTAGAACAAAATATTGAATATATTTTCCTGTGCGGTATAGTAGATCCTTGTTGGTTATCTATTTTATACATAGTAGTATGTATATGTTTATTCCAATTTCCTAATTTATCCTTCCCCCATGCCCTTTCCCCTTTGGTAACCGTAAGTTTGTTTTCTATGTCTGGGCATCTATTTCTGTTTTGTACATAATTTCATTTGTGTCATTTTTTTTTTAGATTCCACATAAGCATGATATCATATATTTGTCTTTGTCTGACTTACTTCACTTAGTATGATAATCTCTAGGACCATCCATGTTACTGTAAATGGCATTATTTCATCCTTTTTATGTCTGACTAGTATTCCATTGTATATATGTATCTCATCTTTATCCATAGAAATCTAGATTGCTTCCATATCTAGCATAATGCCCTAGCATGCTGCCTTATATTTATTAATTCTTTAATAAATCACAACTATTCCTTTGAGTTAGATCTCTGCTGAGTGGGTAGTATTGATCAGAGAAGATCAGAAGAGGGGAAAGACAGCAACATTGTCTAGTTGACATAGAAGTTAAATCAGGAAATTTTGTGTGTCAGCCAGATGTCAAAGAGAAAGATGAACCTCGAGAAAGGACAAAAGACAAAAACAGAGAAAGCCAGTGTATCTTTGAAATGCTTAGCATTCTTTTAATCAACAAAGTGAGGGAGGCCAGGCAGGTATCTCTCCTCGTTGAGGACATCCCCACACCTCACCCCCAAAGAAACACTACTCTTCCCTGTCAGAGTTCTGAACCAATTAAGAAGAAAACCAAAACGTATATTGTAGCCTGTAGATCACTTTTATGTTGATGATAATAAATTTTATATACAACTTGATTGGGCCATGTGGTGCCTAGAGAGTTGTACAAACACTGTTCTAGGTATGTCTGTGAAGGTGTCTTTGAATGAGATTCAGTTCAGTTCAGTTCAATCGCTCAGTTGTGTCTGACTCTTTGCGACCCCATGAATCGCAGATGCCAGGCCTTCCTGTCCATCACCAGCTCCCAGAGTTCACTCAAGACTCACGTCCATCGAGTCCGTGATGCCATCCAGCCATCTCATCCTCGGTCATCCCCTTCTCCTCCTGCCCCCAATCCCTCCCAGCATCAGGGTCTTTTCCAATGAGTCAACTCTTCGCATGAGGTGGCCAAAGTACTGGAGCTTCAGCTTTAGCATCATTCCTTCCAAAGAAATCCCAGGGTTTATCTCCTTCAGAATGGACTGGTTGGATCTCCTTGCAGTCCAAGGGACTGAGATTAGCGTTTGAATTGGCCAACTGAGTAAAGCAGACTGTCCTTCTTAACATGGGTGGACCTCATCAATCAGTTGAAAGCTGGAAAGAACAAAAAAGGCTGGCCCTCTTCCAAGTGAGAGAGAATTTCTCCTGCCTGACTAGCAGTCTCCAATTTTGGACTCAAATTGAAATATTGGCTCTTCCTAGGTCTCGAACCTTTCGGCCTTGAGACTGGAATTACACCATCAGCTCTTCTGGTTCCCCAGATTTGCATTTGGCAAACTGGGGACTTGTCAGCCTCCATGATTGCATGAGCCAACTCCTTATAATAAATCAATCCCTCTTCTAGATAGATAGATAGATAGTAGGTAGATCTACTACCGGCTCTGTTTCTCTGGAGAATCTTAATGCAATTAATTAATAAAGCTGAAGCATGAGAACCAAATGGGCTGGCTAACTACCTCTCCCCAGGCTGGAATTTGAGACAGGCCACCTGAAGGAAAGTTTCTGCCCTCAGAGAAGATACACTTATCTAGATTACAGGCTCACACTAGTCCTGGGTAGAGAGGAAGAAACTAGGGAACAAATCCCATGCCTAGAATTTGGATAGAATAGACTTGTCAGTGAATACGTGTGGACAAATGGCTATCATCTACTAACTGGGGAAGAATAGGGAGTGTTTAGAGAAAATCTTAAAGCTCCCTAGATTTTTGTTCAGCTCACTGTTGTTATCTGTTAAGCCTGTGGTCAGTTATAGGTGTGGCAACAGAAAAAATATCTACTGATCCCATCTATGTGAGACTGTTCCCCAAAACCAAATATTCCATCTCTGTGTAGACTCCTGGGAACAGAGCTGGGAAGTTGGGGTTTTACAGAGAGCTCCAAAATGGGTCAGAACAGTGACTAATGAAAGTCTACTCCAGCTCACAGTGCACCTGAAGCTGAGAGTTTCTTCTCTGTTACCCATCACTAGTTATTTCATCGGAGAAGGCAATGACGCCCGACTCAAGTACTCGTGCCTGGCAAATCCCATGGATGGAGTAGCCTAGTGGGCTGCCGTCCGTGGCATCGCGAAGAGTCAGACACGACTGAGCGGCTTCACGTTCACGTTTCACTTTCATGCGTTGAAGAAGGAAATGGCAACCCACTCCATCCAGTGTTCTTGCTTGGAGAATCCCAGGGGTGGCAGAGCCTGGTGGGCTGCCGTCTATGGGGTTGCACAGAGTCGGACACGACTGAAGTGACTTAGCAGCAGCAGCAGCAGCAGCAGCAGTTATTTCATCTATATTTCCTAACCATCTATCATCAGAGGTTCTGCAAGTGAGGTCTGGTGATATTTACTTCTCCAATCATAACATGCCAACACAAAGATACTCTGATGTTGAAAACAAACTCCACCCCATTAGGAAATGTTCAAGAAAGAAAAGCAGTTCAAAAATTAAATTCTCAAGGATTCTAAAGTAAAATATTTTAAATGAGAAGCCTGGTGTCCTATGTGGCTTTATCCTTGGCCAACGTGTCTCAATACCTGAGCCAAACAGGATTCTCACGACCCCAGTAGTGGGAAACGACGGCACACAGGGCTGGGTGAGTTCTCTCAGCACCTCAGGGCACCTATCAGTTTGATGCCAAGTGTCTGAAGTGCTTCTCCTCAACCTGATTTATATTAAAAGTTTTCAAACCTCAGAAAAGCTGGAAAAGAGAATAGTACAGTGAAAATCTGTATGCCCTCCCTGCATTCACCAATTAAGTTTTTTGCCACATTTATGTTCTTTCTTTCACATAATCATTTGAAAGCATTCAAAATATGTTTTAAAATATTTATACAATATTAGGTTATTGATTCAATATTATCAATAAAGTATAGCCCGTATTCAGTTTCCCCTAGAATCCAGTCAAGGCTCTTATGAAGTTGTCATGTCTCTTCAATCTCCCTTGATCTCACTGCTATTTCGCTTTCATCTTTTGTGACACCGGCAGTTTTGAGGAGTCTCCCTCAGAATGGGCCACATTCTGAATTTGTCTCCTCACGTAGGTTCTTGGTCAGCTTCTTTGATAACAGCTCTGTGAAAGGGAGACTGGACTTCCCATTGCACCACATTAGAGATCACCCAGGGTCCCCCATTACTAGTGATGCCACATTTGATTCCTTGGTGAAGACTGGCCCTGCCAGATCTCTCCATTGCAAAGGTAAAATTCCCCTTTTGATTAGCAAGTACTGTGGATAGAGATGAATTGAGATCATGTGGATCTCTTTTTTCCTAGCAGCCTCTCATCCAATAATTTTAACATCCATGGGTGATCCTTGCCTGAGTCTGTTGTTACCATGGGATTGCAAAGTGTTGATTTCCTAATGTCAGCATCTTTTCTACATTTATTATTTGCTGTCTTCTGTAAATAAGAACTTTTGCCTGCTCTTTTATTCCTTTGAGAATAATTATCTCATATATTCTTTTAAAGCTTAATGTGTTATCACTTATTACCACTAATATTATTTTTCATGCTCCAATTATCCAAAGGCAAACTCATAGATTATGTACCTTACAATTTGCTGTATACTGAATGCTTGTGACCCCTTCAAATTTATATGTTGAAACCTAATCCTCAATATAATAGTATTAGGAGGTGAAGGCCTTTGGTAGGTGAATAGGTCATGCAGGCAGAGACCCTCATGAAGGGGATTAATGCCCTTATGAAAAGACCCCAGGGAGCTCTTTTTACCCTTTCTGCCATGTGAAGACATACTTAAGTACCAAAAAGCAAACGCTCACCAGATACTAAGTCTGCCAGCATCTTGATTGTGGATTCACAGATTATAGCACCCTCAGAAATAAATTTCTGCCGTTCATAAGCTACTCTGTCTATGGTATTTTTGTTCTAGCAGCCAGAGTGGACAAATACACTATTTAAAAGAATCCAGAGTTAATAGGACATGTCAGAATATCGTAGCACTGACCCTACACTTACTGACTTTAGAAAAGAAGCTAATATCAAGGTCCTAAAACATTTATCCCAACATAATTGGGTCCCAAGAGTCTAGCTTTTAGCATTGCCAAAGAGATTGGTGTCTGAATTATGGAGGGTAGATGGAAAAGATTCACCAGAATTAAATCTCTATAAAGTTTAGAGACTATAATTTGTGACCTACCACAAAACTAAAATGGAAGAAATCTTAAGATTTGTTTGCAAATGCTGCTGCTGCTGCTAAGTCGCTTCAGTCATGTCTGACTCTGTGCAACCCCATAGACGGCAGCCCATGAGGCTCCCTCATCCCTGGAATTCTCCAGGCAAGAACACTGGAGTGGGTGGCATTTTCTTCTCCAATTATGAAAGTGAAAAGTGAAACTATGAATTCACCATCCTGGGAAAGGGGTAGAAATTTACCTAGGAGACATCTTTCTTTTCCATTGAAGAATTTTAAAATTTCCTTTTTAGAGCTTGGTAGCACCACCTTCTCAGAGCTGAGTATGAACTTTGTTGGGTCTGTGGCCCCAATATCAGAGACAGTGAGCAGATCTTTTCCTTTAGTCCTGAGTTGTTCTTGCTGTTGTCATCTCTCAACCTGCAGCTGGGCCTAAAAGCCTGGCTCGCAGGGATGCATTCCCCTCGTTCTGTCTTTGTATTAGTTGAAGTTCTGTAGTGGAGACAAGTGTCCTCCCTCGTGCTCTGTAAGGCAGCACAGGGCTGCAGTTCAGGCTCATGGCTCTAGTGTTTGGTGTCCTTGTCAAAATGCAAATCTGCAGTTAGATCAGCAGACCCAGCTCTGCCTATCTTGGCAAGGCCCTAATGTTGAACAGCTTGCAAAGCTCTGTGACACACATGGAAATACTGCCATTGCATTGAAAGCAGAAAAGACTGCCCTGGCTTTCAACACACCAAAGGCCTTGAATGAACATATTCTGTTTTATGGCTGAAGCTTGGCCACAGCCACAGCTGTTCAGAAAAACTGTTCTGTTGAAGGAAAAATGAGCCCCTTTTCCAGGCTGCTAGCTTTGCTGGGCCCTTGACTTTCATCTAGAAAATAGCCTGAAGTAGAAGCTCGTGAGCTAACACACTATGGGTGAGTATAATCTCAAGCAAGCAAGAAGGAGAGGGGATAGGAGAGAGGCTGGGAAAGAACACATTTAAGATTGTGTAGCAAATCCCAAGGACGGAGGAGCCTGGTGGGCTGCAGTCCACGGGGTCGCTAAGAGTCGGACACGACTGAGCGACTTCACTTTCACTTTTCACTTTCATGCACTGGAGAAGGAAATGGCAACCCACTGCAGTGTTCTTGCCTGGAGAATACCAGGGATGGGGGAGCCTGGTGGGCTGCTGTCTATGGGGTCGCACAGAGTTGGACACGACTGAAGCAACTTAGCAGCAGCAGCAGCAGCCTTAACTTGGGGCTTCCCTGGTGGCTCACAGGTGCCACTAGGTGGGGCTAGTGGGTTTAAAAAAACTCAAAAACAAAACCTGCTTGCCAATGCAGACCTAAGGGACAGGTTTGATCCTTAGGTTGGGAAGATCCCCTGCAGAAGGGCACGGCAACCCACTTTAGTATTCTTGCCTGGAGAATCCCATAGACAGAGGAGCCTGGCTGGCTACAGTCCATAGGGTGGCAAAGAATTGGATACGACTGAAGCAGCTTGGCGTGCATGCACCCCAAACCTGCCACAGTTTTGCAACAAATCAATTGCTTTTTCACTCAGGGAGCCCTCAAAGAAATTATGTAAATAAAGCTTTGCCTCTCTGAATGGTGCATTTAGGTAGGGGACTGTGGAGAGGAGAAAGGGAGCAAAATCTTTCCGTTGCTTCCAATATCCCATTGTCAGAATCAGCTTCTCTGCACATTTGCACTTCAGCCTGATGGGAGCCCTAGACTATAGAGGGAAGGTTCACAGCATGTGTATGAGAGAGGTTCTGCCCCCGAGTGCCAGAAGGAACTGGAAGCTTTGACCAGCAGAAGCAGCTGCCTGAATTCACAACCACAGGAATAGTGCAAGCTATGTCTGGGGCCACGGCAACCAGAAGAGCCTGTGCCCTTGCTCACCATAGCTTAGTGGTCAATGTGCACACCCCCAGCCTTACAGCCCTTGGTCAAAACTCTGCCCAAGTTCTAGTGACCTGCCACCAGACAACGCAGCCTGAAGATTAGAGCTCCTCTCTCAACTTCAGCCCCCGAAAGCCAACTCAGCTCCAAACATTGTCATAAAAAAAAAAAAAAAAAACAGTAAAAAAAAAAAAAAACCCACATGGTCTATATCTGGTAAACACCACCAAAGCATAGAGCTGTCTGCCCTGCCTGGAACAGAAACCTCGTCTCTTGCTGTGCATTTGGCTCCCCTGAATTCTCTATTTTGCTTCTCAAGGTTTGAAGCCTCCTGTGCAGAACACTGAGCTCAGGGTTATGCCTGTGAAACTGTCAGTATCCCATTGTAGAGGCAGACCCTTTAGAATTTAGAACAGAGAAGAACATGCAATCCTGTGGGTTGCTCTTGGCCGTGAAAAAAGAAGGGCTGGACTATGCTTTCCTTCTAAAACTACTGGAGGCCAGAAGTGTGATGCTAATAGAACTCTCTTCCCATGAGAGGAAACTACAAGAGGGGGAAATAAAGTGTGCTCTCTAACATCCCCAAGCCCCAAGGCACTCTTGTCAAGATCTCTTAAATGCTTTCTCATTGGGCTCTGCTCTCTGCCTGAGAATCAACCGTTCTCCTTGAGTGGTGAGGTGACGGGTGGAGTTCTGTCTTCTCCTGGCTGGAGTGGAGAGAGAAAGTAAAATGTCCATTGCTCCTCACCAACCACCATCTCCTCCCCCATCACCCATTTCAACAAACTCTGACCAACAGCTGATAGAGGAAGTGTGAGAAGCCAGGGAGGTGCTCAAGAGCATGCAGCCACTTCCGAGTCAGTCCTGTGGGATTGTGTCGAAAGTTCGTCTGCAGCACATGTGAGTTGCTATCAACTTTTGAGCTCAGCTTTGAGGCTTTAGATGTTATTCTGAGGAAAATAGGGAAAGTCAATTCAATACTGTTGCACATTCATTTATTCACTGTAAATTGAGTCTCTATGATTCACCAGGCCCTGTGTTGCATGCTGAGGCTGATATGAGGATGATGGGAGGGTTATAAGCTAGAACTAGCTGTAACACTCAACTCTAGATATGCTTTAAGTAGTCTAGAGAGAGAAGTATATGCGTGCACATGCACACGCACACACACACTTTTGTAAGAAGTATAAGAAACATAGGTGCCAAAGGTTATGGAAACCCATTGAGAGAAATGAGGCCTCACTGAGTGGTGACATTTGAATTAGGTATTAAAGGATGAGTGATTTTGATAGAAAAAAAAGGGGAGAAAGTCATGGCTACTTGAAAGGTGTGTGTAGGAAATGGAAAAGAAGTTTGTGTGGCAAGAATACATGCTAAGTGTTCTTGTCTATTAAAGGAGATATTGGGAGATAGAGCTGTAAATGTAAGTTGGATCTAGGTCATGAAGAGCCTTATACCCCATAATGGAGCCTGAACTCTGAATAACTGAAGGATTCCAAGCAGAGTAATAAGTGGAGCTGGGTTTTAGAAAGATCATACTAATAACTCTGTTGGGAGGGCATCCTGGCACATCTGTTGGGAGTGGCTGTGCAAGGAGGGAATCTGGAAGTGGAGAAAGCACTTGTGAGAATACTATGTAGTCCTGGTGGCAGGTGACAAGGGCATGTGCTAAGGCAGTGGGGGTGGACACTAAAGGAAGATGTGATTTGGGAGACAGTTCAAAAATAAAGTTAACCAGGAGTTCCATGGTGGTCCAGTAATTAAGACTCCGTGCTTCTATTGCATAGCTCCCCCGCCCTGCCACCCCGGATCTGATTCCTCATCGGGGGCCTAGGATCCTACATGCTGTGTGGTGTGTCCAAGAAAGAAAGTTGACTGAACTGTCTTGGGTGACCAATTCGATGTAGAGACTCAGAGAAGGCTATGCATCTTCTGTCTTGGGTGATTAGATAGAGTGCTATCTACAAGTAGGAAAAGAAGATGACGGAAAACACAGAGAGAGAGGGGCAGAGAGAAGACAAATGAAAAGCAGATGAAGAAGGAGGAAGGGAGGAAGAAGAAGGGAAAGGGAGGAGCAGGGAGGAAGAGATAGGGAAAGAGAGAAGGAAGAAAAGGAAGAGAGGTGGGAAGGAACAAAGAAAGAGAACACAGGAAAGAGAGCAGATTTCATGGGGACA
This sequence comes from Aepyceros melampus, assembly GCA_006408695.1. NCBI lineage: Eukaryota > Metazoa > Chordata > Mammalia > Artiodactyla > Bovidae > Aepyceros > Aepyceros melampus. Next base: position 77,246 of record SJXQ01008130.1, read on the forward strand.
ACAAACTGGGTTTTATGTCATGTTTAAGATACCTGCAGGTCACCCAGGTTTTGAACAAAACACAGCGTTCATCTCAAACTGATAGATGGATCTCATAACAATGATTTTTACTGAGATTATATATATATATATATATGTATGTATGTATATGTATATATATAAAAGCTCTGAGACTGAAGGACATGTATGCACTTCTCTGGGGTATAAATGAATTTGTGGAGGTGATATTTGTCAGGGGAGTTGATAGACATCCAATTTGACAACCATTCATTGAGCATCAGTTGAATACCAGGCACCATGCTGGCCACCTGGGCTTTGCTTTTAAGGAACTCAGTCTTATTGATTACACAAAAATGCACATGTCTTTGTAGCAGAGGAACCATGTAGAGGAAAGAGCACTCTCCTGGGTTTAGTTTAGTTTAGTGTGTGCTTTGCCACTAACTGGTTGCTTAATTTTCAGCTAGTTACACTTCCTCTCTGGTTCTCAACTTCCAACCACAAAGTTAGAGAAGTGGTTTAGATTAAACTATGTTCCCTCCAAACATCAACCATTAGTGATTCCAAGTCTCACTGTATGAAAGTGCTATGGGTTCTCTGAGTCATACAGCAAATCCCTACTGGCTGTATCACATATGGTATTATGAATTTCCATGTTACCACCTCCACACATCTCACCCTCTCCTTCCTCCCCTCCTGTTGTGTCCTGAGTCTGTTTTCTATGTCTGTTTCTCCATTACTGCCCTGAAAATAAATTCATCAGTATCATCTTTCTAGATTCCAGGTATGTGCATCAGTATATGATACTTAGATTTCTCTTTCTGACTTACCTCACTCTGTATAATAGGCTTTAGGTATGACTCAGAGGACTCAAACAGGGGCTCTGTGACAATCCAGAAGGGTGCGGTGGGGAGGGAGATGAGAGGGAGGTTCAGGAGGGAGGGGAGTTGGGTGTACCTGTGACTGATTTTTGTTGATGTATGACAGAAAACCACAAAATTCTGTGAAGCAAATATCATTCAGTTAAAAAAACAAAGTGGCCAAAAAAAAAAAAAAAGCTATGAGATCTCGAAGACAGATCAATCCTAGGAAGGGCTGACATTTGACTCGGGGCTTGGTGAATGAACAGGATTCCAGGATATGCAAATAACGGGAAAGCCCTTCTATGGAGGAAGTACAAAGAGTCTATATTAGAAAATGGGGAAGATCACCCTGTGACTGAGAATAGGGTGTGGAGAACAACGACTGTGGGAAAGCCTGGAGAGGGAAGTGGGCAGCACTGGGTGAAGGATCATGAACTCCTTGCAAAGGGTTTTATTCTAGGCAACGGGGCTTGGAAACGATTCCCTCTATACAATCCACTGGAAGGTGGAGATCAAGATAAGGTGTGATGGGCATCATAAAAATGGAACAAAGCATCCCATGGCTCAGAGATGAGACAGATCAACTTTGAATGGAGAAAGCTAAGGGGTGTATTTATTCACAGTGTATTCAGTCCCTTTATGGGAAAAATATGAGGCCTGAGGTGAGGAAACAAAGATAGTGGCAGCTACTTTTTCCCAGACCCAGGGTGACTGATGCATCCCAGCATAAAGAAGTTCTTTTAGCAACAGCAGCTGACTGTGTTCTGGTGGAAGAACAGTGCAGGAATCATGTGAGCTGATTCAGTGGCCCCCATGGAGTTGGGCAATGGACAGACAGAGCCTTCACTGCTTCTCCATGAACCTCTGCCAAACCTACAAGGTCTGGGTACTTGGTAGACTCCTGGGATTAATAGACTCTTAGGATCAGTAGCATCAGCATCACATGGGAGCTTGTTATAGATACAGGGTCTTAGCCTCCACCCAGACCCACTGAATAAGACTCTGTGATCCCCAGGTGACCCATAAGCACTTTGAAGTTTGAGAAGCCTTCTTGTTTTCTGAACAGATCTCTCCTCACTCAAACTCCTTCTCTGAATTTATTTCCTACTTCCCGAACCTCCTAGGAAGCACACTGTATCAGATGCCAGTTTGAGGGTAAGAATACAACATAATGATCCATAATATCTTCCTCATTTATTCATTCATTCACTCAAATAGTAATAAAGCACCTCCAATATTCAATGTGCCTTCTATCTGCATCTCTGGTCCTCCTGGCCATGACTGTGCTAGGTTCCTTCTGGCAGGATGAGAAGGATCTAGGTCCTAGTGTGTGAAATCCACATACTTGGACAGGTAGATATTGTTACATGGGCAGGAGAGACGTTATCCTGGTGTCAGATGCTGAGCTTAGAGTTTCAGACACACAGGTGAGTATGGAATGCAGTCCCACCATGGAGAGGTCTATAACAAATCCAGTGTACACATCTCATGGGTGTGTGCTATCACATTCGGCAGGGCCCACCATAGCCATACCAGACTGATGGCAACTGAGAAAAGCATTGACTGAGAGCAGGTTGTAGCCTTCATGGCAGAGCTTGGGTGTCATCCTCATGGAAGAATAGTGGGGATACGTCTGAAGCTCAAGCACAATAAGGAAGCCAGGCAACATCATGGCCCCTGGGTTGAGAACAATTTGCTGTTTGGGATATGTGGCAGGGCTGTCATTTGGAAGTAGACAGGAGTCCCTTGGGGCCCTGTGTTTTGTTCAGACGAGGCTATGTGCACTGGGGGCGCTGGCTGCTGGGCGTGGCCTGGGGCGGCTTAAATCTTCCCACTTCGATGTCCCTTCCCCCACCCCACAAGAATGGCTCTGGAGTGCAGAGGTTGAGGCGCAGTCTGGAGCTATGTGGACTCATCTGTGAGGAGTCAATGGATCCACAAACTGGGGCTTAGAGGCTGCGGTGGAAGCCCCCTTCACCTGGGAGTAGATAACACAGGAATCCTGGGAGAAAGAACACACAGGTGAGGGCCAGAGATCAATGGGCCTGAGATGGGAGGGTGCACAGGGCATGGGACTCACCGTGTTCTTAAAAGGCTCTGGTTCAGAGGCCGCTGCGGAAAGAAGGGAAGCATTCAACTGTGAAATCAATTCTCCACTTGTATCCAAACCATCAGCCCAGCCACAGCCTTCCCCATGGGGCCCACACAGCCACTGAACCTTTTCTAAGACCCTCAGCCTCACAGCTTCCACCAGCTATCTCCGCAGCATCACTACCCTCTTTGTTCCCCATGCGGAGCTCCCCCGGGGGCTCTCAAAAGGAAGAAATCTACTTTTATCTTGTTTATGCTTTGATCATAGATTAATAGTGGATGTTATGGAGAAGGGCTCCCCATGCGGCTCAGTGGTAAAGAAGCCACCTGCCAGCATAGATGTGGGTTCGTTCCCTGGGTCGAGAAGATCCCCTGGAGGAGGAAATGTCAACCCACTCCAGTATTCTTGCACGAGAACCCCATGCACAGAGGAGCCTGGTGGGTTACAGACCACGGGATCACTAAGTCAAATATTGACTGAGCATGCATGCACGTTATGGAGAAGCAGCTGACTTGGAGCAGATTCCAGATCCAGACCACCTAAATTGAGCTCCAGGACAGCTGTACCACCTCTGTGGCCTTAGACAAGTCACACAGTATCTCCTGCTTTAGTTGTCTCATCTGTATGATGGGAATAATAATATCTATCTATAGGGTTGTGTGTCCATGCGATTTCTAATATCTGTTATACATTGAGCAATTTCAATGTGAGGGTACAATTCTGAAGGCTATTAACAAACAAACTATAAATATGTATGTATATATTTAAGGCATATACAATTTAACATTTATTTATAGTACTCAGAACTATACCAGGCACATAGAACTGCTCAACACATGTTGATATGATACTAGAAGTTGCTGTTATTATTACTATATTTTCTTAAAGCTGGAATGAAATATGGCATTCATCAAGCAGGACTTTGTCTTTTAGCTTGGAATGAATTCTAAGGCTTCCTGGTACTGTCCTGAGAAGCAGAGCTTGGCCCAACACTTGGATTCTGGAGACAAACTGTTCTGTGACTTCAGGCTGGTCATTTAAGGTCTCTTTGCCTCCATTCCCTCAGCTAAGAAATGGGGATAATAGCAATACTCTCATCAAAGGGGATTATAAGTGTGAATGAGTTCATTCATGTTAGAAGTCAAGAGGCCACTGAACCAACAATAAAAAAAATACAGTTCATTTGTCATTTGATTTTATATAAGAGGGATCAAAAAAGGGGAGGGGGCAGAATAGCTAAAATCACATGGCAGATTTTTTCAGAATAGAATTAGAACAGCCCCAAAGGTTGTTCACCCCTTTGCCTGCAGGAGGAAGCCAGGCTGGGACTGTTCACTGAAGACTATCTACCAGGAGGGAGAAATAATGACCCAGCCAGACAACCAGCATAGACTCATCATAAAAGGTGCTCAGATTCTGTTGCTGGTATAGCATCTCTACATCTGCTTCCTCATCTGGTCCTTACAATAACCCTATGAGAGAGCGTGTTTAGCTAAATAACATCTCCCACAAAGATGTCCACGTCCTGACCCCTAGAACCTGTGAATATGTGACCCTAGATGGAGAAAGGGATTTTTGCACATGTGATTAAGATTAATGACTTTGAAATGGAGGGATTTTCCTAGATTATCCAGGGGGGACTTTAAGGAGAACTTTAAAATCTGAGAACCTTTCCTAGCTGTGATCAGAGGCAACACTGACTATGGAAGGAATGGTTAGATAGATGCCACATTGCTGGCTTTAAAGACAGAGGGATGAGACCATGAGCCATGGAAAGGGGTATTCTTTAGAAGCTGGAAAAAGCAAGGAAATATATTCTTCCCTGGAGCTTCCAGGAAGAAACCTGTGGACACTTATTTTAGCCCAGTGAGACCTGATTTAGATGTCTGATTTACAGCACAGTAAGATAATTAACTAGTATTGTTTAAGCCCTTGTGGTTGTTTGCCACAGCAGCAATAAAAAAATAGATACAGACATTGAAGACAGTCCTATCTTATTTCACAGACAGGACATGGAAGCTCTGAGGGATTAAGTGACTGCCCAGGGCAATGGCTTCTTTACTCAGATGATGCTGAGGCCATCCACAGAGAATGGAGAAAACAGTTCTGCACAATAAGCTTGAGCTAATCTCAGTAATATAGCTGGGCATAACTCAAGAAGTCCAGTGACCCAGCGCAAGGGACACATCTATGTCTGGTTGGCCCAGACCCACTGAAGGGGTGGAGACTGAGCCACACACAGCAATGAACCACCAAAATCAAGGGTCCTTGGGTCTTACCTGTGAGTTTGTTCTCCTTCTTCACACTCCAGACTTCCGAGTACACCACCTCTCCTCTGTTAGGATTTACTTGGAGAGAAGTTGACACTTGAGAGGATTCTAAGATTCTTGCCCCCTTGTCTTGCTACTTTTTTGTTCCCCAGTCACAGCTTATTCTCTAGAGGGAGCAGAGCCCTCTGAGCCTCTGCACTGCCACTTCCGCATTTGCTGTCCCACCCCTTCCCAGACCAACCCTGGGGTCCCTGCCCAAATGGGGGTCTTCAGTCCTCACCATTGCTGTATACTGGTTGCAGTTCTATCCAGCCTGGTACATTGTGGTAGGTGGACTCTTGGGGATCTGGGGCTGAAGGATTCCTATGAAACAGAAACATTGATGTTTCCCAAGAATCCTGAAAAAGTAGTTCTAAGGATCATTCCCTGTTAGCAAGTCTTTATCACAGAATAGTTGCCAAGCCTGGAAACATAGATGAGTGTATAATAAACAGTCTATTGTTAGGGACTATTAAATTATAAATCATAGTATTAATCCAGACTTTATAGTATGTATCTGGTATATACCAAGCACTGTGCTAGTACCTATAACAATTTAAGTTGATTCTGTTTTGTTTTCTTTTTCTCTATTTTATAGATGGAAAAAAATGGAGGTTCTAATAGATGACTTGCTGAAGACTATGTAACTAGAAAAGGAAAGAGCCAAGATTCAAACCTGGCTCCAAAGTCTATACTTTCAGAAAGATTGGTATCTCAGAGAAATCCATAATTAGAAAGGCTCAGAGGAACTCAGGATGGTTTGGATGTTGCTACCATGAGCTTGCCCAGGAATAGCTGTGGTGTGGCTCCTAAAGTCAACCTTGGGAATCCAAGATGGCAGCCCCTTCTTCACAGGCCCCACCTCCTATTAGCAGAGAGGTGTCTCTGGATGGCCAAGTTGTGTGACCTCATATTCTGGGCTGTCATCACAACAGATATTGGTTAGGCTGGGCTGGCCATGACCTAATCAGAGCTTTCCAGGCTTATCAACCTTAGAGCATGTTAGGAAATGGATGGATTCTGTGGTTATGGTGATCACTCACACAAACTAGACAACAGTGGACCAAGGATTTAAGTTCATAAATAAAAAGCAATTACTTTCTGAAAGAAAAAAAAATGGAGAAGGAAATGGCAGTATTCTTGCCTGGAGAAGTCCATGGACAGAGGAGCCTGGACGGTTACAGTCCATGGGGTTGCAAAGAGTCAGACACAACTGAGCGTACAGGCATAAAAGAAAAAAAGACCTGTTTAGCTAAGTTGGTGGGTGAGAAAGTCTAGGGAATTGCCTTGAGATAACCCAAGGGAGGTGGCAACATGGAATTGGCATAACCCTTCTCAGTGACACAAAGCAGTGACTGTTCTCAGCAGTGAAAGTGAAAGTGTTAATCCCTCTGTCATGTCCCATTCTTTAAGACCCCATGGACTATAGCATGCCAGGCTCCTCTGTCCTTGGAATTCTCCAGGCAAGAATACTGGAGTAGGTAACTATTTCCTTCTCCAGGGGATCTTCCCAACCCAAGAATCAAATCCAGGTCTCCCACATTGAGGGCAGATTCTTTACCATCTGAGCCACCAGGGATCCCCATTCTTAGCAGTAGCCAGATTCAATTTCATTTTTATATCCAGTGGGCATTTCATTAACCATATGGGAATACAGCCAGGCCTTACCTGGAGGAGTCAAATGTAGGCTTTCCTCCTGAAAGGAAAGCAGAAAAGCATTGAGTCCAGGAAAAGGAAGACTTCACAAATCTTCCTATGAGCAGAGCTCATAGGAGGCTCATCTAGAACCTGCCAGAAATTACTGTCACTAAAATGTGAACCCTGCTTTGATATTCACAATGGAGGTATCAGATTGGGCAAAAACTACTGATCCTGGCTTCTAGAAGTTTATAGTTATAATGCAAAAGAGTAGCCCACAATCCATAATTGTTTAACCTGGAGTTTGGGAAGAACAACAGTCAATAGCTGGATGTGGGAAAAGAGACTTATCTACTATGAAAGTACCATACATTTACAAAATTAATTAATGTTATCAAAATTTCATTTGATTTCTGTTCTTGCTCCTATTTCTCAGAATTTTTCTTCTTCTATTTCTGTTCCTTGGGAGTCTTTCAAGGGTAGAGAGGGAGATACCCTGACATTTGTCACATTGGATAAACTACATCTTGTAAAAGCAACTTCCACCCAAAAGAACTGTTTTGGCAACTTGGCATTTGAAGAAGACAAATTCTGGAGAATCTAGAGGGGAAAGTAGGAGCTGTGGAATTGTGCAGAAAGGAGCTATTCAGAGCTTGGAGGTGGTTCCAAAGGCAGCATGAGCCTAAAGAAACAGAGATGGGAAGGACAAGGACTCAAGAGAAGGTTAGCCAGGGAGTCACCCACCTGCTTTTCTCAGGAGCCAGCAGTAGAACAGCAGTGCCACGGCAGCAATGGCCGTCATGCTGAGCAGTCCCCCGGTGACACTGGTGGCAATAAGGCTGCTTTTGCTCCCTGTCAGCCCTGAGGGGGAAATGCCAGGCATGAGCCAGAGGTAGAGGCTTGTGGTCTTGAACTGCCTGACCCCTGAAGCTGATGCCTGGGAGAGAGGATGAACCAAGGGCCTTGAGATTAAGCAGGTATAGATGTGGCACAGGAAATGGCTCTTCTCTTTGAGGAGATGATTATATCTGTGGCTGATGCGAGGGTTGAGGGTCAGGATGGATGATAGTAACCGATGAACATTAAATTCAATGGTCCTCTTTGTCTCTCCTTTCCCATCCAAATTATATGCTCTCAGAAACACTCCTGAAAATAACAAATTGGAATGCTTCCAGCTTTGTGTACCTGTTCCTGAGAGGCACCACCCTGGTCAACTATTGAGAGGGCACTCAGAGCATCCTTGGAGGACACTTTTTGTCCTTCATGCCCTGTGGCCTGGGCATGGAAAACTTACCCATAACAGAAAGTGTCACCGCCTCACTGTGCTGGGGACCCAGGCCATTGTTGGCCTCACAGGAGTAGGTCCCAGAATGATCTGCAGTCAGCGAGAGGTTTAAGGACACTCCTTGTCCAGAGTGAGACGTGCTGGTCTCCAGGGTGACATTATTGTGATAAAACCAGTACAGGATCGGGGGAGAGCCTCTCTGGGCCTCACAGCGAAGTTCTAATACATCTCCCACCACAACCTGGGCCCTGGCGGTCCTGAGGGTGAGGACAGGGCGAGACACTGGAACTGGGGGAAAACAAAGAGTCAATAGAAGGTCTTATTGCCAATATATTTATAAAGGAACAAAAAATAATGTACACAAATAATAAAAGTAAATTTGCAACCTAGGAAAATGGGTTGAAAACACGTATGACAGACAAAGCTAATGACCTGAATCCACAAACAACTTTCAATGCACAAAAATATACAACAGGAAACTGTGAAAAGGCTATAGAGCCACTAGAAACTTCAAATAGCCAATAAATATACAAAACATTATCTTCCTCATTACTTATTAACTGTTTACAAACAAAATACCCATCAGATTGGCAAAGATTAACACAGGCAGATAATTATGATGGAGTTGTGGATTAACAAGCACCTTGATAGGCTCTTGGTGGGAATGCATATTTGAGACAGTTTCTTGAATGGAGCTTTGCAGTATTGACCAAATTGAAAATGCACTTAAATTTTGACCCAGCAAATCTACTTATAAGACTATTTTCTTTAGGGCTACTAACATGGGAGAACAAGATGGTGGAGGAGTAGGTTGACATGGAGTACCTCTCTCTCCATGGATACACCAGGAATACACCTTCAGACACAGAAGTGCATGCAAAACACTAGGTGAGAGAGGACAGGAATACCTGACCAGTGGAAAAGAATATATAGAACCACACAAAACTTGGTAAGATGAAGGAACTAGCGGGGGAAACAGGAGTGTTACTAGGACTGGACCTGCCCTTCTAGGTGGGGGAACTGAAACAGGGGTCTGATCCCCACACTGGGGCAATGTCTGAGTCAGAGGAGAAACATTTAAGACTGAGAGGGAAGCAGCTGATCTGTGGCAGCCTAAATGGAATGAGAATCAGGGAGTCCTTGCTGCAGCCATATATACCCTAGACAGGGACACAGGTCCCCTGGAAGGTACAGTAGCTGGGAGCTGAAGTGTAGGGATTGTCGAGCAATCCCAGGGTGAGGGATGCTGTTGACTGTGGAGAAACGGATCAAGGGGATATGAGGGATGAGATTCTGGTGGGAAATGCCTGTGGAGGAAAGCCGGACAGCCATGGAAGCAAGGTGATACTGCTGAGTCACACTTAGGGGGTGGAGTCATCACCATACCCTCTCTCTCCCTACATGCCAGCATCTGCAGCTGAACAATAGAGAGCCTGGCCCATCAAATGCCTGATGAACTGAACTAGAGTAGGACCCCACTCAAGGTGCCCCTTAAAGTGCCTGATATGCTGATTTACAGAGTAGAAACCCAGTCAAGGGGGGCGCTCTATGCGTCAGACACACCAAAAAACAGAGAAGGACCCCAGGCAAGGGAGCCCTCTAAGTGCCTGAACAGGCGGAGCTATGGAGAAAGACTAGTCAAAGAGGCCTTCTGCCCGCCAACTACAAGAGGCCCGAAAAAAGACTCTGATAGGGACATAACTCCCATGGCGAAGGCAGTCATGTCCCCTACACACTTGGTGCCGCCAGGGTCCCCACAAGTCAAGCAGCTGCACCACCTTCACAGTCAACCCTCACTAGGGCAGAGCTGCCATAGACCAAAAAAAAAAAAAAAAAAAAAAATCTTGCATCTATGCATGCAAGGTTGCTTCAGTTGTGTCCAACTCTTCTCTGTCAGGGAGTTCTCCAGGCAAGAATACTGGAACGTATTGGCCAATACTAGTTGCCATGCCCTTCTAGAGCACTGTATTTCCTGCTGCCATAGCCACAAACTCCCCTGAGTACCTGGTGCTGCCAGAACCCTTGCAACCCAAGCAGCTGCACCACCTCCACATCTAGCTCTCACTGGGGCAGGCTCAAGTCCTCCAGGACAGCCTCAGGAACAAACCCCAGTGGACAACCCACATCAGAAGTGGAAAGAAAGCCACAATTGAAACCCAGGGGCAGTGTGGCTAAGGAAGAAGACCCAAAACCTTCCCACCGGCTGTACAAGCTGCAGATTAAATCTATATGATCAACTAGGCAGACTCTGTGTCTATGGAATATGTAAAAACACATTGAGAGCACCCACAAAAGAAAACACACCAGTTCTGATAGGTGTGAATATTGGAGGCAATAACACACAGGAGTAGGACCAGATTAGAACCTTAGCTGCCCCCACAGCAGGTCCAGAGACCAGCACAGTGTTGGAGGGCATCCTAGGGAGGTGAGAAGAAAAAGATCTACAAAATCAACCCCAAACAATTAAGAAAATGGCAATAGAAACATATATATCAATAATTACTTTAAATGTTAATGGATTAAATGCTCCCACCAAAAGACACAGACTGGCTGAATGGATAAAAAAAACAGGACCCGTATATATGCTGTCTACAAGAAACCCACTTCAGACCTAAAGACACTTACAGACTGAAAGTGAGAAGATGGAAAAATATATTCCATGAAAATGGGAAGCAAAAGAAAACTGGAGTAAAACTCCTCATATAAGACAAAATAGACTGTAAAATAAAGCAAATTACAATAGTAAGGAAGGACACTACTTAATGATCAAGGGATCAATCCAAGAGGAAGACATAACAATTGTAAATATCTGTGCACCCAATATAAGGGCACCTCAATACATAAGACAAATGCTAACATACATAAAAGGAGAAATTGACAGTAACACAATAATACTAGGAGATTTTTAACATGCCACTTACACCAATGGACAGATCATCGAAACAGAAAATTAATAAGGAAACACAAGTCTGAAATGATACATTAGATGAGATGGGTCTCCTTGATGTCTTCAGCACATTCCACCCAAATGCAGAAGAATACACATTCTTCTCCTGGAACATTCTCCAGGATAGACCACATCTTGGGTCACAAATCAAACTTCAGTAAATTTAAGAAAATTGAAATTGTATCAAGTATCTTCTCTGACCATAACACTATGAGACTAGGTCTCAATTTTTTTTCTCAAGAAAAAAACTGTAAAAAACACAAACACATGGAGATTAAACAATACATTTCTAAATAACCAACAGGTTACTGGAGAAATCTAAAGGGAAATCAAAACATTTATAGAAATAAATAACAATGAAAACACAACAACTCAAAACGTATGGGATGCAGCAAAAGCCGTTCTAAGAGGGAAGTTTATAGCAACACAATCCTGCCTCAAGAAACAAGAAGAACATCAAATAGACAATCTAACTTTACACCTAAAGCAACTGGAAAATGAAGAAGAACAAAACCCCAAAGTTAGTAGAAGGAAAGAAATTATAAAGATCTGAGCAGAAATAAATGAAAAAGAAATGAAAGAAACAATAGTAAAGATTAATAAAACTAAAAGCTGCTTCTTTGAAAAGATAGACAAAATTGACAAATCTTTAGCCAGACTCATCAAGAAAAAAGAGAGAAGAATCAAATCAACAAAATTAGAAATGAAAAAACAGAAGTTACAACAGAGAATGCAGAAATACAAAGGATTATAAGAGACAGTTATTAACAATCATATGGCAGTAAAATGGATAGCCTGGGAGAAATGGACAGATGCTTGAAAAGTTCAATCTTCCAAGACTGATTCAGTAAGAAATAGAAATTATGAACAACCCAATTACAAGCATTGAAATTGAAGCTGTAATCAAAAATCTTTCAAAAGCCCAGGACCAGATGGCTTCATAGAATTCTATCAAACATTTAGAGAAGAGCTAATGCCTATCCTCCTAAAACTCTTTCAAAATCTTGCAGAGGAAGGAACACTTCCAAACTCACTCTATGAGGCCACCATCACCCTGATACCAAAACCAGACAAAGACAACACAAAAAAAGAAAATTACAGGCCAATATCACTGATGAACATAGATGCAAAACTCCTCAACAAAATTTTAGCAAACAGAATTCAGGAACACATCAAAAAGCTCATACACCATAATCAAGTTGGGTTTATTCCAAGGATGCAAGGATTCTTCAATATACAGAAATCAATCAATGTGATGCACCATATTAACAAATTGAAAAAAAAACCATATGATAATCTCAATAGAAGCAGAAAAAGCCTTTGACAAAATTCAGCCCCTGTTTATGAATAAAATTCTTCAAAAAATGGACGTAGAAAAAATCTACCTCACTAAAGGCCACATAAAATAAGCCTACAGCAAACATTACTCTCAATGGTGAAAAACTGAAAGCATTCTCCCTAGATTAGGAACAAGACAAGAGTGTTCACTTTCACCACTATTATTCAACATAGTTCTGGAAGTCCTAGCTACAGCAATCAAAGAAGAAAAAGAAATAAAAGGAATCTAGATCAGAAAAGAGGAAGTAAAGCTCTCACTGTTTGCAGATGACATGGTACTGTACATAGAAAACCCTAAGGATAGCATCAGAAAATTACTAGAGCTAATCACTAAATTTCACAAAGTTTCAGGATACAAAATCAACACACAGAAACCACTTGTGTTTCTATATACTAACAATGAAAAATCAGAAAAAGAAATTAAGGAATAAATCCCACTCAGCACTGCAACAAAAAGAATTAAAAATCTAGGAATAAACTTACCTAAGGAGACAAAAGAACTTACACAGAAAATNAATCAACACACAGAAACCACTTGTGTTTCTATATACTAACAATGAAAAATCAGAAAAAGAAATTAAGGAATAAATCCCACTCAGCACTGCAACAAAAAGAATTAAAAATCTAGGAATAAACTTACCTAAGGAGACAAAAGAACTGTACACAGAAAATTATAAGACACTAATGAAAGAAAAGGAGTACGTCAAGGCTGTATATTGTCACCCTGCTTATTTAACGTCTATGCAGAGTACCTCATGAGAAACACTGGGCTGGAAGAAACACAAGCTGGAATCAAGATTGCTGGGAGAAATATCAATAACCTCAGATATACAGATGACATCACCCTTATGGCAGAAAGTGAAGAGGAACTAAAAAGCCTCTTGAGGAAAGTGAAAGAGGAGAGTGAAAAAGTTGGCTTAAAGCTCAACATTCAGAAAATGAAGATCATGGCATCTGGTCCCATCACTTCATGGGAAATAGATGGGGAAACAGTATCAGACTTTATTTTTTGGGGCTCCAAAATCACTGAAGATGGTGACTGCAGCCATGAAATTAAAAGACACTTACTCCTTGGAAGAAAAGTTATGACCAACCTAGATAGCATATTCAAAAGCAGAGACATTACTTTGCCAAGAAAGGTCTGTCTTGTCAAGGCTATGGTTTTCCCAGTAGTCATGTATGGATGTGAGAGTTGGACTGTGAAGAAAGCTGAGCACCGAAGAATTGATGCTTTTGAACTGTGGTGTTAGAGAAGACTCTTGAGAGTCCCTTGGACTGCAAGGAGATCCAACCAGTCCATTTTAAAGGAGATCAGTCCTGGGTGTTCTTTGGAGGGAATGATGCTGAACCTGAAACTCTAGTACTCTGGCAACCTCATGTGAAGAGTTGACTCATTGGAAAAGACTCTGATGCTGGGAGGGATTGGGGGCAGGAGCAGAAGGGGACGACAGAGGATGAGATGGCTGGATGGCATCACTGACTCGATGGACGTGAGTCTGAGTGAACTCCGGGAGTTGGTGACAGACAGGGAGGCCTGGCGTGCTGTGATTCATGCGGTCACAAAGAGTCGGACACGACTGAGCTGAACTGAACTGAATGAAAGAAATCAAGTATGGCATAACTAAATAGAGAGATATTCCATGTACCTGGGTAGGAAGAATCAATATTGTGAAAATGTCTATACTACCAAACACAATTTACAGGTTCAATAAGATCCCTATTAAATTACCATTGGCATTTTTTACAGAACTAGAACAAAAAAAATCACAATTCATATGGAAACACAAAAGACCCCAAATAGTCAAACTAGTCTTGAGAAAGAAGAATGGAGCTGGAGGAATCAACCTTCCTGACTTCAGATTATACTACAAAGCTACAGTCATCAAGATAATATGGTACTGGCACAAAAAATATATAGACTAATGAAACAAGATAGAAAGCCTAGAAATAAACCCATGCACCTATGGGTACCTTATTTTTGACAAAGGAGGCAAGAATATACAATGGGGCAAAGACAGCCTCTTCAATAAATGGTGCTGGGAAAACCGGACAACTACATGTAAAAGAATAATATTAGAACACTTCCTAACACCGTACACAAAGACAAACTCAAAATGGATTACAGATCTAAATGTAAGATCAGAAACTCTAAAACTGTTAGAGAAAAACATAGGCAGAACACTCAGTGACATAAATCAAAGCAAGATCCTCTATGACCCACCTTCTAGAGTAATGGAAATAAAAATAAAAGTAAACAAATGGGACCTGATTAAACTTAAAAGTTTTGCACAACAAAGAAAACTATAAGCAAGGTGAAAAGACAACTGTCAGAATGGGAGAAAGTAATGGCAAGTGAAACAACTGACAAAGGATTAATTTTCAAAATATACAAGCAGTTCATACAACTCAACACCAGAAAAACAACCAACCCAATTAAAAAGCGGGAAAAAAAACCTAAACAGACATTTCTCCAAAGACATACAGATGGCTAACAAACCATGAAAAGATGTTTAGCATTGCTTACTATTAGAGAAATGCAAATCAAAAGTACAATGAGATATCACCTCACACCAGTCAGCATGGCCATCCTCCAAAAGTCTACAAACAATAAATGCTGGAGAGGCTATGGAGAAAAGGGAATGCTCTTGCACTGTTGGTGGGAATGTAAATTGATACAGCCACTATGGAAGACAGTATGGAAATTCCTTAAAAAACTAGGAATAAAACAACCATATGACCCAGCAATCCCACTCTTAGGCATATACTCTGAGGAGACCAAAATTGAAAAAGACACATGTCTCCCATTGTTCATTGCAGCACTATTTACAATAGCTAGAACATGGAAGCAACCTAGATGTTAATGAACAGATGAATGGATAAAGAAGTTGTGGTACATATACACAATGGAATATTAGTCATAAAAAGGAATGCATTTGAGTCATTTCTAATGAGGTGGATGAAACTAGAATCTATTATACAGAGTGAAGTAAGTCAGACAGAGAAAGATAAATATCATATTCTAATGCATATATACATAATCTAGAAAAATGGTACTGAAGAATTTATTTACAGGGCAGCAATGGAGAAACAGACATAGAGAACAGACTTGTGGACATGGGGAGAGGGGAGGAGAGGGTGAGATGAATGGAAAGAATCACATGGAAACTCACATTACCATACGTAAAATAGATAGCCAACAGGAATTTGATGTATGGCTCAGGAAACTCAAACAGGGGCTCTACATCAACCTAGAGGGGTGGGGTAGGGAGGGAGGTGGGAGGGAGGTTCAATAGAGAGGGGATATATGTATACCTCTGGCTGATTCATGTTGAGGTTTGACAGAAAACAACAAAATTCTGTAAAGCAACTATCCGTCAATCAAAAAATAAATTAAAAAAAAATGAGTAACACATCACTGTAAAATAACTATACTTCAGTTTAGAAAAGGAGAGATTCCCTGGTGATGACAGTAGTTGAGAATCTGTTTGCTAACACAGAGGATGCGGGTTTGATCCCTGCTGGGAGAGGTTCCACATGCCATGGGGTGAGTAAGCCTATGGACCACAACTTCTGAAGCTTGTGTACTCTAGATAGAGCCTGTGCTCTGCAAAAGGACAGGTCACCAAAATGAGAGTTCCCGTAACTAGAGAGTAGCTCCTGCTTGCTGCAACTAGAGCCCACACACTGCAACAAAGACCCAGCACAGCCAAATACATAAATAAACTAATTTTACAAAAGGATTTGCAAATATATCTGCACAAATACTTGTAGATTCTTTGAAATTGCTAAAAACTAGAGACAATCTAATCAACTCACTTATAAAACATGAAAGATACCCAAAATAAATTTTTAAGTAAAAAATGCAAGCTGCGTAACTATACATGTAGTATGATTCTACTTGTAAAATTTCTATGCCTTTATAATATATTTTAATATTTCTAGAAAAATACACCTGCAAGTACTGACAGCGGTTATGTCTTGGAAGCATGTAGGTATGAAAGTGTGTGCATGCAGGTAGAAAGAGAACTTTACTTTTCATATTGTCCCTTTTGTACAATTTGATTTCTTTTTATCATGAAGGTTTATGTATTCTTTCAAATAATAAATTATTAAAAAGTCTTGTTAAAGCATGAGATTGCATCAAGGGGATGAGAGGTGTCATAATGTAGATTTACATTAAGAGTTAGATAGGCTTGTTTTTCTACATGGTTTTACCATTGTTAAGTGTGTCTGTAAGCTAATTACTTCCCTTCTCTAAGCTTCAGTTTCCTCTCCTGCAAACTGGAGATAAAAAAATGATCTCATTTATAACTCAGTTCTTCATCTTAAAGATTAAAGGAGACGTGTGAGGCATATTTATCCCTGGTAGTGAAAGAAGCTCAAGAGTAGAGGTTGGTTGAGAGTCAATGAAAGAAAAATCGAGCCCAATGTTTTTGGAGCAGAGAAACCTATACTTAGAATTCTTCAGTTTCCCCTTTGTATCTTATTCATAGATCAAAATGCAGTCTATGTTCTTAAAAACCTTCTTTGCATTTTTACTGGGGTTTTTTTTTTTTTTAATCACACTGAAGAAGACTTCTTTAACTGTGCTGTTGGGAAAGTCAAGGCTCCTAAATAGTAACCACAGTAAGGACCCCAGACTTCAGTTAGAGGTGCTGTGGGCAGGAAGTACGCAGGACTGTTACCCAGCAAACAGTAGTCCTGGAGCTCTGTTTTGGAGGCCAGGGAGGGAAGACAGTCAGTCCTTGGTTGTGATGCTTGTGGGCAGGACCAACTCACCTCTGACATTGAGTGACACTGTCTCACTACGCTGGACCCCCAAGCCATTGTCAGCCTCACAGGAGTAGTTTCCAGAATGTTCTGTGGTGAGGGAGAGGTTCAATGATGTTCCTCCTCCAGAGAGGCTTGACGAGCTCCCCAGGGCGACATTCTCTCGATAAAACTGGTACTGGATGGGGGGAGAGCCTCTCTGGGTCTCACAGTGAATTTCCAGTATGTCCCCCACCACAGCCTGGACCCTGGGAGTCCTGAGGGTGAGGACAGGATGAGACACTGGAACTGAGGGAAGAAAAAAGGTTAACCATCATTTCCTATTGTTTAAATGTGTTCCACCATAGAAAAGACACTTCAAACAGAAAAATATCTTTCTCAGTTTTTAAGGACCTTGTGATATCACTAAGAACTGAGCTATAATTTCCTCAAATCTGAAGAAATAGTATCATTTGTGTAATGTTTTACATATACATATATATATGTATATAGTGTTATATAGCTTGGAATACTTAATCAGTTCAGTTCAGTCGCTCAGTTGTGTCCAACTCTTTGCAGCCCTGTGGACTGTGGCACACCAAGCTTCCCTGTCCGTCACCAACTCCTGGAGCTTACTCAAACTCATGTCCACCTAGTCAGTGAGGCCATCCAACCATCTCATCCTTTGTCATCCCCTTCTCCTCCTGCCTTCAATCTTGCCCAGCATCAGGGTCTTTTCCAATGAGTCAGTTATTCATATCAGGTGGCCAAAGTATTGGAGTTTCAGCCTCAGCATCACTCTTTCCAATGAGTATCAGGACTGATTTCCTTTAGAGTGGACTAGTTGGATCTCCTTGAAGTCCAAAGGATTCTCAAACATCTTCTTCAACTCCATAGTTCAAAAGCATCCATTTTTCAGTGCTCAGCTTTCTTTATAGTCCAACTCTCACATCCATACATGAATACTGGAAACACTATAACTTTGACTAGGCAGACCTTTGTTGGCAAAGTAATGTCTCTGCTTTTTAATATGCTGTCCAGGTTTGTCATAGTTTTTCTTCCAAGGAGCAAGTGTCTTTTAATTTCATGGCTGCAGTCACCATCTACAGCAATCTTGGAGCCTGAAAAAATAAAGTCTCTCACTGTCTGCATCGTTTCCCCATCTATTTGCCATGAAGTGATGGGACCAGATGCCATGATCTAGTTTTTTGAATGTTGAGTTTTAAACCAGCTTTTTCACTCTCCTCTTTCACTTTCATAAAGAGGCTCTTTAGTTCCTCTTCACTTTCTGCCATAAGGGTGGGGTCATCTGCATATCTAAAGTTATTGATATTTCACACTATCATAGCAAACACCCTTTTCCAACAATACAAGAGACAACTCTATACATGGACATCACCAGATGGTCAATACTGAAATCAGGTTGATTATATTCTTTGCAACTGAAGATGAAGAAGCTCTATACAGTCAGCAGAAACCATACCAGGAGTGGACTGTGCCTCAGATCATTAAGTCCTTATTGCAAAATTCAAATTTAAATTGAAGAAAGTAAAGGAAAACCACTAGACCATTCATGTATGACCTAAATCAAATCCCTTACAATTACATAGTGGAAGTGACAAATAGATTCAAGGGATTAGATTTGATAAACAGAGTGCCTGAAGAACTATGGATGGAAGTTCATAATATTGTACAGGAGGTGGTGATCAAAACCATCCCCAAGAAAAAGAAATGAGAAAGGCAAAATGAGGAGGCCTTACAAATAGCTGAGAAAAGAAGAGAAGAGAAAGACAAAGGAGAAAAAGAAAGATATATCCAGCTGAATGCAGACTTCCAAGAATAGCAGGGGGTACTTAATACACAACCTCAAAAATGTTTGAGCAATCTGAAAATAAAGATTAAATTAAAACTCAAGTATCAGAGTAGTCAAAAGAAGTAATCGGTTCAACAGAATATGAGGAACAAGGAAGACTTGCTTACATAGCCAGGGATGTAACAGCCTTGGCTGCATCAGAAATAAGATCCCAAAGAGAAGACATATTGATCAAATTATTGGCTCATTTTTATATTTACTCATCTATCAGAAATTAATTAAGCAATTAATAAGCCTTAGGAACAGGACAGTATACTGGGGATTCAATAGTAAGAAAGACACAGGCCCTCCTCTCATGAAGACTACAATCTAGATGAGATGTTAAGGAACAGTTAAATAAAAATACAAATATTTTTATTTTATTGATATAAAGAATAGGATGCTATGAAACATATAGTACTGGGGGTTGATCTAGTATGGGTTAGTCAGGGAATGCTTCCTCACAAAGTGACATTTGAATTAATCAGGTGAAGAAGGGAATGAAGACTGCACAGATGGGGAAACTGTATGTGCAAAGGCCCTGAGATGGTAAGAACGTTGGAATTTTGTGTTATTGAAACAAGGTAACAGCAGCACTATGGGAAGCATTTGAAGAGTGCCAGGAAATAGGAGGCTGAAGAGCTAGGCAGAGCTTCACAAGCCATGGCATGGATTTTGATCCTTCTTCACAGAGCAATGGAAAATCTGTAAGTGTCTCTCTACAGAGGCATGAGATGATCAAACCTGTCTTTAAAAAAAAAAAAAGACAATTCTGATCTCAGTGTGTAAAATAGATCATAATGACACAAAATTGGAGTGGAAAAGTTATTAGAAGTAGAGTGGAGTAGTGGCATTGCAGTAACTGAAATGACGGTAGATATAACTATGATAGTAGCAGTAAAGATAGAAAAAAAAGATCTGAGAAATATTTATAAAAAATAAAAGCAACAGGACTTAATGATTAACTGGCTATGGAGAGCAAGGGAGAGAAACGTCAAGGAAGACTCTGGATTTTTGCCTTGTGTATCTGAATGAATGGAGGTAACTTTCACAGAAGTGGGGATACTTGAAGGAGGACCAGGTCTGGGGGGAATTCCATGTATTTTAGAGGTGTTTCAGGTCATGAACTTTTAAGAGATATGGCATAAGCATGTACTCACATGGGAGGTTTTGTAGTTAAAAGTTTAAGAATCACTTATATAGATGACATAGCCAGGGTCATCCAGAGAAAGAACATATTAATATATAAGACAAGAGGATACATGCCAGACAAAGTTCTGGAACACACCAATGCTTAGTTCATCTATAAGATGAGGAGCTAGTAAAGGAGACTGAGAAGGAGTGGCAGAGAGAGGAGATCGAGACAATGAAGTCATTGAAGACAAGGAAGGGATGGTTTCCATAAGAATAAAAAGATAAACAACATGGACTGTTTCTGAGAGATCAAGTAAGGTGAGGATTGGAAAATGGCCATTGGATTTAAAGCCATAGAGGTCACTGGTGACTTGTGTAAAAATAATTTTGGCATAAAGTTCAGAAGAAACCAAGGTTTAATCCTAATAGATAAAAAGGAAATGGAGGCAACCTGTGCAACTGACTCTTCTTTTGGAAATTTACTCATAAGAGAACAGTGGCTGGAGGGATGTGTACTCGGTTGCTCAGTCGTGTCCAGCTCTGTGGTCCCATGGACTGTAGCCTGCCAGGCTTCTCTGTACATAGAACTTCCCAGGCAAGAATGCTGGAATGGGTTGCATTTCCTCCTGTAGAAGATCTTCCTGACCCATGGACAAAACTCACGTCTTTTGTGTCTCTTGCATCAGCAGGCAGATTCTTTACCACCTGGGAAGCCCAACTGGAGGCATAAATGAAATCAAATGGGTTTTTCCCCCCTTAGACATGGGGGAGATATAGCATGTTAAACTCAATAGGAAGGATCCTATAGAGCAGGTGTTAAGGGACATAAGAGAGAAAGTTGTTCAGATTGTCTGAGAATGCAAGCAAGGATGCTATTATAGAAATAAGATGGAGTTTTCACCTTTTTTATAGGAAGCAGTCTTCTGTTCTGTACCTTAGGAAGAGGAAGGATAAGTTATTAGATGAATACAAAGACAAACACCCAATAGGGTGGTTGGGAGCCAAGGGTGTGATTGTCTGGAAGGAAGTAAATGAATTGTTAATGAACTGGGAGTTCTGCTGAGGTCTGAGGACAAGAGTGATTAGAGGAGTTGAAGAAACAAGCAGAAGGATAGAAGGCTGTGGTCAGGTAATTGGAGTAGTGTGTGTATGGGAGAGTGGATGAGAGTTGTGGAAAGGATGACAAGCCATGGTGTTGAGTGGGTCATCCATGCGGACATTACAGTCATAGAATGATGACAGAGTGTAGAGTGGAAGACTCTGAGAGTGGTGTCAAGCTTGCACTGAAAGTGGGCATGACTAGGAGGCCAACCTATGATGATGGCCAGGTGGGAGAGAGTGCTACTGTTGAATGACAGGTAAGAGAGAATTCAGAAGAATGGTGTTGAGAAGCCTTTTAGCAGGAGTTCAGGGTGAAGATCTGAGCTGCCCTGGGACAGTGGCAGGAGAGGCTAGAGCAAAATTTATGAGCCCATGAAAGAATGAGTTGGCCTTATTATTGATTGACAGATAGAGGAAACCCCAACTAAATCTCTTCTGACTGCAGCCATGAAATTAAAAGACACTTACTCCTTGGAAGAAAAGTTATGACCAACCTAGATAGCATATTCAAAAGCAGAGACATTACTTTGCTGACTAAGGTCCATCTAGTCAAGGCTATGGTTTTTCCAGTAGTCATGTATGGATGTGAGAGGTGGACTGTGAAGAAGGCTGAGTGCCAAAGAATTGATGCTTTTGAACTGTGGTGTTGGAGAAGACTCTTGAGAGTCCCTTGGACTGCAAGGAGATCCATCCAGGCCATTCTGAAGGAGATCAGCCCTGGGATTTCTTTGGAAGGAATGATGCTAAAGCTGAAGCTCCAGTACTTTGGCCACCTCATGCGAAGAGTTGACTCATTGGAAAAGAGTCTGATGCTGGAGGGATTGGGGGCAGAAGGAGAAGGGGATGACCGAGGATGAGATGGCTGGATGGCATCACTGACTCAATGGACGTGAGTCTGAGTGAACTCTGGGAGTTGGTGATGGACAGGGAGGCCTGGCATGCTGCGATTCATGGGGTCACAAAGAGTCGGACACGACTGAGCGGCTGAACTGAACGGAACTGAGACAGGTTGAACTTTATAATTTCTTCTAAACTTTTTTTGCTGATCATTGTTGGCCAGGATGCAACTTGCCTTTGAAAAGCTTTTATTCCTACATTAGGATACGTTGGGTCACAATGGCTGCAGTATTGCTACCAGGAGAGGCAAAGCAAGCAAAAGGATGGTTCAAGTTCCTAAAAATGTAGAATACAGAACTCTCAGATGGAGGCTGTGTAGACAGCAGGCTAGCAATGATTTCTCACAGCAAGTGTCCCTGGGGTACCTCCAATCTCGGCTACTGGGAAAGGTGGGGGAGACGGTCTGTCTCTGGTTGTGCTGTAGTTGGGTCCACTTACCTCTGACACTGAATGACACTGTGTTACTGCGCTGGACCCCCTGGCCATTGTTGGCCTCACAGACGTAGTTCCCAGAATGCTCTGTCTTCAGAACGAGGTTGAAGGAAGCACCCCCTCCAGAGGAACTTGAGCTGCTCCCGAGGGTGACATCCTCATGGAAAAACTGGTACAGGATTGGGGGAGAGCCTCTCTGGGCCTCACAGTGAAGCTCCACCACATCTCCCACCACAGCCTGGGCCCTGGGAGCCCTGAGCGTGAGAACAGGGCGAGATACTGGAACTGAAAGCAAAAACGAGTTAGTTGATATCAGTATCTTTTACCATTTCCTCTATTTTTATTTTCCAGAGGTTACTTCTGTTGATAATTTCGTGACACTTTCTAGATCTTTTCTATGTGTAAGAACACTCAGCCTTATCAACACAAATAAATGCATAAAAAATTCACATATATGCATGGGAGCACAAGATACATACTAGTCTACAAGCTGATTTTTCCAATTAGCAAATATCATGACCATCATTCTATGTTATTACTTAAGGATCTATCTCACTCACTGGTGATGGACAGGGAGGCCTGGCGTGCTGCAATTCATGGGGTCGCAAAGAGTCAGACACGACTGAGCGACTGAACTGAACTGAACTGAAAAAATAAGTTTTATTGAGGTATAATTTACATGCTTAAAACCAACTCTTTTAAATTTAAAATTTCATATTTTAGGGTAAATATTGCTTGGTTATTTTTAACAACCACAAAGCATCCCACAGTATGAATTTACTGTAACACACTTAAGCAATTCCCCTTTATGGAACTTTAGGTTGCTATCATTTTCTAATTTTGAATAAGGCTCTATACACAATTCTGTATATATATCATTGTGCTTTGTCAATACATTTCTTAGGATAAATTCTTACAAGTGGGATTTCTGGAACTGCGATATAAGCATTCAAATAATGACATATAATGCTATGTTGTTCAAAAAGTTTCAACCAATTTGCACTTACACTCATGGTTTATAACAGTCTCCTTTCCCCACTCTCTGATCAATTGCAGTCACATAAACACACAGACTTATTTTCCCTATTATTTCTCTTTTCTTAGTCTTAAACTTTACAGTTGTTTGTCTGAAGAATTTACTTATTCTATCCTATGGGAACCTTACACTTTACTGATTTTTTATGGACTGCTAGTGAATTATAATCCATTAATGATGAGTTGCAGTCTATAAAAGTATTCAGAAATTATCTGCAAAATGAAAACTTGAATCTGTCATTAATTTTTCTAAATTACCAAATGAATTTTTGTCCTCCATTATGAAACAAGAAGAAAAACTTTTTTTATTTCCTCTATTCCCTCTGACTGACTTTTCTTTGTCCAATTTGCACTTACACTCATGGTTTATAACAGTCTCCTTTCCCCACTCTCTGATCAATTGCAGTCACATAAACACACAGACTTATTTTCCCTATTATTTCTCTTTTCTTAGTCTTAAACTTTACAGTTGTTTGTCTGAAGAATTTACTTATTCTATCCTATGGGAACCTTACACTTTACTGATTTTTTATGGACTGCTAGTGAATTATAATCCATTAATGATGAGTTGCAGTCTATAAAAGTATTCAGAAATTATCTGCAAAATGAAAACTCTTGAATCTGTCATTAATTTTTCTAAATTACCAAATGAATTTTTGTCCTCCATTATGAAACAAGAAGAAAAACTTTTTTTATTTCCTCTATTCCCTCTGACTGACTTTTCTTTGTTGCATGTTTTTTTAACTGCTTTCAGTTCAGTTAAGTTCAGTCACTCTGTTGTGTCCAATTCTTTGTGACCCTATGGACTGCAGCACACCAGGCTTCCCTGTCCATCACTAACTCCCAAAACTTGCTCAAACTCATGTCCATCGAGTCAGCGATGCCATCCAACCATCCCATCCTCTGTTGTCCCCTTCTCCTCCTGCTTTCAATCTTTCCCAGCATCAGAGTCTTTTTCAACAGAGTCAGTTCTTCATATCAGGTGGCCAAAATACTAGAGTTTCAGCTTCAGCGTCGGTTCTTCCAATGAATATTCAGGACTGATTTTCTTTAGGATTGACTGGTTGGATCCCCTTGCAGTCCAAGGGACTCTCAAGAGTTTTCTCCAACATCACAGTTCAAAAGTATCAATTCTTTGGTGCTCAGCTTTCATTATGGTCCAACTCTCACATTCATACACAACTACTGGAAAAAACAGCTTCGACTAGTTGGACCTTTGTCGCATTTTACTCTTTTAGCATTTATAATAGTTGCTTTCTATTCTGTAGCCATAACTCTTACATTGCCTAGCCTTTATTTTTATGTCTTAATCAGTGATTTTCAACCCTATTTGTACAATATTTTCAACTGAGGATGTGTTTAAAAAAAAAAGGATTATGAGGCCTCATCTGAAAGATTCTGAACTAAATTGGTCTGGAGAGAGATTAGTAAAATATCTTTTTCAATATTCCTAGGTGACTCTTTTTTAATTTAATTTGATTTTAATTGGAAGATAATTACTTTATAATATTGTGATGGTTCTTCCATACATCAACATCTTTTATATTGATTCTTATCTCTGCTGGGCCAGCATTTGTCACCAAATAATTTTTCAAGAGGGGTTAATGAGTACTAAGTTCTTTGAATCCTTGCACATTTGAAAATGTCTTTTTGATTTGATATCAGTTCAGTTCAGTTCAGTCGCTCAGTCATGTCCAACTCTTTGCAACCCCATGAACTGCAGCACACCAGGCCTCCCAGTCCATCACCAACTCCTGGAGCCCACCCAAACCCATGTCCATTGTGTTGGTGATGCCATCCAACCATCTCATCCTCTGTCGTCCCCTTCTCCTCCTGCCCTCAATCTTTCCCAGCATCAGAGTCTTTACAAATGAGTCAGCTCTTTGCATCAGGTGGCCAAAGTATTGGAGTTTCAGCTTCAGCATCAATCCTTCCAATGAATACCCAGAACTGATCTCCT
>SJXQ01008130.1:104825-202028 GCA_006408695.1 Aepyceros melampus
TTTTTTTCTTGGTTTTTTTGGTTATGTTATTTATCATCTCTTCTTTAACCTCATTAATTTCCCCATTGTACTTTTCTCTCCCTGGAGTCCATAAGTCCATATTTTCTTTAATTGTATTAAGAATATCCAGAAAACTTTTTGTTTCTTAAAAAAATTCTTCTTCTTAAAGGTATTAGGAATTTTGTGCTTTTTCTCTCTCTTTTATAGTTTTAAATGCATCGAAGCAAAAATTCCCACATTTAGACTTCTTATGTTTATGGCTTATACTTCAATGAATAAAGTTATATTCAGACTCTTGTATTTGCTTGAGAATGCTCTGTGTATGTGTGTGTGAGTATGTGTGTGTGTGTGTTGATAGATTCAAAATGGGCATATCTTATCAGTTTATATTCCCACGAAATTTCCATGTCTTCTCTTTGGGGTATATTCCCTCAAAAAGAAAAAAAAAAAAACATAAAACAGATTATTTTGTCAGAAAGTCTGCATGGCTCAGTGTGAAGAGCTCAATTTGTGTGTTAATTTAAGGCTCATTTATTTCTGTTCAGTTGGTATAAGCAGATGTGAAGACCAGTGTTCTCTCCCTAATCTTTTCTTCCTCATCTCACCTGGAAGACTTTCTGTTCATGGAATTACAAATACTCACTGAAGACCTACTTTGTGCCAGACACCGAGTAGGCACAGGAATGCAGAGCAGACCAAAATTAAAAACGTTCCATTTTCATGAAGCTTATACTCTGCTATTGAGGAAGATACACATGAAACAAGAAATAAAAGGGATTTAGATAACATTAAATTTGAGAAGGAAATAAAACACGATCATGAGGAAGAGGATGTCTTTAGGACTTGGGACTTTCCTCATTAGCTCAGCTTCAGGCTTTAGAGTTTGAATCTCAAAGCATTTACATTTCATAAATAATCTCTTTACTCAACAATTTATATAAGGGCAGTGTCTTCCTTCGGTCATGTTTTACTACGATCTGAAACAAGAACTGTCAAGGAGCAAGAGATCGTTCAGACTGATCAGTTTAAGATAGGACCACAGTAATAAGAACTCCAGACAGACTCATGGGTTCCTAAGACCACAGACCATAACAGGAACTTGCCTAATTGAAAGTTCTGACCAGACCACGCTTGTTGTTACCATCATACTCTGACTAATTCCTATTTCTCAAACCCTAAAAGTGACTCCCCTAACTCCTCCCCACCACCTTGAAGGATGATGAGACTCTGTCAAAGTGATGCTTTCCTTTGCTTTTCCAGGTAAAAAAAAAAAGGACACCCATGGACCCTCAATTCATGTTTTTCAGAGAATCATGAATTCATTACCTTTCGGTTCTTATTCCAATTCAAATCACAGAATTCTGGGGCTTTAAGGGACACTGATCACTGTCTTATCTAACTTTCAAGAGAAAGTGAAAACAGTAAGACAAAGAATATTTTAAAATTTTGCCTAAATTATGAGCTAACTATTTTCACAACTAGGGCTAGAATTCAGATATCCTTATCCACACTGATATCACACAACTCAAGCAAGATGTTTTACATGTACACTGGCTCCTTCTAGGAAACTTCAGAGGTCCTGCTGTGTATATCATTCCTAGAAAAACTATTTTCTTCAATATAGTTCGTTATAGGCCATGTTGTCCCAGTTGACCCTGCTCCCTCTGCCACCACTTGTTGAACTGGAGGTGGGCAGTTGGTTTAAGAACATTTCATGTATAGACTTGCCTGTGGCTTGTGAGGTGTCTTAGAGTCAGTCTGCTTGGCTAATTAGACTTGTTATAGAAGCACTGCTTTGGTAGCAAGCCATACAGCACTGGCAGTTGGCGTAGATGTTGAAATACAGAGCAGGATGTCCTATTCCAAAGTCTAAGACAGTCAATTTTGAAATTTGCAGGAGGTCTGAGGCAAGATAAGTCATAAGATAGAGTCTTAAGAATGAGAGTGGAAAGCACTTCAGAGCAATACGAAAATGGGGCAGAAAGACAGAGAAAGGAAACAGATGGCAGGGCTAGGAGTAGATAATAATGAAAGCATCTAGTTCAAGTACAGTATAACCTGTTTTTGAGAAATAAGTTGAATTCTGAGAAACCTCTCAGTTCTTATTCTGTGAATCTGGATATGTTGTCTTCATTTTTTTTTTTTTTTTCCAATTCCCTGGATTTACTTAGCAAACCCTCACCCCTCAGGGACATCAAGGTCTTTTTATTTCTTATGTGAAATGATCGTATACATCTGACTCAAGATTTCTCTGCCTTTCTTTCTGCTTCTCTGAAAAGAAAACTGAACGTTCACTCTCTTCTACACGAAGATTCCAAGAGTAAACGGAAGCAATTTTGCTCCTAAAATGACACTTTTTCATGGTTTTATAGGCAACCATGAACTGTACACTGATGATTCGTATACATTTACAAACGTATGTCATACTGCAACAAAACTGTAAAAAAACATAATACAAAGAAATGATACTTGTGTTATTTCTGGGTTAAGTCAAAAGATCCCAGAAACCCCAGAAAAACCAGTGAGTTGGCTTCCAGGAAACCATTTCCTCCTTTCCTTTCACTTTCAGCCCTCTTTAAACCTACTGTAAGAGTCTGAACTGGAGAAGGCACTGGCACCCCACCCCAGTACTCTTGCATGGAAAATCCCATGGATGGAGGAGCCTGGTAGGCTGCAGTCCATGGGGTCGCTAAGAGTCAGGCATGACTGAGCGACTTGACTTTCACTGAAAAGTTTCATGCATTGGAGAAGGAAATGGCAACCCACTCCAGTGCGGAGAACCCACAACCCACGACTGAGTGATTTCACTTTCACTTTTCACTTTCATGCATTGGAGAAGGAAATGACAACCCACTCCAGCCTGGAGAATCCCAGGGATGTGAGAGCCTGGTGGGCTGCCATCTATGGGGTCGCACAGAGTCTGACACAACTGAAGCGACTTAGCAGCAGCAGCAGCAAGAGTCTTAACTGCTTCAGAACCCTTTGGAGAAAGTAAGCTCTCACCCACTATATGTCCATATGCCTGAAGTTGTAGCTAAATTAATATGTAGGTATTAGTGGGGAGAAATGAGTGCTTCTGTGCATCCAGTTAAGAGAAATTGGCTTGGAGACTGAACACACAGGGCCTGAAAACATAATTTGAGAACATAAAAGTGTTAGTCTCTCAGTCATGTCCAACTCTTTGTGATCCCATGGCCTGTAACCAGCCAGGCTCCTCCGTCCATGGAATTTTCCAGGCAAGAATACTGGAGTGGGTTGCCATTTCCTACTCCAGGGTATCTTCCTGACCCAGAGCTGGAAACTGGGTCTTCTGCATTGCAGGGATATTCTTTACCATCTGAGCCACCAGGGACTTTTGGGAAAATAAATTCATTTGGTAAAAGTGGAGGAAGGTGTTGAGCTATCTTAGGGGCCTGGTTGAGTGAGGGCTGAATGAGGAGTGAAGCCCACAGATAGATAGTTCTTTGAGAAGGGAAACAAGATGGGCATTAAATTGACGGGGTAGGAAACTGGAAGATCCATGAAAATCTCTGAAAGGAGCTGGCATGACAAGGGTCTGGGTCAGGGATGGGTCACTAGCAGGAATCCAGAGCTTACCAATGACAGAGAGGTTAATGGTCTCACTCCTCTGAGGGCCAAGACCATTGTCAGCTGTGCAGTAGTAGTTCCCAGAATGCTCTGCAGTCACAGAGAAGCTATAGGACTTTGTTTTCCATGAAGAAGCTTCTCTCTTTCTGAGCAACATATCTTCATGAAAAAACTGGTACCAGATGGGCGAAGACCCTCTCTGAACTTGACACTGCAGTCTCACCACATTTCCCACAAGAGTCCGGGTTCCAGGAGGGCTGAGGGTAAGGACAGGTTGAGACACGGGCACTGAGGGAGAGAAAACCTTAGTCAACAGTTGCTTCTGCCACTGCCTGGAGCTGTTAATCAGTGACTAGTGAACTATCCAGTCTTATGTCCACTGGCCCTCAGGAGAGCACAAATCACACTGCCCCCTAAATTTGGGCTTGGAGTTTGGCCACATATAGATGGAAAAAAAAAAAAACAAACACCTGAGATTCAAGGCTCAACAGAAACCATTTTAACTCATACTGAGCTGACAGTCACCTTCATGGACTTTGGAACCTTAGGCCAAGCAAGCAGAGGTGAATTCCTCTTGACTCAGAATGGATGCCCCTTGCCCTGCTTCCAGCCCCTCCCTTCTGTATCTTCTCACACTGCTGCCTAACCAACTCTAAAAATGCTTAATCAAGAAGGACATCTTTGGTATAACTGTGACCCTGCTCCCTGTCTTTGTATCTTTTATGGGTTTGTATCTGTAAATGATCAGTGCTTGCATACTCAGTTGCTCAGCCAGGCCCAACTCTGTGTGACCACATGGACTGCAGTCTACCAGGCTCCTCTGTCCATGGGATATTTTCAGGCAAGAATACTGGAGAGGGTTACCATTTCCTACTCCAGACTATCTTCCCAATCCAGGAATCAAAATAGCTCCTCCTGTATCTCCTGCTTTGGCAAGTGGATTCTTTACCACTGAACCATCTAGGAGTATCTGATAGGAAAGGGACAAGTGACAACTCAGTGACCCTGGGAACTGATTTTGTAGCTATGGGGAACAATGTAATTAATGAAAATCAGAAATCTGTGGATTAGTAGGGCAAGAAGACAGAAAGAGAGAAGCATCTGGCTCCTCGGAGTTGGGGTCCAGGAGAGAGAGAGCTGCTCTGCAGGAAGCTAGGGGTGTGATAGCATCTGAGTTTTTCACAGTACAAGGCTCAAAAGCAACAGATAGCTGTCTCAAGAGAACCTAGGTATTGAGAATGACATAGATTTGGCCAGAGGAAGAAGCAGGGGAAATTTGAAGGTGGGAAAGCATTTCTGGAGGACTCAAGGATACCGGCCAGCCTTCCCCTGTGGCTCGGCTGGTAAAGAATCAGCCTGCAATGTGGAAGACTTGGGTCTGATCCCTGGGTTGGGAAGATACTCCAGAGAAGGAAAAGGCTACCCACTCCAGTATTCTGGCCTGGAGAATTCCATGGACTGTATAGTCCATGGGGTCACAAAGAGTTGGACACAACTGAGCGACTTTCACTTTCACAAGGATAGAGGCAGGGATGGGTCACTGACAGAACCTAGGGCTTACCGGTGACGGAGAGGCTTATGGCTTCACTTCTCTGAGGGCCAAAGCCATTGTCAGCTGTGCAGTAGTAGTTTCCAGAATGCTCTGCCATCAGAAAGAAGCTATAGGATGCTGTTATCTGTGAAATGGCTTCTCTCTTTATGAGCAAGACACCTTCACGAAAAAACTGGAACCAGATGGGCAGAGAAGCTCTCTGAACTTCACACTGAAGGCTCATCATATGTCCCGCAAAAGTCCTGGTCCCAGGAGAGCTGAAGGTGAGGACAGGTTTAGACACAGGGACTGAGGGAGAGAAAAACCTTAGTCAGCAGTTGCTTCTGCCACTTTCAGAAGCTGTCAGTCAGTGGCTAGTGAAATGTCCAGTCTCATGTGCACTGGCCGTCGGGGCACCCAGAGCCTCCCTGGCTCTTCTCCCTGGCTGTCTCCTGTTCTCCTTGTTGGTCTTCTCCTTTCCCATTAGACCTGGCCCTACCCCTCTCCTGTCTCCCCTTGTTAGGTCACCTCACTCCCATTTTTCAGAGAAGTTGATGTTATTGAGGAAGAAGTCCCTTATTTTGCTGCCACCAGACTCACACCATTTACCTACATCAGCCCCTTGCTTCTCCCCTGTCTGGTGACCTTGGGAAAGCTGCCCCTCCACCAACTCAAGGAGGATCCTGCTCTTTCTTGACCCTGAGCTCACCTCCATGTGTCCCAGATATATATTCTCTGCATCTATTCAATTCTTCCAAACACCACTTAGATGTGTTTAATCCTTTCCTCTTTAGTAAAACAACAAAACAAACCCCTATTTGCATTTAATGTTCCCAATGTCTGTTTCTTTTCTGTGGAAAGACTCATAGAAGTAGAAAAGACTCATTGTCTCTACTGTTTTCTCACTCTGATCTTTTGCTCAATACAATTTTTATCCCCACCAACATACTACAGTTGATTTTTCATGCTTGTGATTATAATGATAATGGTGATAATAATAGATACTTATGATATAATAGGGAGAAGGAAATGGCAACCCACTCTAGTACTCTTGCCTAGAAAATTCCATGGACTGAGGAGTCTGGTAGGCTACAGTCCATGGGGTTGCAAAGAGTTGGACACAACTGAGCGACTTCATTCACTCACTCACATGATATAATGTTTTTAACTATGTGTCTGGTGTGCATTTGTCATATATTATTTCTAAACATATGTAGGCAAACACTAATTTAATGCTCAAAACAATCCTGAGAAGCTATTATCACTGCTTTTATTTCACAGATGAGGAAACTGGGGCCCACTGGGGTTAAACTGCATAGCTAGTATGTGGTGAGGCAGCCATCAAACCCAGCTGTCAAAGCAGGTTCTCATCTGTATTCTTCCGCTTTCCTTTTCAGTGCTTTGTGGCTAAATTCAGGGGATGTGACTCAATTCTTATCTTTCATCGTATATCAGCTCTGCCTTCTCTGACTTGGCCTCTACTGTCTTTTGCTTAAAAGTGTCCCTCACTTGGTTTCACTTTGTTAAACACTCCTACAGTGTTGGTCTGGGTCTCCATATCCTTAGATGTCAGTATAGTCTGGCACACAGAATGTATGAAGTAATTACTTAGGAGGTGGATAAAGGAGCCATTCTATAGAACTTTGGGCATCTCTGAGAGCATCTGATGATGACATCCTGCCTCCAAATTCCTTGGGTCTGTGGATGTCAGGAGCACAGCTTCTCTGTCTCTTTCATTTGATATCTCCTTCCAGGGTTCCCTGATCCTTTCCTTTAAAACCTTTTGCATATCTAATGTGAGAGGAGCTGCATTCTGGCTTATCTCCAGCCTTGCTCTGCTTTTTTTTTTTTTTTTTTCCCAGACAGAAGAAAAAAATAGGTTGCTTCCAGGACCAGCCAGGACTGGACTCTACAATCAGTACAAACCCAAATCACACTGCTCCCTAAAATTGGGCTCGGACTTTGGCCACACATAGATGACACAAAACTGAGATTCAGGGCTCAACTGAAACCTGTCTAACTTGATTTTGAGCTGACATTACCTTTAGGGCCTTAAATCAAGCAAGCAGAGGTGAGTTCCTCTTGGCTCACAGTGGTTATCCCTTGATCTGCTGCCAGCCCTTCCCCATTTGGGCCCCTCTCACATTGCTACCTAACCAACTCTAAAAGAGCTTACTCAATGTGGTTATGTTGAATTAAACTTATGGTTTACTTATGGTAAACTTGTGGTTACTAGGGAGTAAAGGAGTGAGGGAGGGATAGACTGGGAGATCAGGACTGACGTATACATTACTACTATATATAAAAGGGATAACTAATAAAGACTACTGTAAAGCACAGGGAACTTAACTCAATATTCTGTAATGACCTATATTGGAAAAGAATCTAAAAATGAATGTGTATATATTTATATATGACTGATCCACTTTGCGGTACACTTGAAACTAACATAGCACTGTAATTCAACTACACCCCAATAAACCTTTTCTTAAAAAGAAGGTCATATTTGGAGTAACTATGATCATGCTCCTTGTCTTTACATCTTACTTGGTTTTGTACACTGTAAATGATCAGTATCTGATATGAAAGGGACAAGAGACAAATCTGTGCCTCAGGGAGAACTGATTTTGTGGCTACAGGGGACAGTGTAATGGATGAAAATCAGGAATCTGGGGTGGGGTGGTGGTTCACAAGACAAGAGGACAAAAAGAGAGAAGCACTAGTCTCCTCAGAGGTTGGGGTCCAGGAAAGACAGAGCTGTTGTGCAGGCAGCCAGGGGCACAAGGGCACATGGGCTGCTGAAGGAGCCAGGCTCAAAAGCAGCAGATAGCTGTCTCAGTGAGCTGGGGTGTTGAGAAGGACATTGGTTTGGCCAGATGAAAAAGAAGGTGAAACTTGAAGGTGGGAACACATTTCTGGGGCAGTCAGGGATAGAGGCCAAATATAGGTCTCTAACAGAACCTGGGCTTGCTAATGATAGGGAGGCTTACTTACTCACAGCCGCACTCCTCTGAGGGCCAAGGCCATTGTTAGCTGTGCAGTAGTAGTTTCCAAAGTGCTTTCAGTCGGAGACAATCTATGGATCATTTTTCTCTCTGAAGTGGATTTTATCTCCTCAAGCAACACGTCTTCATGAAAAAACTGGTACCAGATGGGCAGAGAACCTCTCTGAACTTCACACTGAAGGCTCATCTTATCTCTCACAAGAGTCCAGGTCCCAGGAGGTCTGAGAGTGAGGACAGGTTGAGACACAGGGACTGAGGAAGAGAAAAAACTTAGTTAACAGTTGCTCCTGACACTTCCTGAAGCTGTCAGTCAGTGGCTAGTGAAATGTCCAGTCTCATGCCCACTGGCTTTCAGGGCAGCGCACCATCTCCTGACTTTTCTCCCCAGCTCTTTCCTGTTCTCCATGTTGGTCTTCTCCTCCATCAGACCTGGCCCTTCTCCTCTCCTATCTCCCCTTGTTAGGTGACCTGACTCCCATTTTCCAGGGGAAATGATGTTCTTGGGGAAGAAATCTCTGATTTTGCTACCATCAGACCGACACAGTTACCTTGCTCCTTCCCTCTACCATATGACTTGGAAGATTTGTCCCCCCACCTGCCCAAGCCACTCTTAGTCTTCCTGTCAGTCCCTGCTCTCCTGTTTCTCTTTGCTGGGATTGGCCTCAGGCCTCTGCCCCTTTCTCTTTTCTGTCCGACATTCACATACACTTCTAGAATCTTCTCCATTCCTACACTCTCCCTGTATCCAGCCTGACACTCTCTATTTATAGGTGAGAAAACTGAGTCAGGAAGAGGTTAGGAGATGTGTCTATGGTAACTCATCAGCATGTTTCCAGGGCCAGACAGGACCTAAGTCTGTCTCTTGACTCCTGTTCCAAAATTAAATAACATTGACTCCTTAACAGCACAGGGCTCTACTGAAGCTATTTTCCTGTCACTACCACAACTACCTTAACTGTACTGAGGGTAAGATGGTGTTAGATACTGGTAAAGGAGGTAGGGTAATTTGGGGTGGTGTAGTAACCATAGTTACATGGTTGCAGTAACTGATGTTACTACCTGTTGCTGTATCCTACATTATTTGCACATTGGTTATTGAAAATAATTAACTGTTGATTGGAACAACAGATATCTCCATAACCCTGGGATAGAGGAATTATTTGAGAACTACTATGATTGATTGGAAACTCAAGTATATGGGAATTCAACGGATAAAGAAAGAAAAGAGAAAAACGGTGAGTTCTACAGATGCTGGGGGTCAAGAAAGGAGAGAGAGAGGGGGATATGATAGTATCTGAAATGGTTGAAGGATGAGGCCCACAAGATAAAGATACTTATTCAAAGCCAATGGGGATGGTGTTATGGAGTGAACTGTGTCCCTCTTTAATACATATATTGAAGTCATAACCTCCAATATGACTGTATTTGGAGATAGAGCCTTTAAGGAAATAATTAAGGTTAAATGATTGACTGTATTCTTGGGAGCTGAAGATTGTAAAGCTCTATACAGTGAGCAAAAACAAGACCTTGAGCTGACCATGGTTCAGATCATGATCTCCTTATTGCAAAATTCAGACTTAAATTGAAGAAAGTAGGGGAAACCACTAGGCCATTCAGGTATGACCTAAATCAAATCCCTCATGGTTATACAGTGAAGGTAATGAATAGATCTGGTAGTGCCTAAAGAATGATGGATGGAAGTTCACAACAAAATGTGGAAAATTCTTAAAGAGCTGGGAATACCAGATTTCACTGGTGGTCCAGTGGTTAAGAATCCGCCTTGCAATGCAGGGAATACAGATTTGATCCCTGGTCCAGGAAGATTCCCACATGCCATGGAGCAACTAGGCCTGTTTGCCATAACTACTGAGCCCAAGCACCTAGATCCCATGCTCCATAACAAAAGAAGCCACTGCAGTGAGAAGCCTGCTCACTGCAACAAAGAAGAGCCCTCACTTCAATGAAGAGTAGCCCCTACTGCAACTAGAGAAAGCCCAGATGCAGCAACAAAGACCCAGTGCAGCCATAAATAAATAAAACTTTTTTTTTTAAAGAAAGAGATGGAAATATCAGACCACCTTACTTGTCTCCTGAGGGACCTTATGCAGGTCAAGAAGCAACAGTTAGAACCAGACATGGAACAATGGACTAGTTCGAAATTGGGAAAAGAGTACAAGACTGCATATTGTCACCCTGCTTATTTAACTTATATGCAGAGCACATCATGTGAAATGCAAGACTGGATGAATTACAAGCTGAAATCAAGATTGCCAGCAGAAGTATCAACAACCTCAGATGTGCAGATGACACCACTCTAATGGTAGAAAGTAAAGATGAAGGTGAAAGAGGAAAGTGAAAAAGCTGGCTTGAAATTCAATATTCAATAAATGAAGATCATGGCATCTGGTCCCATCACTTCATGGCAAATAGAAGAGGGGGGAGGGGAGAGGAAGCAGTGACATATTTTCTTTTCTTGGGCTCCAAAATCACTGAAGATGGTAACTGCAGCCATGAAATTAAAACACACTTATTCCTTGGAAGGAAAGCTATGACAAACCTAAAAGACAGCATATTAAACAGCAGAAATATCGCTTTACTGACAAACGTCTGTATAGTCATCAATGATATAGCTTTTCCAGTAGTCAGCCAGATATGAGTGTGAGAACTGGACCATAAAGAAGACTGAGTGCTGAAGAACTGATGCTTTTAAATTGTGGTGCTGGAGAAGAGTCTTGAGAGTCCTTTGGACTGAAAGGAGATCAAACCAGTCCATCCTAAAGAAAATCAATCCTGAATATTCACTGGAAGGACTGATGCTGAAGCTACAGCTCCAATACTCTGGCCACCTGATGCGAAGAGCCAACTCATTGGAGAGGACCCTGATGCTGGGAAAGATTGAGGGCAAGAGGAGCAGGGGGTGGCAGGGGATGAGATGGTTAGATAGCATCACTGACTCTATGGATAGGAATTTGAACTAACTCTGGAAGATAGTGAAGCACAGACCATGGGGCTGCAAAGAATCAGACACAACTTACAGACTGAACAACAACAAAGGTTAAATGAGGTCACAGGAGAAGATTGATCCCCTAATCAGATAGGACTGGCATCCTTACAGGAAAGGAAATACCAGAGACCTCTCTCTCTTCAAGGACAGAGAGGAAAGGTTATGTGAGGACACAGAGAGAATGTGACCTGCTACAAGAGAAAGAGGCCCCTCCTATCAAGAGACATGGTCCCAGATCATTCCAGTTCTACAATTCTACTTGTTCAGGAACCATTTCATTTAAAAAGAAATTTTTAAATATGAAGATCCCACACATATGCCAGTCATTGAATACTTTCTCTGCCCTCCATTTCTAGGAGTTTCCAAAAGCTCCCACAACCCATTCTACCCCTAAATCCCCCTGCTGTTCATCTAACTTCTGGTAGATTGTTCATAGCAGTAAATTATTGGCAACAATCAACACCCACTCCCACTCAACCACCTCGTGGTCTTTACAAAGTTTGCAAAGCTGTTCTGCAAATGATAGTTGGCAGACATACCTTTCACACTGATGATCACCGAGTTGCTCTTAACGGAAAAGTGGCCGTTTCTGGCAATACAGTAATACTCTCCAGCATCGCTGTTTTGCACCACAGGGACCTTGAATTCTGTTTTTGAGGAAGTTTGAAGCTCTCTGTCCTTCCGCAGTCTGTGTTGTTTTTTGTACCAAGAGACTGTGATGGGCCTTGAGGTTCCATTTACTGAGCAGATGAGAAGCAGCTCCTGACCTTCAAACACGAACTCTGGGTGGGAGTGTATTTGGACGTCGGAAACAATTTCTAAATGAATAAAAATGGTGAAGAGTTGACTCGTTGGAAAAGACTTTGATGCTGGGAGGGATTGGGGGCAGGAGAAGAAGGGGACGACAGAGAATGAGATGGCTGGATGGCATCACGGACTCAATGGACGTGAGTCTGAGTGCACTCCGGCAGTTGGTGATGGACAGGGAGGCCTGGTGTGCTGCGATTCATGGGGTCACAAAGAGTCAGACAAGACTGAGTGACTGAACTGAACTGAACTGTGGGATTCTTGGCATTGGAGTGTCACAGAATGAGACACAGAAGAAGAGTCACAGAATGCGAAGGGCTAAGTCTGCTGATCTATGGGAAGTTGACCTGGGGTGGAATTGAGATTTCTGCTTGGGAAGAGGGAGAAAGTGCTGGAGAGACAATGGCTTGAGAGAATTTCAATTTCTAATGAACTAGTGGAGCCAGTTCCTGAAATTGAAAGTGTTGGTTGCTCAATCCTGTCCAACTCTTTGCAACCCCATGGACTAGAGCCCACCAGGCTCCTCTGTCCATGGAATTCCCCAGGCCAGAATACTGGAGTGGGTAGTCATTCCCTTCTCCAGGGGATCTTCCCAACCCAGGGATCAAACCTGTGTCTCCCACACCGCAGGCAGATTCTTTACCATCTGAGCCACCAGGAACCATTTATTCCACAAGGAATAAGATGCTCAGCCTCTCCTCATGCCCTACCTGACAGAGCATGGGCCAGTTATCCTGGAAATTACACCCAGTGCCCAACAATGAAGTGGTTAGGATGGCAAAGGACAGGAAGACTTGGCACTGTAGGTACTTGTTCTGAAGCTGTGATAACTTCGGTGCTTTGCTGGAAATCAATCATTGACATATACAGCAAGCTTGCCCTGGAGTAAGCACTTCTTAACACATCTGCTTGTCAGTTAGATGGTCAGAGGAGGTGGACCTGTGACAGTCCTCCTAAAATTGGAAAATCTGGGATGAAAGTGCTCTACATTCCAGGTGGTTATGGTTTTACAATAGGATATTGGCTAAGGGCAATGCCGTTTTGAGTCATCCTGAAGGCTTGAAGAACAAGGGAAGATACCTGGGAACAGATAAAGAGTAGGATTTGGGGTCGGGGTTCCATCAGTAACATGAAGGGAGATCCTATGCTAGAAATCACTGTGTTGCAACTGTTGAGTAACACTCTCTCCATTTCCTCTCAGTTGTCCAGTCCAAATCATCTACCTAATATCTAGGCAGTTTCAAGGACTTCCCTGGTGGCTCAGATGGTAAAGAATCTGCCTGCAATGTGGGAGACCTGGGTTTGATCCCTGGGTTGGGAAGATTCCCTGGAGAAGGGAATGACTACCCACTCCAGATTCTGGCCTGGGGAATTCCATGGACTAGAGCCCACCAGGCTCCTCAATTTCAGGCAGTTTGGAAGAAACATGGAACCATCTCTTCTGCTTGGGAATGGGAGCAAGTTGATGGAGAATGCTAATCACTTTTACTATTTCCTCACTCATGAAAGCATGCACCCCAGATCTGCATCCTTCCTAGTGCTCCTATGAGATATCAATAGGTCAAAATAAATCAGAAGAGGCACTTGACCATTGGGTGGCATTCATACTTGAAGACCTATACAGTTTCAGAGACTTGAAGTGAAGTGAAGTGAAGTCACTCAGTCGTGTCCGACTCTTTGCGACCCCATAGACTATAGCATACCAAGCTCCTCTGTCCATGGGATTTTCCAGGCAACAGTACTAGAGTGGATTGCCATTTCTTTCTCCATTCAGAGACTTAGGAAAAAGCAATAGTGGGTACAAAGTGAAAGTGAAAGTCATTCAATTGAGTCCAACTCTTTGTGACCCCATGGACTGTACAGTTCATGGACTTCTCCAGACCAGCATACTGGAGCAGACAGCTTTTCCCTTCTCCAGAGGATCTTCCCAACCCAGGGATTGAACCCAGGTCTTCTGCATTGCAGGTAGATTCTTTACCATCTGATCCACAAGGGAACCCCAGTGGGAACAACATCATCCCTAAATACATCCAGTTAGAAATATTTGCTCCCTAAGCTCTTCTCCTTTAGTTTTCTTATTCTTAAGTGCTCACCTCCAGACATCTAGCACTCTAAGAATCTGTCCATCTGGCTGAGCAGAGTCCATCTAGCTCAATCAAAGGGCTCTGCGGTTTATGCCTATAGTGTACATGTCCGTGCTCAGTCACTTCAGTTGTGTCCAACTGTTTGTGACCCTATGGACTGTAGCCCACCAGGCTCCTCTGTCCATGGAACTCTCCAGGCAAGAATACTGGAGTGACAATGGTGAAAAATTGAAAGCATTTCCCCTAAAATCAGGAACAAGACAAGGGTGCCCACTTTCACCACTACTATTCAACATAGTTCTGGAAGTTTTGGCCACTACCAGTAAACATGGTCCAATAGTTTCTTCATTACTGGTTAATTTATCCCTCTTAAGAGTTTTTGTGCTATATTGGTGGACTACCAAAACGAAAATAAAAAAGCAAAAACCCCCAAATCTAACTAATTAATGACAGGAATGTGACTCATCATTTGATTGAAAATTAAAAGTAAATTCAGAAACTATTCTTCACAGATAATTTTATGAAGATCAGCATATGATCAGTTTACAAATGGCCTAAAGAACAGCAAGTACATGTAGATTCACACAAATTCAATTAATACCAGATTATATTCAGTAAAATACAAATGCTCACATGACTTGTAACTTCAGAAAACCAATTCCATAATCTTCATGTTAGAAAATGGAAGTTCACAAACAAAGCAATCTGATGAAGCCCTTAAAGTAAATTCTGGTTCTTACTAAGTAAGTTTCCTTTGGTTTTCTCTGACTGGTGGAAGGGTGGGCACGAAGCAGCGGCTAAGCCATGTGTTTCATTTACCCTTCCCGGAGACCAGGCCTCTATTCACCCTTCCCAGAGACCAGGCCTCTATTCACCGTTCCCGGAGGCCAGGCCTCTGTTCACCCTTCCCGGAGGCCAGGCCTCTGTTCACCCTTCCCGG
The DNA here is from genome assembly GCA_006408695.1 of Aepyceros melampus. Taxonomy (NCBI): domain Eukaryota; kingdom Metazoa; phylum Chordata; class Mammalia; order Artiodactyla; family Bovidae; genus Aepyceros; species Aepyceros melampus. The sequence continues at coordinate 119,785 of SJXQ01008130.1, forward strand.
AGGCCAGGCCTGAGTGGCAGCACTCCATGCACCTGCTTGTCTGTCGTAAGCAATTCTTTTACAGCGTAAGCTGAAAGCAAGCACGTTACACTAGACAAGCCGGTGAGCCTCCCCCTGCTGTTTTAAGGAACAGTGGCCAGGGAAACAGCATTTCATGGTACAAAGGTGACCGCGGAGTTGACATTTACTTTCAACATTGGTTTAGTTATTTGACACCTCAGCTTTTCACAACTGATTTTTGTAAAAGTGTTAGTAACTGAAGTTTAAAAAGAGGGTGTTTGGTTTCACAAATGCAGTTTATGTTTATTTAAAAATTAGAGAGGCAATTTGGTGGAATAGGAATAGAATATATGTGGTTTATCATCACTCGTTATTAAATACCATCTAAAATGACAGAAAAGGAACAAATCCGTATATCCACAAAAAGAATAAGAGAAGTAATATCGACTAAAACTTGAAACAAGTGAACAAATGGTCACTGACTTAGAAGACTGGATATACCTGAACCCCAGATTTACAATTGGGAGAAGCCGATATGAAGAAATAATTCTTGCCACAGAGTTCCAGAAATGCTCAGGAATCAGAGTACTAGATCTTTCTAAAAGTAGAGTGGAGAGTAAGATATTGGTTCAATGTTTTTTTTAATAAGAAGCCCTTAGTCCCAACATTTCTTCTGCTATTCACAGCCAAAACCCACAGTTCTACCATTCCCTTTGAAAAGAGAGATATAATCTTTAGAAATGTTGAACAAAAAAATGAAGTATGTCTTAGATTACAAGATATAGCTATGAATGTACTGAAAACAGAGGGATTTGTGAAACTCTACACAAAAAGAAAAAGCAATGAAAATTCCAAGTCCAACAGACTCCCAGGATGCTGAGAATCAGGCTTGTATCTATCACGGTCCCATGAAATTGGAGGATTCCTTAATGAGAAAACTGGAGGATTCCTTAATGAGAAAACTAAAAAACTCAAGGGGAGGGGATCTGTGAATATTAACAATTAGGATACCGCCCCCCGCAACAAAGGAACTTGATTTCTGTCCACATGTTACAGTGAAGCCCATCGCTGAACAGGATCAGGAACCTAAAGCTACTAACCAGCTCTCCTGCGTCTCACTCAAACATAAAGGCACAAGGTGCCATTCTGGTATGGTAGAGCAGCTGGCATGGCTGACCTTCCTGCACATGACAATTACTATCTCTGAACTAAGTATAAAAGCAGCTATTTAAATGTGCAGAATGAACCACCAGAATCAGAAAATTGGAAGTGATGAAACCCATGAAAGAAAGGAACTCTTCTGAGTAAGGCAAACATTTATTCAGCTCTTCCTCTGAGGGTGCGAAGGCAGCACAGCTTTTAGCAGCTTATGGTGTCAGAAAACAGAAATCAGGCCTGGCTGAGACTAAAAATTGAGGAGGGAGTTCCAGAAAAAAGAGACTTAAGTGGAAGAATCCAAAGACCTACATGTAAACTGTGCTCAAATACCAGGCTGACCTCTGAACTATGTATATGTGCCGGAGAGTCTAAAGAACCCAGCAAAAAGGACAAAGCAGTAACTAGAAGGCTGAACACGGAGAAAAACACTTTAGTTCTTCTTCACCACTGGGGAGACATGGTTTGAAGTATGAGTGCTACCAAATGTAACTGTAAGTTAGAAGGAAAAACAAAAAATCTCTTCAGGGAAAAGATAATGGAATCCAGAATCTCTCAAAGGACTCACTACCAATCCACTATACACACGTAAACATACACATAGGCTAGGTCCATGAAGCGGTAGGAAAATGCAAACCATAGTCAGAAGAAATCAGTCAATAGAAACCAACCCCAAGATGGCTCACAGGTTGATTTTCATACGTGAATTATTTCAAACAGTTATTATAAGTATACATCCCAGGTTCTTTAGCTAGCAGTAAAAAACCTGCCTGCCAATGCAAGAGACGTAAGAGACACGGGTTCAATCCCTGGGTGGGGAAGATCCCCTGGAAGAGGAAATGGCAACCCACTCCAATGTTCTTACCTGGAGAATCTCATGGACAGAGGAGCCTGGTAGGCTACAGTCCATGGGGTCTCAAAGAGTCGGACATGACTGAAGTGAGTTAGCACAGCACATTTTAAGTATGCTCAAATAATTAAAGGAAAATATAGTCATAAGTAGTGTAAGGATGGGTATTCCTATCAGAGATATGAAAATGATTCAAAATAAACAATTAGAAACTTAACAACTGAACAAGCAAACTAACTGAAACTTGGCGGGGTGTGGGTGGGAGGAGGATCGCTCAATCTGCTTCAAAAGTATGCAGACTGGAGGAAAAAGGGCAGGCGAACTTGAAAATAGACTATGGTATCCAACCTCCAAGATCATCCCTGATTTTCTTTTCCTAGAATTCATGCCTTTCTGAGCTTACCTACCACACTAAGCTAGGGTTGACTTCTAAAATATGTCTATTTCATAATAAACAGAATATAGCAGAAGTGAAGATATGTGGTTTCTAAGGTCATAAAAGCATTGCAGATTCTGCCTTGAGCTCCTGGGGTGTTTATCTGATGGAAGTCATGATACAAGGACACTCGAGAAGCGTGTCACACCCATGGAGATGTGATGGGGAGGAGCACTCGCTTGCCAGCCTCAAGGCCACAACTGAAGTAGATTCCTCAGCCCCAATCAAGCTTTCAAATAACTGCGTCTCCTGCCAACATCTGAGTGTAATGTCATGAGAGACCTCAGCTGAAACCACAATTTCAGAATTTCAAATAATTCAGAATTCTGAATTCATAGAAATTTTGAGAGCTTAATGATTATTGCTGCTAAAGGTCAATAAATGTGGAGTAATTTGTTATATATCCACAGAGAACTAAACATAACATAGCTACAGAAATTATCCAATCTAGATAACACAAAGGAAAATTTTTTTTTTAAATATAAGCCATTCTGAGTGAATTTTTGGACAAATCAAGGTATCTTACGTGTAACTGAAGTTCCAGGAGAAAAGAAGACAAAGTGATGTAGAAAATTTATTTGAAAAAATAATGGTTGAAATTTCCTCAAATTAGCTAAACAACATCAACTTACAGATTCAAGGATCTCAGAAACCCAAGCAGATTAAGTAGAAATAAATCCACATGTAGATTCATCTAAGACAAATACTTTCAACAATAGATCTTTTTTAAAGTTTTAAAAGTATCTCCTTCTGAAAGACAGAAAGAAGGGAGAGGGAGAATATATTATATATTAAAGAAAGTAATATGACAGGTGGATGCCTCATTATGCCTTATGATCCAGCGATCCCACTGCTGGGCATACACACCAAGGAAACCAGAATTGAAAGAGACACGTGTACCCCAATATTCATTGCGGCACTGTTTATAATAGCCAGGACATGGAAGAACCTAGATGTCCATCAGCAGATGAATGGATAAGAAAGCTGTGGTACATATACACAATGGAGTATTACTCAGCTATTAAAAAGAATACATTTGAATCAGTTCTAATGAGGTGGATGACGCTGGAGCCGATTATACAGAGTGAAGTAAGCCAGAAAGAAAAACACCAATACAGTATACTTACACATATATATGGAATTTAGAATGATGGTAATGATAAACCTGTATGCAAGACAGCAAAAGAGACACAGATGTATAGAACGGCCTTTTGGACTCTGTGGGAGAGGGAGAGGGTGGGATGGGTTGGCAGAGTGGCAGTGTAACATGTGTGATATCATAAGTGAAACGAATCGCCAGTCCAGGTTTGATGCAGGATGCAGGATGCTTGGGACTGATGCACGGGGATAATCCAGAGAGAGGGTGTGGGGCGGGAGAGGGGAGGTGGGGGTCGGGATTGGGAGTTCATGTACACTCATGGCTGATTCATGTCGATGTGTAGCAAAACGAATACAGTATTGTAAAGCAAAACAAACTAAAAAAATAAAAATTAATTAAAAAAATACTATAGGACAAAAAAACATGGGATTATATCTCGAAAGTTATTTAACTCTGATGATATTTAACAACTGAAAGAAAAAAAATAGATCCAGAATTCTATGCCAAAAGAATATTTCTAGGCTGAAGGGAAATAAACGAGATAGAAAATCAGACATACAAAAAAAAAAAAAAAGGAGAACAAAAATGGGAGATATGTGTAAATAAAATGGCCACATTTCATATTCTTCTCTTATTTAGAAGACAGTTCATAGTTTAAAGCAAAAATGATAACTGAATTGTATGGTTTATAATATATGTGGAGGTAAAATGAATACAATTCCTTCTAAATAATATTCAATAATACCAAAGAAGAGGCAGAATGACTGACAGAATGCAGGGACTGAAAGCACAGGGACTGAGCATGTGTTTGAGGGGATTTGAACGGTAACAGGAAGTTCTGTATCTTGAGTTTGATAGTTAGTACATGACTTCATGCATTTGTTGAAACTTTTCAATTATAAATACTTTTAAACTGATGAATTTTATTGTGTGAAACTGTATATCAATAAAGCAAAATAAAAACTGTAATAGTAGCATTGGCAATTCTTTGACTTAGGTAAAATTAAAAGTCCATAAATACTGAAAAGGAAGACATTAAACTGTTGCCATTTATAAATGACTTGGTTTTTCCATAGTAAATACTAAGACTAGACTCCAAAAATTAATAAATTAATTTGACAAGGTCACAGTTTACAAGGTCAAAATAATCAACTGTATTTGTACATATGAGCAGGAAACTGGAAATGCAATAAAATACTTCACTTATAATACAATAAAAAACAGCAAAATATTAAGTATGAATTTAACAAGATATTCAAATTTTTTACAGTGAAAACTAACAAATATAGCTAAGAGAAATTAATAAGACCCAAATAAATGAAAGATATACTATGGTCACTTATTGGAAGTTTCAATGCTTGCTAACAAATAAATTTTCTCCTAATTGAGATGTAGACTAATGCTAGTAGGATATATTTGTAGAAATCAAAAGGTTTATTCTAAAATGTGTTGTTGTTCAGTTGCCAAGCCATGGCTGACTCTTAGCAACCCCATGGACTGCAGCACACTAGACTTCCCTGTCCCTCACCATCTCTCAGAGTTTGCCCAAGTTCATGTCCATTGAATAGGTGATGCTATCCAACCATCTCATCCTCTTCTCTTTCCACCATCAGTCTTTCCCAGCATCAGGGTCTTTTCTGGTGAGTCAGTTCTTCACATCAGGTCGCCAAAATATTGGAGCTTCAGCATCAGTCCTTCCAGTGAATAGTCTGGGTTGATTTCCTTTAGGATGGACTGGTTGGATCTCCTTGCAGTCCAGGGGACTCAAGAGTCTTCTACAGCACCACAGTTTGAAACCATCAATTCTTCAGTGCTCAGCCTTCTGTATGGTCCAACGCTCACATCTGTACATGGCTACTGGGAAAAACATAGCCTTGACTCTATAGACCTTTGTCAGAAGAGTGATAGTTTTGCTTTTTAACACGTTGTCTAGGTTTGTCAGCTTTCCTGCCAAGAAGCAACTATCTTCTAATTTCATGGCTGCAGTCACCATCCACAGAGATTTCAGAGCCCAAGAAGAGGGAGTCTGTCACTGCTCCCACTGTGTCCCCTTCTATTTGCCATGAAGAGATGGGACCAGATGCCATGATCTTGGTTTCTTGAGTTTTAAGCTGGCTTTTTAACTCTCTTCTTTCACCCTCATCAAGAGGCTCTTAAGTTCCTCTTCACTTTCTGCCGTTAGAGTGGTATCATTCGCATATCTGAGGTTGTTGATATTTCTGCTGGCAATCTTGATTCTAGCTTGTAACTCATCCAGCCCGGCATTTCACATGGTGTGCTCTGCATGTAAGTTAAATAAGCAGGGTGACATAAACCGCCTTACCTACTCCTTTCTCAATCCTGAACTAGTCTGTTGTTCCATACAGGGTTCTAACTGTTGCTTCTTGACCCACATACAGGTTTCTCAGGAGACAGGTAAGACAGTCTGGTATTCCCACTTCTTTAAGAGTTTTCCATAGTTTGTTATGATGCACACAAACAAAGGGCTTCCCTGGTGGCTCAGACGGCAAAGCATCTGCCTGCAATGCGGGAGACCCGGGTTTGATTCCTGGGTCAGGAAGATCCCCTGGAGAAGGAAATGGCAATCCACTCCAGCACTCTTGCCTGGAAAATCCCATGATGGAGAAGCCTGATAGGCTACAGTCCATGGGGTCGCAAAGAGTCGGACACGACTGAGCGACTTCACTTTCACTTTCACACAATCAAAGGCTTTAACCTAGTCAATGAAACAGAGGTAGATGTTTTTCTGGAATTCCCTTGCTTTCTCTATGATACAGCAAATGTTGGCAATTGGACCTCTGGTTCCTCTGCCTTTTCTAAATCCAGCTTGGAACATCTTTAGTTTAAGCCTGAATTTTGCTATAAAGAGCTGCTTTTCTGAGCCACAGTCAGCTCCCGGTCTTGTTTTTGCTGACTGTATATAGCTTCTCCATCTTTGGCTACAAAGAATGTAATCAGTCTGACTCTGGTGTTGACCCCTTGGTGATGCCCACGTATAAAGTCGTCTCTTGTGTTGTTGGAGAAGGCTGTTTGTTATGCCTGGTGTGTTCTTTTGGCAGAATTCTGTTAGCCTTTGCCCTGCTTCATTCTGCACTCTTGGGCCAAACTTGCCTGTTACTCCAAGTATCTCTTAACTTCCTACTTTTGCATTCCAATCCCCAATGACGAATAGGACATCTTTTTTGGTGTTAATTCTAGGAGGTTTTCTAGGTCTTCATAGAACTGATCAACTTCAGCTTCTTCAGCACTGGTGTTTGGGGCATAGGCTTGGATTACTGTAATGTTGAACAGTTTGCCTTAGAAACAAACTGAGATCATTCTGTCACTTTTAAAGTTGCACCCAAGTCTGCATTTTGGACTCTTTTGCTGATTAAGAGGGCTTCTCCATTTCTTCTATGGGATTCTTGCCCACAGTAGTAGATCTAATGGTCGTCTGAATTAAATTCACCCATTCCCATCCATTTTAGTTCACTGACTCCTAAAATGTCGATGTTTACTCTTGCCATCTCCTGCTTGACCATGCCCAATTTACCTTGATTCATGGACCTAACTTGCCTGGTTCCTAAGCAATAGTGTTGTTTACAGCATCGGATTTTACTTTCATCACCAGACACAGCCACAACTGAATGTCACTTCCGCTTTGGACCAGCCACGTTCTTCTTTCTAGAGCTATTAGTAGCTGTCCTCCGCTCTTCCCCAGGAGCACATTGAACACCTTCCTCCCTGGGGGGCTCATTTCTCAGTGTCATCGTATCTTTCTGCCTTTTTATACTGTTCATGGGGTTCTCATGGCAAGTATACTGGAGTGGCTTGCCATTCCCTCCTCCAGTGGACCATGTTTTGTCAGGACTCTCTACTATGACCTGTCCATCTTGGATGACCCTACATGGCATGGCTCTTAGCTTCACTGAGTTACACAAGCCCCTTCACCATGACAAGGCAGTGATCCGTGAAGAGGCTATAATGTGTAAAGAAATACAAAATATCTGGAATATAAAAGCAATCTAAGAGCAAAACTGAAGGGCTCATTCTATCTGATTTCAAAACGTACAATAAAGCTACAGAAATAAGAACAAATTGGAATTGGTGTAAGGAAAGAAAGAATAGAAGAATAAAGTTTAGAAGTAAAATCATATATATGTGGTCAATTAATCTTTGAAAAAAAATGTCAAGGCAATTTAATGGGACAAGAAAAGACTTTCCAACAAATAGTACCAGAACAACTGGATAAATACATAGGGAAAATGACCTCAATATTTTCCTTGTACCACAAACAAAAATTAATTTAAGATGTATCATAAACCTTAAACCTAAAACTACAGTAGCACTTTTAAAAGAAAACACTATCTTCAGGAACTTACAAGATAAAATATCTTGGGACAAGTGAGCTCTAAACATAAAAAAATAGTAAAAATTGGAACTCATAAAATTTTAGCACTTAAGTACAGCAATAACGGAGAAGGCAATGGCATCCCACTCTAGTACTCTTGCCTGGAAAATCCCATGGACGGAGGAGCTGGGAAGGCTGCAGTCCATGGGGTCGCTGAGGGTCGGATACAACTGAGCGACTTCACTTTCACTTTTCACTTTCATGCATTGGAGAAGGAAATGGCAGCCCACTCCAGTGTTCCTGCCTGGAGAATCCCAGGGACAGGGGAGCCTGGTGGGCTTCCGTCTATGAGGTTGCACAGAGTCGGACATGACTGAAGTGACTTAGCAGTAGCACAGCAAGAAACACTGTTAAGAAAGTAAAAACACAAGCCACAAACTGGGAATAAATATTTTCAGTAGAAACATGTGACAAAGAATATGTAACTAGTGATTCAGGGACCTCAAGCTAGAGCTCTGTAATAACCTACAGGGGTGGGAATGGGCAGGAGGTGGGGAAGAGAGTCAAGAGGGAGGAGACATATGTACACCTACGGTTAACTCATGTTGGTGTGTGACAGAAACCAAACCAATATTGTAAGCCAATCATCAGTCAATTAAAACTAAGTATCTTAAAAAAGAATATGTAATAGAATATATGAAGAATTCTTAAAAATCATTAAAAAAAAATAAAACTTACAAGACTTCTGGTTTTTGCTCAGGATATAGAGCACAACAAAAAACATTGCTCGAACCCTTACAATACATCAGTGAAAAGCCAAAATGCAAGGCCAACACTTTTTATTAACCCTTCAGAGGACAGACAAATAAGTAGGTTAAAATCTGAGAGACAAACATCTACAAGGAAAGATGGCAGTTGCTTACCTGCAGCAAACATAGCCACACACCAGTAAGAATTAGATGTGAAGACTAGCAAATTAGGGGATAGTGAGTGTGGGCTAACAAAAGAATTTGAGCCTGGGAGCCACATACATGGGGAGAATTCATACCTTCTTGCAGGCTTTCTCCACAAACTCTACTCTGCACACAACAGATGGTTGAAAGTCCTGAAAAAGCATGCTTGATTCTGCAGACCTGGAGAAGGAGAACAGCTGCTGTGTCCACAACAAACAGTGCCTATGGGCATAAGTCCACAGCAGATGGGGAAAGGGAGCAAGAAAAATTCTTTTACTCTAAAGAGAGAGGCAGGAATATGTCCTGTAAACAGAACTACAAAGGGTGGAAAGGTACGAACTCCAAAAAAGTCACATCCTCAAGACCCAGGAACACAGGGTCTACCTAAGACTAAAGTTTATTTTTAAGAAAATTTTATTGAGTTATAGTTGATTTATTGGATTCACCAAAAAGTTTATCTGGGTGTTTTGGAGGATGTTCCGAAAAAACTGAACGAACTTTTGGCCAACCCAATACAATGTTGTGTTATGTTCTGCTGTATAACAAGTCAGTTAGTTACACATATGCATATCAACTCTTTTCTAGATTACTTTCCCATATAGGTCATGACAGAGAACTAAGTACAGCTCCCTGTGCTATATAGTAGGTCCTCGTTACTGGTTACATATTTTATATGTAGTACTGTGATCCAAGTGAGAAGGAGCTAAAAAGCCTCTTGTTGAAAGTGAAAGAGGAGAGTGAAAAAGTTGGCTTAAAGCTCAACATTCAGAAAACAAAGATCATGGCATCTGGCCCCATCACTTCATGGGAAATAGATGGGGAAACAGTAGAAACAGTGTCAGACTTTGTTTTTTTGGGCTCCAAAATCACTGCAGATGGTGACTGCAGCCATGAAATTAAAAGATGCTTACTCCTTGGAAGAAAAGTTATGACCAACCTAGATAGTATATTCAAAAGCAGAGACATTACTTTGCCGACTAAGGTCTGTCTAGTCAAGGCTATGGTTTTTCCTGTGGTCATGTATGGATGTGAGAGTTGGACTGTGAAGAAGGCTGAGCACTGAAGAATTGATGCTTTTGAATTGTGGTGTTGGAGAAGACTCTTGAGAGTCCCTTGGACTGCAAGGAGACCAACCAGTCCATTCTGAAGGAGATCAGCCCTGGGATTTCTTTGGAAGGAATGATGCTAAAGCTGAAGCTTCAGTACTTTGGCCACCTCATACGAAGAGCTGACTCATTGGAAAAGACTCTGATGCTGGGAGGGATTTGGGGGCCGGAGGAGAAGGGGACGACAGAGAATGAGATGGCTGGATGGCATCACGGACTCGATGGACGTGAGTGTGAGTGAACTCCGGGAAATGGTGATGGACAGGGAGGCCTGGCGTGCCGTGATTCATGGGGTCGCAAAGAGTCGGACACGACTGACTGAACTGAACTGAACTGAACTAAGCTAATTTAAAAAAAAATAAATAAAAGCTCATGAGCAACATTGGCCTTAAAATTTTTTCCCTATAATGTCTTTGTTATAAACCAGTTTATCTTGGCCTCAAAAGAGAATGAGATACAGGAAAATCGTACAGCCATCTCAATAAATGCAGAGAAAATATAGAAGGTCATTAACCATAAAAAGCAGAATGGCATTTTAAAACTAGGATAGAATCTGCAGCAAAAATCATACTTAATGGTGATCTGCTGAGAAATTTTATTCTGAGGTTAGAAATGATGGAAGGAAGCACCACTAATTTTCCTCAGTATTGCATAGGATGTCTTAACCCATGTAATAAGGCAAGATTTAAAAAATACTAAAAGAGTATTAAAATATAATCTGTCATTACTTACAGATGAATTGCTTGTGCTGAAAATCCAAAAGAACCTATAAATGAATCCTAAGAATTAATGAATTTACAGTCACTAAATACAATGTGCCAAATTCAATTCAAAAATTGTATTCTTATATAGTGGCAACAAACAACCAGAAAAGAAAAAACAAATTAAACTTCAGTTCAGTTCATTTGCTCAGTCATGTCCGACTCTTTGTGACCCCATGAATTGAAGCACACCAGGCCTCCTTGTCCATCACCAACTCCCGGAGTTCACTCAGATTCACGTCCATCGAGTTGGTGATTCCATCCAGCCATCTCATCCTCTGCCGCCCCTTCTTCTCCGGCCCCCAAATCCCTCCCAGCATCAGAGTGTTTTCCAATGCATCAACTCTTCGCATGAGGTGGCCAAAGTACTGGAGCTTCAGCTTTGGCATCATTCCTTCTCAAGAACACCCAGGCTGATCTCCTTTAAAATGGACTGGTTGGATCTCCTTGCAGTCCAAGGGATTCTCAAGAGTCTTCTCCAACACCACAGTTCAAAAGCATCAATTCTTCAGCACTCAGCCTTCTTCACAGTCCAACTCTCATATCCATACATGACCACTGGAAAAACCATAGTCTTGACTAGACGGACCTTTGTTGGCAAAGTAGTGTCTCTGCTTTTCAATATACTATCTAGGTTGGTCATAACTTTTCTTTCAAGGAGTAAGCGTCTTTTAATTTCTTGGCTGCAATTACCATCAGCAGTGATTTTGGAGCCCAGAAAAATAAAGTCTGACACTGTTTCCACTGTTTCCCCACCTATTTCCCATGAAGTGATTAGACCAGATGCCATGATCTTCATTTTCTGAATGTTGAGCTTTAAGCCAACTTTTTCACTCTCCTCCTTCACTTTCATCAAAAGGCTTTTTAGTTCCTCTTCACTTTCTGCCATAAGGGTGGTGTCATCTGCATATCTGAGGTTATTGGTATTTCTCCCGGCAATCTTGATTCCAGCTTGTGCTTCTTCCAGTCCAGCGTTTCTCATGATGTACTTTGCATATAAGTTAAATAAGCAGGGTGACAATATACAGCCTTGACGTACTTCTTTTCCTATTTGGAACCAGTCTGTTTTTCCATGTCCAGTTCTAATTATTGCATCCTGACCTGCATATAGGTAGTACTTTAAGTAAGTAAAGTCACTCAGTCGTGTCCGACTCTTTGTGACCCCATGGACTGCAGCCCACCAGGCTCCTCAGTCCATGAGATTCTCCAAGCAAGAATACTGGAGTGAGTTGCCGTTTCCTTCTCCAGGGGATCTTCCCGACCCAGGGATCAAACCCAGGTCTCCCACATTGGAGGCAGATGCTTTACCTCTGAGCCACCAGAGAAGTCCTAGGTAGTACTTTAGTACCTGCATATAGGTAAAGTTTACCTATACCTATAAGGAATAAAACTAACATACACAGATAAGCCTCAAAAAAAAAAAATTAAGCCACATAAAAGAAGTCAGACTCAAAATGAGTATGTATTTTATGATTTCATTTATTTTGAATTCGGGAAGAAAAAAGTAAAGGCAAGTGGCCCACATCAAGATAATCTTGTCATTTAAGAACACTGAAGTTTTGAACCAAGTTACCTACAAAGAAACAACAGTCAGAATTTCATCACACTTCTCATCAGCAGCATTGGATGCTGGAATACAATGAAGCAGTCGCTTCAAAGTTCAAAGGAAAAAAACCAGATTTAAACCTATATGTTATGCCCAAGCAACTAGCATTTCAAATGAATCAAAATAACAGACATTTTCAAATATTAAAGGACTAGGAAAATGTATCACCCTTTCGATTCTCTCAGAAATAATCACTATAGGATTAACTGCAATAAAACCTTTAATATGTGCAAGAAAGTGAGTGATATAGAATACAATAGTGCTGAGGAAGAAGCTATAGCTTTTTTTCTGGTTTAAAACTTATTAGTACAAAATATAATAATATAGATTGGTGTAATGTATTATCCTACAGAGGCAGCAGAGGAGAGAGGCAAGGATCAGAAAACAGTCAGAAGTAGATTACAGATCCCGTCCCTTCCAGGCAAAGTAGAGATACTATGATTAAATATAGATATTGATAGAAAAGTTCTAAGATTAGATTCATATTCAAAAATGTAAGGATAGCAATGAGAAGAGACTAAGAAATGTTTAGAGCTTTCAAGCAACATAATGAACAGAGGGAATAGGACAAAGCAAGTTTCATAGACAAAAGGCAGAGGGGCTAAAAGACACTATTATAAAATATTTTAAGTGACACTATAGGGGATGTTGCGGTATACACTCCAAGGACGCCTCACTCAAGTCAGCCCCTCCCTGGGGGCAGCTTACACCCAGTTACTCATTTAGACTTCCTGCCTCAGTCCAGGGAAACGCTGAAGGCCCATCCCACCTTCAGAGTCCCCGGGGAACAAATGCATCATAGTTCAGTGTCTCTTTCTGCCCAGTCCTTCCCTTCTTATTCCCTTGCAGGCATTATTCTGATTACCATCAAATAAACTGCACGCACATCACTTGTCATTTCTATCTCATTAAGTGTTTCTAAGGGGACCTGGTTTCAGACAGCTGGAGACAAGTGGTCCAATGAAGCAGACTTTAAGAATGGAATTTTGCAGCCAAATCACTCACCAGCTGGCTAACAATGAAGGTCTCACTAATGGTAGTGATTTTTTCTGCTTTCTTTGAAGCAGCTCCTAGCACACCATGACACCATATCATAATTATAAACTTTCATAACAAGTAACCCAAAAGCTTAGTGGCTTAAAATAACTATTTCATTATTTCTCATGACTGTGTGCTCAGCTGGGCAGTTCTTCAGCTTCAAAGAGGTCGAGTGAAGTTGCAATCAACTAGGAAGCCACCCGGGCTCGTGCAAATGGGTTGGTGCTGGCTTCAACTGCAAGATCACCTGGGACTGTGACCAGGATGCCTACAAGTGGAATTTTCACAGACTGGCAAATGGGTTCTAAGAGGGAACATTCCAGAACAAGTGTTCCAAAAGAGCGGATGTGAAAACTTCCAGTCAACTAAAATCCAGGTCAAGAGTATAACATATATCCTGTTTTATTGATCAAAGAAATCACAGCTCTGGCCAGATCCAAGGAGAAAGAAAATAAGATATATGACATTTACATACTGTAAAATCGGGATCATCTTAGGAAACCAGCTACCACAAACTATAGCTGTTAAAAATTCACCAGTGATGAACTGAGGTGGGATCACGGTAGAAGGAAAAGCCCTGATGGGTGCAATGTCTCAAATCTTTGAAAGGTTTGGGAGAAATAATTATAACAATGATATAAGATGGATTTTGTTGAGTGCAGCTAGCCACTGTGAAAAGAAAAGTCCAATGAAGCAAAGTGAAACACGAGTGGGCCTCCTTGATAGCTGTTGCAGACTCATGCCTCTGCAGCAGGATAGCAGAAAGAGCTGTCAATCAGGACTTGCTTATAAAGATATCTAGTTGCACAAAACAGTGAATCCTCAATCCTGGAAAGCCTGGCATACCAAGGTAGAGCCTTTGGCGGAAGGAATGGACTGCAAGTCTTGCGACGGAACCATCTCAGTTGATGCACTGGGGAAACCTGAAACCCCACATTGCCCTGACCATGTTGGGTGGCCCACCCCTCCTAATAGAGGCTGTTACACCTCCACTGATGGAGATGGTGCGGCTTCACCTTTGCAAGACAATATGCATCTCAGTCAGCATCTATCCCCCAACCATTCCTCTTGACCCAATAAGTAGGGTCAAGTCACAACATCATGAAACACAACAGAGACATGCTGGACATGCTATACAAGGAAAGGAATTAAACGCTGAGGGGCTGCAGGGCCTAACTGCCATGCACTGGCATGAATCTGAATCCTGAATCCTGAGGTTACTGAATCAAGAGAATCTGAACAAAAAATTGAATAAGGGAGATTTTACGACCATGGAAACTACTTCCTTGATGCTGGATTGAAGCCCTTAAATAAAAATTTGTGTGTTAAGTCACAAAGAAAGATCGCCAGTATTCATAAAAGAAATAATAGAGAACAAATTTTCTTATCAAATTGCAGTCAGATTAGAGATTAACAACAAAAAATAGCAAAAGAAGTCATGCATGTGGAAATTTTTTAAACACTCCTCAGATAAAATTCAAGTTATAAATTATAATTTATATCCTTTATAATGAATGAAAATGAAGCACTAATTACAATAATCTGTGGAATATGGTCAACATAATACTCAGAGAAATAGTCATCATTTTAAATATTAGTAAACAAAGTTTGAAAATAAATAAATTAACTTATTATTAAGTTAATAAGTAACTGGTATGCTGAACTAGCAAAAATTGATAGGGTACAAACATAAAATTCATTTTCAAATTCTTTTCACTATCTTTTAAATCCATTCTACAGTCTCATTCTTCCCTTCTTCTTGGATAAAATACTGAGAAACGGTCATAGCTTTTCTGACACTCTTGCTGCTGCTGCTGCTGCTGCTGCTGCTGCTAAGTCACTTCAGTCGTGTCCAACTCTGCAACCCCGTAGATGGCAGCCTATCAGGCTCCTCCGTCCCTGGGATTCTCCAGGCAAGAGCACTGGAGTGAGGTGCCACTGCCTTCTCTGCTGACCACTTTTAATGGGAATTTTAAAAATCCTCCAGTCACTTCTAGTAATGGTTATGAGCTTGAACAAGGAATTCACAGGGCCTGGACTCCATCTCAGGCCTGTTCATGCTGATCATGCTCGGCCACCTCTCCAATGGTCTCTGGACTCTGTGCTTAGTGCCTATGGAAACTCTAGCAGAAGGATAAGACCCCCTCTGGACGAGGGAATCTTGAAGATAATATACAGGTTACTCATCGCCTCAGAGAAAACATACATTGATCACCCCTGCCTCTGGACAGGTCATTAATTTTTTCTGTATCTATCAGAATGTAACCTCAGGCTTATTGATTATTAACTGTTTGAACACAACACATGAATGGTGGGGTTATTGTGATTGTATTTACCCTTCCTTTATTTATGTAAGTCTCAAGGAATTTGGGATGGTGGGTTCGGACAAGTACACATGGGGTATAAAAGATTTTCACAAATGCTGGTCGGGGTCCTTGGCTAAGAGGAGAGTCTGCCTTGGGCCCGCCGGTGTAATAAACTGCACTCCACTGTCTGCATTGTCCTTCTGAGCGAGTTTGCTTCCCGGAACGCATGGCTACAGCAAGCTTATTAACTAAGAGGCCATTTTAGTGAACCGCCTCCACTGGCATTTGATATGATGCCTCACTTCCCTTTCCCAACTCAGTCCGCCTCAGTCAGGGCCCTGCCGGTGGCAGTGGCGCCGAGTGGGGCTCCGTCTGCTCCAGGGGCCCCCTGGCATTCAGGCCCGCAGGTCCGGCTGCCACCTCAGGGCCCTGCAGGCTGGGGCGGGCGGTCAGAGGCAGATAAGAAGAGTCTAACAACACGGAGGGTGAGGGCGGCCGTGATGTAGTGACATGCTCTCTGGGTTTGCCAACTCTTCACGGCTGACTTCGTGAGTATTCAGTAGGCTTTCTAGAAATTTCTTTCCTAGAAACGTCAAGCTGTGGCTCTCTGGATGGGAGCAGAGCTCTGTCTGGCCTGGCCACTAAGACTCTGCCCGTGGGGTCCATCTCTAGGGCTTCCCTCATCTGTTCAGGACTGGGACCCTCCATGACCACGTCTGGTCGGGAGCACAGGCCTCTGCGCAGCCATCTGTCAGGAGGCGTCCTCTGCACCTCGTCAGGTGGACAGCTCTGGCAGCACGCTCCCAGACAAAATAGTACAAAACTAACTTGAATTAATAAATACAAAAGCAGAAATTGATTATATAAAAAGAACTTTAAGCACAATAAGTAAAATCAAAAGTTTGTTCCTGGAAAATCCCATTAAACTGAACTTTTGGCAATTATAAGAAAAAAAAGTTGAACAGACACAGGTAAACAAAATTATAGATGGGAAAGGAATATAAGATTACATTAAACAAGATAAGAATTAAAATATTCTATTCTTATATTTAGAAAACTATGTGAATTTCTACTTCATAGAAAAGTATATATTACCATTAATAATTCAAGTATAAACATAGGAATAGAAGTTTTATTAGCAAAGAAATGGTCAAGGCAATTAAAATCTTCTCTTTAAAAGACTTTAGATCCAGGTAATTTCACAGACAGATTCTATAGAACTTCAAATAGCAGATATTTTCCACATTATTTATAAACTGCCCCAGAACATAGATTTTAAAAAGAAGTTTGGTATGTAATTCTTTGACAACAGCAAAACTCTACTATGAAAAAAGAACTAAAAGTGTATAAAGAGAGAAATATAACCCATTTTCGTCTCATGAGGATGACCACTATAACCTTAAGGTAAATACAACTGACTCTTGAACAATGTGGGGGTAAGGGTGCCATCTTCTTGCACAGTAGAAATTCATGTGTAGCTTAGAGCTGGCCCTCCCATGTACATACACGGGCAGTTCCTCTGAATCCAAGGTTTCACACCCTTGGATTCAACCAACCTCATATCATGTAGTACCATAATATTTACTGTTTAAAAAATCCACACGTAAGTGGAGCCATGCAGTTCAAACCTATGCTGTTCAAGGATCAACTGTATTAACATTCTAAACCCAGCAGATGGGAGCGGGGAGGGAAGCTCAAGAAGGAGGGAATATACATAAAATTATGGCTGATTTGTGTCATTGTACAGCAGAAAACAACACAACATTGTAAAGCAATTATCCTCCAATTAAAAAACAGCAGAATTTGAAGAATACCATAATCAAGTAGAAGTTATCTCTGTGTTGGCATTTGGAAAAATTAGAAAATTTGCTTCTCTGGGTATACTCACACAATAAAGAGTAAGTACATTAAGAAATTTAGGAAATGGGGTGTTACTCTATTGACCACTGAGTCTATAGCCAATATAATATGATACAATATTCAGACACTCTTTCATTGGTTTCAGCCTTCTGCTGATGAGAAACTTTTTTCATTCATGTATCTGAATTAATACTTAACCCTTTCTTCCCCCCTCTATGTGAAGCAGTCTGATCTCAGGGTTTCTTTGCTTAAATACTATTTCTGGTATCAGAAAATAAGTATACACATCACTATTAGCAGTCTAAGGGAAATATATATATATATTTGATTATATTTAATGCTCTTTCCGTTCCGTTCAGTCGCTCACTCATGTCCGACTCTTTGCGACCCCATGAATCGCAGCACGCCAGGCCTCCCTGTCCATCACCAACTCCCGGAGTTCACTCTGACTCANTGGGGGGTAGATATTCAACAAAATTCAGCAAGGCTCCCTGAAGGCCCGACTCACCTTTGCCTGTCGGACCCCTTAACCACATGACCTTTGCCAGGGGCGGACTCCTCATGCTGGCTCCCGGCATCAGACAAAACAGACACGAAGGTAGGAAGTATTATTAGAAATAAAGAAAATCATTTCAGAATGAAAGGTAAGCTATTGTAAATAGAATAATAACTTTCTAGGTACAGATAAAAATTCTGAATCTAAACAGCAACATAACCTCATATACAAATTTGATACAGTCAACACATCTTTCTCTCAGGGAGACAGAAAATGAGAAAAAAAAATGGATTGAACAACACAATTTAGAAAAAGACAACACATTCTTCTCAAGCCAGCTTAGAATACCTCTAAAAACTGGCCATGTTCCACTCCATAATACAGGTTCTGACAGATTCTACAGAATGGATATCACACAGATCTTATTCTCTGATTCCAAACCAGGAAAACTAGAAACCAATAACAGAAAGACTATAAAACTGCCCCTACACTTAAACACACTTTCAAATAGTAATAATACATAGGTCAAAGAATCATCTTAAAATTTCAAAATATTTAGACAAAATCAGTAAAAAGCCAACACACCAAACTGTGGGATATAGTAGTGTTTACAGTAGCCAAGACACAGAAGCAACTAAAAGTCCATCGACAAAGGAATGGATAAAGAAATGTGGCACATACATACAATGGAATATTACTCAGCTTTTAAAAAGAATGAAATAATGCCATTTGCAGCAACATGGATGAACCTAGAGACTGTCATACTGAGTGAAGTAAGTCAGACAGAGAAGGAGAAATATGGTATGACAGCCCTTATATGTGGAATCTAAAAAGAAGTGATACAAATAAACTTATTTACAAAACAGAAACAAACTCACAGACTTAGAGAACAAACTTATGGTTGTCAGGGAAAAGGATGGGGGGAAGATTTAGTTAGGGAGTTTGGGATCAACATGTATGTACTGTTATATTTAAAATGGATGACCAACAAGGTCCTACTGTATAGCACAGGGAACTTTGCTTAATACTATTTGGCAGCCTGGATGGGAGGGGAATTTGGGGAAGAATGGATATATGTAATGTATGACCGAGTCCCTTTGATGTTCACCTGAAACTATCACAACATTGTTAATTATGTGTTCTCCAATATGGAGGCTTCCCTGGTGGCTCAGACGGTAAAAAATCCACCTACAGTGCAGGAGACCTGGGTTAGATCCCTGGGTCAGAAGATTCCCTGGAGAAGGGAATGGCAACCCACTGCAGTATTTCTGCCTGGAGAATCCCATGGACAGAAGAGCTTGGTGGGCTACAGTCCATGGGGTCACTCTGGGCTGTAGTGCAAGCAGGGAAATGTATAGCCTTAAATGCACACATTCAAAAGTAAAAAATGAAAAACCAATGAGTTTAGCATCCAAGTTAAGATGTTGGAAAGACTGGTGCTGAAGCCAAAGCTATTTGGCCACCTGATGAGAAAAGCTAACTCACTAAAAAAGCCCCTGATGCTGGGAAAGATTGATGGCAAAAAGAGAAGGGGGCAGCAAAGGATGAGATGTTGGATAGCATCACTGACTCAACGGACATGAGTTTGAGCAAACTCCAGGAGATAGTGAAAGACAGGGAAGCCTGGTGTCCTGCAGTCCATGGGGTCACAAAGAGTCAGATATGACTTACCAACTGAACAACAACAAGATGTTGGGAAAACAAAGCAGGGTAGATGTAAAGAATATGAAATATACCCCAATATGGTGAAAATTGGTAGATCAATCCAAGGAACCTATTCTCTAAATAATACTTTATCTCAGCCCAGGTCCTTCTTAATTTCCAAAAGTAAAGCTGAGAAAGGAGCTTCTATACAGCTACTTTGTTTAATAGTAAATCCCTGGAATCAGGAGTGAGAAACTGGGGAAAGTAAGGCAGAGGTGAGAAAGCCAGTGTAAAAATACATTGCTGATGGGGGATCCCGTGGGTTTAGGCATCATCATGCCAAGGATTTTCTGATGAGCCTCATAGAATATCTCAGTACGGTAGTCCTTCAGTATCTAAAGGATATTGGTTCCAGGACCCCTGCAGCTACCAAAATCTGCAGATCTTCAAGTCCCTTTACAGAGCAGTTTTCAATATGTGAACCCACAGGTGCAGTCTCCAAAGTGAACTGTCCACCTGTTGCACCGTGCATTTTCAGGTGGCACAGAAAGAGTGACAGGTGCCCTGCCATGGTACCCAGAACCCATTGGATTTCACATCACAGGAGAGTGCTCCTTTATGAATAAATTTCCCTCTCTTCAGTTATATATTCTGCCCTGTCTGCTACAGCATTTTCAAGATCCACTCCCGAATGTGCTCCCGTGGCTTCTGCCAGTAGTTATTGCAATTTGTTTGATATATAAAATACAGGCTGTATTTTCTTGCTTAAGCCATGCTGTGACCTAACCCTGGTTATTAGTCTAGAGGCAATGATGGAGGAAAGGGCAGAGCTTAAGGAGGAAAACATCATAATGAGAGGTATCTATCTCTCTTGAGGTCTCTGCCTGAATCTAGGCAAGATGAAGCATTTCTCTCTCACCAAGGGTGTGGGGCAGGGGTGGGGAGCTGCTTCTGCCAGCCCAGAGAGCTTATAGGAATCTGGGGTTTCAAGATTCTCAGGTTTAGGGAGTGCACTGGTGGTCTAGTGGTTAAGAATCCACCTTGCAATGCACGGGATGTGGGTTTGATCTCTGAGTAGGAAACTAAGGTCCCACATGCTTCATAGCAACTAAGCCAGAGTCCCAAAATTAGAGAGTCTGAACACCAAACTATGGATGGACGTTCATAACATAGGATAGGAGACAGAGATCAAGACCATCCCCAAGAAACAGAAATGCAAAAAAGCAAAAAGGCTGTCTGAAGATGCCTTACAAATAGCTGTGAAAGGAAGACAAGTAAAAAGCAAAGGAGAGAAGGAAAGATATACCCATTTGAACGCAGAATTCCAAAGAATATCAAGGAGAGAAAAGAAAGCCTTCCTCAGTGATCGATGCAAAGAAAGAGAGGAAAACAATAGAATGTTTGATCTCTGAGTAGGAAACTAAGGTCCCACATGCTTCATAGCAACTAAGCCAGAGTCCCAAAATTAGAGAGTCTGAACACCAAACTATGGATGGACGTTCATAACATAGGATAGGAGACAGAGATCAAGACCATCCCCAAGAAACAGAAATGCAAAAAAGCAAAAAGGCTGTCTGAAGATGCCTTACAAATAGCTGTGAAAGGAAGACAAGTAAAAAGCAAAGGAGAGAAGGAAAGATATACCCATTTGAACGCAGAATTCCAAAGAATATCAAGGAGAGAAAAGAAAGCCTTCCTCAGTGATCGATGCAAAGAAAGAGAGGAAAACAATAGAATGGGAAAGACTAGAGATCTCTTCAAGATAATAAGAGATACCAAGGGAACATTTCATCCAAAGAAAAGTACAATAAAGGACAGAAATGATATGGACCTAACAGAAGGAGAAGATATTAAGAAGAGGTGGCAAGAATACACAGAAGAACTGTACAAAAAAGATTTTCATGACCCAGATAACCCCAATGGTGTGATCACTAACCTAGAGCCAGATATCCTGGAATGTGAAGTCAAGTGGGCCTTAGGAAGCATCACTATGAACAAGCTACTGGAGGTGATGGAATACCAGTTGAGTTATTTCAAATCCTTAAAGATGATGCTGTGAAAGTGCTGCACTCAATATGCCAGCAAATGTGGAAAACTCAGCAGTGGCCACAGGACTGGAAAACGTCAGTTTTCATTCCAATCCCAAAGAAAGGCAATGCCAAAGAATGCTCAAACTACGGCACAATTGCACTCATCTCACACGCTAGTAAAGTAATGCTTAAAATTCTCCAAGCCAGGCTTCAGCAATATGTGAACCGAGAACTTCCTGATGTTCAAGCTGGTCTTAGAAAAGGCAGAGGAACCAGAGGTCAAATTGCCAACATCCGCTGAATCATCAAAAAAGCAAGAAAGTTCCAGAAAAGCATCTGTTTCTGCTTTATTGATTATGCCAAAGCCTTTGACTGCGTAGATCATAATAAACTGTGGAAAATTCTTAAAGATGTGGGAATATCAGACCACCTGACCTTCCTCTTGAGAAATCTGTATGCAGGTCAGGAAGCAATAGTTAGAACTGGACATGGAACAACAGACTGGTTCCAAATCAAGAAAGGAGTATGTCAAGGCTGTGTATTGTTACCCTACTTATTTAACTTATATGCAGAATACATCATGAGAAATGCTGGGCTGGTTGAAACACAAGCCAGAATCAAGATTGCTGGGAGAAATATCAGTAACCTTAGATATGCAGATGATACCACTCTTATGGAAGAATGAATAAGAACTAAAGAGCCTCTTGATGAAAGTGAAAGAAGAGAGAGAAAAAGTTGGCTCAAAGTTCAATATTCAGAAAACTCTGGGCCCCAGCCGCAGGCGGGCGCATGGCGGAAGGACAGCATGCTGAGCCTCATCGTCTGGATCCTCACTCTCTCCGACACTTTCTCCCAAGGTCAGGAACGGTGGCGGTAAGGAGATACCCCTCGTCAAAGGTAAGGTGCAGAGGCTGTGCTTTGCTGGAGCAGTCATGAAGAGATACCCCACACCCAAGGTAAGAGAAACCCAAGTAAGATGGTAGGTGTTGCAAGAGGGAATCAGAGGGCAGACACACTGAAANGGCCTAGAGGAGCTATCCTACGTTGAAGGTCAGGAACGGTGGCGGTAAGGAGATACCCCTCGTCAAAGGTAAGGTGCAGTGGCTGTGCTTTGCTGGAGCAGTCATGAAGAGATACCCCACGCCCAAGGTAAGAGAAACCCAAGTAAGATGGTAGGTGTTGCAAGAGGGAATCAGAGGGCAGACACACTGAAACCATACTCACAGACAACTAGTCAATCTAATCACACTAGGACCACACCCTTGTCTAACTCAATGAAACCAAGCCATGCCTGCAGGGCAACCCAAGATGGGTGGGTCATGGTGGAGAGGTCTGACAGAATGTGGTCCACTGAAGAAGGGAATGGCAAGCCACTTCAGTATTCTTGCCTTGAGAACCCCATGAACAGTATGAAAAAGGCTATCATTAAAAAAAAAAAAAAAAAAAGACCACAAATAACAAATGTTGGCAAGGATATGGAGGAAAAGGAACCCTTGTACATGGTTGGTTCAGTTCAGTTCAGAGTCCAGTCCCACTCTGCAACCTCATGAACCGCAGGACGCCAGACTTCCCTGTCCATTACCAACTCCCAAAGTCTACCCAAACCCATGTCGATTGAGTCAGTGATGCCATCCAGCAATCTCATCCTCTGTCGTCCCCTTCTTCTCCTGCCCTCAATCTTTCCCAGATCAAGGTCTTTTCCAATGAGTCAGCTCTTCGCATGAGGTGACCAAAGTACTGGAGTTTCAACTTCAGCATCAGTCCTTCCAATGAACACCCAGGCCTGATCTCCTTTAGGATGGACTGGTTGGATCTCCTTGCAGTCCAAGGGACTCAAGAGTCTTCTCCAACACCACAGTTCAAAAGCATCAATTCTTCGGCCCTCAGCTTTCTTTATAGTCCAACTCTCACATCCATACATGACCACCAGAAAAACTATAACCTTGACTAGACGGACCTTTGTTGGCAAAGTAATATCTCTGCTTTTGAATATGCTATTTAGGTTGGTCATAATGTTCTTTCCAAGGAGTAAGCGTCTTTTAATTTCGTGGCTGCAATTACCATCTGCAGTGATTTTGGAGCCCGGAAAAATAAAGTCAGCCTCTGTTTCCACTGTTTCCCCATCTGTTTCCCATGAAGTGATGGGACCAGATGCCATGATCTTCATTTTCTGAATGTTGAGCTTTAAGCCAACTTTTTACGCTCCTCTTTCACTTTCATCAAGAGGCTTTTTAGTTCTTCTTCACTTTCTGCCATAAGGGTGGTATAATCTGCATATCTGAGGTTACTGATATTTCTCCCAGCAATCTTAAGCTTGTGCTTCCTCCAGCCCAGCGTTTCTCATGATGTACTCTGCATATAGTTAAATAAGCAGGGTGATAAATATACAGCCTTGACGTACTCTTTCTCCTATTTGGAAACAGTCTGTTGTTCCATGTCCACTTCTAACTGTTGCTTCCTGACCTGCATATCGGTTTCTCAAGAGGCAGATCAGGTGGTCTTGTATTCCCATTTGTTTCAGAATTTTCCACAGTTTCTTGTGATCCACACAGTCAAAGGCTTTGGCATAGTCAATAAAGCAGAAATAGATGTTTTTCTGGGACTCTCTTGCTTTTTCGATGATCCAGCGGATGTTGGCAATTTGATTTCTGGTTCCTCTGCCTTTTCTAAAACCAGCTTGAACATCTGGAAGTTCACAGTTCACGTATTGCTGAAGCCTGGCTTGGAGAATTTTGAGCATTACTTTACTAGCGTGTCAAATGAGTGCAATTGTGCGGTAGTTTGAGCATTCTTTCGCATTGCCTTTCTTTGGGATTGGAATGAAAACTGACCTTTTCCAGTCTTGTGGCCACTGCTGAGTTTTCCAAATTTGCTGGCATATTGAGTGCAGCACTTTCACAGCATCATCTTTCAGGATTTGAAATAGCTCAACTGGAATTCCATCACCTCCACTAGCTTTGTTCATAGTGATGGTTTCTAAGGCCCACTTGACTTCACATTCCAGGATGTCTTGCTCTAGGTGAGTGATCACACCATCGTGATTATCTGGTTCATGAAGATCTTTTTTTGTACAGTTCTTCTGTGTTTTCTTGCCACTTCTTAATATCTTCTGTTTCTGTTAAGTCCCTACCATTTCTGTCCTTTATTGAGCCCATCTTTGCATGAAATGTTCCCTCAGTATCTCTAATTTTCCTGAAGAGATCTCTAGTCTTCCCCATTCTGTTCTTTTCCTCTATTTCTTTGCATTGATCACTGAGGAAGGCTTTCTTATCTCTCCTTGGTATTCTTTGGAACTCTTCTTTCAAATGGGTATATCTTTCCTTTTCTTCTTTGCTTTTCACTTCCCTTATTTTCACATGGTCGGTAGGAATGCAAATTGGTACGCCACTGTGGAAAACAGTATGGAGGCTTCTCAAAAAACTAAAACTTGAACTACCATATGATCCAGTAATTCCACTCCTGGGTATACATTTTAAAAATGCTAATAAAAAATACATATACCCCCAATGTTCATAACAGTATTATTTACAATAAGCAAGATATGAAAGCAGCCTATGAATGAATAAAGAAGATGATATATTTGTTATAATTGTTCAGTTCAGTTCAGTTCAGTTGTGCAGTCGTGTCCGACTCTTTGCGACCCCATGAATCACAGTACGCCAGGCCTCCCTGTCCATCACCAACTCCCGGAGTTCACTCAGACTCACGTCCATTGAGTCCATGATGCCATCCAGCCATCTCATCCTCGGTCGTCCCTTTCTCCTTCTGCCCCCAATCCCTCCCAGCATCAGGGTCTTTTCCAATGAGTCAGCTCTTCACATAAGGTGGCCAAAGTACTGGAGCTTCAGTTTTAGCATCATTCCTTCCAAAGAAATCCCAGGATTGACCTCCCTCAGAATGGACTGGTTGGATCTCCTTGCAGTCCAAGGGACTCTCAAGAGTCTTCTCCAACACCACAGTTCAAAAGCATCAATTCTTCTGCGCTCAGCCTTCTTCACAGTCCAACTCTCACATCCATACATGACCACAGGAAAAACCATAGCCTTGACTAGACGGACCTTAGTCGGCAAAGTAATGTCTCTGCTTTTGAATATACTATCTAGGTTGGTCATAACTTTTCTTCCAAGGAGTAAGCGCCTTTTAATTTCATGGCTGCAGTCACCATCNGGGACTCTCAAGAGTCTTCTCCAACACCGCAGTTCAAAACCATCAATTCTTCTGCGCTCAGCCTTCTTCACAGTCCAACTTTCACATCCATACATGACCACAGGAAAAACCATAGCCTTGACTAGATGGACCTTAGTCGGCAAAGTAATGTCTCTGCTTTTGAATATGCTATCTAGGTTGGTCATAACTTTTCTTCCGAGGAGTAAGTGCCTTTTAATTTCATGGCTGCAGTCACCATCTGCAGTGATTTTGGAGCCCAAAAAAAAACAAAATCTGACACTGTTTCTACTGCTTCACCATCTATTTGCCATGAAGTGATGGGGCCAGATGCCATGATCTTCATTTTCTGAATGTTGAGCTTTAAGCCAATTGTTAGGTAGTTAGAATAGGAAAAAGGAGTCCAAAATAGCAATGGCTAAAAGACAAAAGGGAAAGCCCAAAAAATAAAAGAAAGAAAGTTCCAAGAAATAGAGTAAGAACCTAAGGTGAAGCAAATGGCCCTCCTGGCTAGCCCAGCTTACATAGGGCAGATTCAGGGGGAGGAGGAAAAAACATATAAAATCAGGAGCCATGTTGAGCTTCTTCTCCTCTCTTCTCTCTGTTCTCTGAGCTTCTTTTGGGTCAGTCTGCCCTCACACCTTGAGGATGTATTTACCTTTGCTTGCCAAATAAAATTGAGCTGTAATACTGAGCTGTAACATTTGTCCATCTGTTGCTTCAAATTTTTGCATCTGCAAGACAGAACCAAGGCAATTATAAACTCCCTTGACAAGATGGAACTTCCCTGGTGGCTCGGACAGTAAAGCGTCTACCTACAATGCAGGAGACCCAGGTTCAATCTCGGATTGGGAAAAGCCTCTGGAGAAGGCAATGGCAACCCACTCCAGTACTCTTGCCTGGAAAATCCCATGGACAGAGGAGCATGGTAGGCTACAGTCCATGGGGTAGCAGAGAGTTGGACACTACTGAGCAAATTCACTTTCACTTTGACATAATGGAATGTTACTCAACCAAAAAAATAAAAATGAAATTCTACCATTTACAGAAACACAGACGAACCTAGAGCTTACTATACTTAGTGAAATAAGTCAAACAGAGAAAGATAAATCCTGTATCTCATCAGTTATATGTGGAGTCTAAAAAATACAACAAACTTAAAAATAACAAAACAGGAAAAGACTCATAGGTATAGAGAACAAAGAAGGGTTACCAGTAGGGAGAGGGAGGGGGGATGGTCAAGATAGGGGTAATAAAGTAAGAGATATAAGCTGCTGCTGCTAAGTCGCTTCAGTCGTGTCCGACTCTGTGCGACTCCATAGATGGCAGCCCACCAGGCTGCCCGTCCCTGGGATTCTCCAGGCAAGAACACTGGAGTGGGTTGCCATTTCCTTCTCCAATGCATGAAAGTGAAAAGTGAAAGTGAAGTTGCTCAGTTGTGTCCGACTCTTTGTGACCTCATGGACTGCAGCCTACCAGGCTCCTCCGCCCATGAGATTTTCCAGGCAAGAGTACTGGAGTGGGGTGCCACTGCCTTCTCCAAGAGATATAAACTGCTATGTATAAAATAAATAATTTTATTGTATGGCATTGGAAAATGTAACCATTATTTTGTAATAACTGTAAAGGGAGCATAATCTATAAAAATATTGAATTAGTATATTGTATATTAGAAACTAATGTAATATTGTAAATCAACTAAACATCAATTTAAAATAATCATAATTTAAACTGGTATGTTCTTGCAGAGAGACCAAGGGTGATTTTGAAACTAATCTGAAAGATAACATTCAAATTTCTAAAAATTATAAAGATTGCTTAGGATGAAAAGCCTACGCTTGTAAATTTGTCATGATAAGTTTACAAGAGCCAACCTGCTTGGAAACACATGAATGATTGTAATTTTAATTTTGTTGAACATATAAATTCACTTTCTTGTGTATTTAAATTTTGTTGACAAAGCAATTATTCACTTTAAGAGTAAAAAATGATATAACATTGGAATAATCTATTAAAAAAGAAAAACTCAAAATAAGAAAAAGAGAACTATAGAAGAACAACAGAAAACAACTAGAAATGGATTAGGAAAGTGGCAATATGTACATATCTATCAATAATTATTTTAAATTCAAATGTACTAAATGCTCCAACCAAAATGCATAGAATGAATGACTGACAGACAAAATATAAGACCCATATATATCATGCCTACAGCAGAGTCATTTCAGAGTAAGAACAGGAACACACAGACTCAAAATGAAGGGAAAGTAGTCTATGTAAATGAAACCAAAAGAAAGTTGGAATCAGTTCAGTTCAGTTCAGTCACTCAGTCATGTCCGACTCTTTGTGACCCCATGAATCACAGAAAGCCAGGCCTCCCTGTCCATCACCAACTCCCAGAGTTCACCCAAACTCATGTCCATCGAGTTGGTGATGCCATCCAGCCATCTCATCCTCTGTTGTCCCCTTCTCCTTCTGCCCCCAATCCCTCCCAGCATCAGGGTCTTTTCCAATGAGTCAACTCTTCGCATGAGATGGCCAAAGTATTGGAATTTCAGGTTCAACATCAGTCCTTCCAATGAACACCCAGGACTGATCTATAGGATGGACTGGTTGGATCTCCTTGCAGTCCAAGGGACTCTCAAGAGTCTTCTCCAACACCACAGTTCAAAAGCATCAATTCTTCAGCGCTCAGCCTTCTTCACAGTCCAACTCTCACGTCCATACATGACCACTGGTAAAACCATAGCCTTGATGAGATGGAACTTTGTTGGCAAAGTAATATCTCTGCTTTTTAATATGCTATCTAGGTTGGTCATAACTTTCCTTCCAAGGAGTAAGTGTCTTTTAATTTCATGGCTGCAATCACTATCTGCAGTGATAGCTGTACTTATATCAGAGAAAATAGACTTTAAAACAAATAGTGCAGTAGGAGACAAAGATAGGCATTACATAATGATAATGGAGTCAATCCAACAAAAGAATATAACATGTGTAGATATATGTGCATTCAACATAGGAGAACATACATGTATAAAGCAAATTTAAACAGATTTAATGAAAGAAATAAGCAATAATATTAGTAGGAGATTTTAATGTTCCACGTACATGAATGAATAGATCATCCAAAGAGAAAATAAATAAGGAAATACTGGCCTTAAAGGACATGTTAACTAGATGGACATAACATATATATTAGAGATACCAAAGGAACAATTTCATGCAAAGATGGGCACAATAAAGGACAGAAAGGTATGGGCCTAACAGAAGCAGAAGATATTAAGAAAAGGTGGCAAGAACATAAGAACTATACAAAAAAGATCTTAATGACCCAGATAAATAGGATGGTGTGATCACTCATCTAGACCCAGATATCTGGGAGTCCAAAGTCAAGTGGAACTTAGGAAGCATTACTATGAATAAAGCTAGTGGAGGTGATGGAATTCCAGTTGAGCTATTTCAAATCCTAAAAGATGATGCCAATATGCCAGTAAATTTGGAAAACCTAGCAGTGGCTACAGGATTAGAAAAGCCCAGTTTTCATTCTAATCCCAAAGAAAGATAATGCCAAAAAATGTTCAAGCTAATGCACAATTGCAGTCATCTCACATGCTAGCAAAGTAATGCTCAAAATTCTCCAAGCCAAACTTCAACAGTACATGAACCGTGAACTTCCAGATGTTCAAGCTGGATTTAGAAAAGGCAGAGGAACCAGAGATCAAATTGCCAACATCCACTGGATCACAGAAAAAGCAAAAGAGTTCCAAAAAAACATCTATTTCTGCTTTATTGACTATGCCAAAGCCTTTGACTGTGTAGATCACAACAAACTGTGGAAAATTCTTCAAGAGATGGGAACACCAGACCACCTTACCTGGCTCCTGAGAAATCTGTATGCAGGTCAAGAAGCAACAGTTAGAATCAGACATGAAACAACGGAGTGGTTCCAAATTGGGAAAGGAGTATGTCAAGACTGTGTGCTGCTTATTTAACTTCTATGCAAAGTACATCATGTGAAATGCCAGCCTGGATGAAGCACAAGCTGGAATCAATATTTCTGCAAGAAATATCAATACCCTTATATATGCAGATGACACCATGTTTACGAAGAGAAAGTAAAGAGCCTCTTGATGAAAGTGAAAGAAGAGAGTGAAAAAGCTGGCCTAATATTTAACATTCAAAATACTGAGATCATGGCATCCAATCCCATCACTTCATGGCAAATAGATGGGGAAACAATGGAAACAGTGAGAGACTTTATTTTCTTGGGCTCAAAATCTTAAAGAAATGGGAATACCAGGCCACCTGACCTGCCTCCTGAGAAATCTGTATGCAGGTCAGGAAGCAACAGTTAAAACCAAACATGGAACAACAGACTGGTTCCAAATTGGGAAAGGAGTACGTCAAGGCTGTATACTGTCACCCTGCTTATTTAACTAATATGCAGAGTACATCATGAGAAATGCTGCACTGGAAGAAGCATTAGCTGGAATCAAGATTGCTGGGAGAAATATCAGTAACCTCAGATATGCAGATGACACCACCCTTATGGCAGAAAATGAACTAAAGAGCCTCTTGATGAAAGTGAAAGAAGAGAGTAAAAGAGCTGGCTTAAAACCCAGCTTTCAGGAAACTAAGATCATGGCATGCAGTCCCATCACTTCATGGCAAATAGTTGGATGGGGAAGCAATGGAAACAGTGACAGTTTTTTTTTTTTTTTTTGGGGGGGGAGAGGGGGGCTCCAAAATCACTGTAAATGGTAACTGCAGCCTTGAAATTAAAAGACACTTGCTCCTTGGAAGAAAAGCTATGACCAACCTAGACAGCATACTAAAGAGCAGAGACATTACTTTGCCAACAAAGGTCTACCTAGTCAAAGCTATGGTTTTTTCAGTAGTCATGTATGGATGTGAGAGTTAGACTGTAAAGAAAGCTGAGAACTGAAGAATTGATTCTTTTGAATTGTGGTGTTGGAAAAGACTCTTGAGAGTCCCTTGGACTGCAAGGAGATCCAACCAGTCAATCCTAAAGGAAATCAGTCCTGAATAGTCATTGGAAGGACTGATCCTGAAGTAAAATTCCAATACTTTGTCCACCTGATGAGAAGAACTGACTCCTTGGAAAAGACCCTGATGCTGGGAAAGATTGAAGGTGGGAAGAGAAGGGGATGACAGAGGATGAGATGATTGGAAGGCATCACCAACTTGATGGACATGAGTTTGAGTAAGGAGTTGGTGATGGACAGGGAAGCCTGGCATGCTGCAGTCCATGGGGTCTCAAAGAGTCAGACATGATGAACAACTGAACTGAACTGAGTCTACCATCTCCCAGATTACTGACATTCTGATTAAAAGCAACTTTCCTTTCTACCCACATTTGCTTCTCTTGAGTAATGATTTTTGAGCAGTTGGACCTGATTCGGTAGTACTTTAAGAAAATTATAAAATATATTGACATAAAAAAGCTAGATAAATGGAGAGTTGCATCATTTTTGTGGAGAGCAACACAATGACCTTAAATCTTACCAAATTAATCTACAAATTTAAGATGAAAAAAAGGAGTAATAGAAGTTTAAGGAGGATGATAGGGAGTGACCTGGATACTCAATAACTCTTCTCCAGAAACATCCTGCTAAGGTAAGCATAAATGAATCAGAAAAAGATAGATTTTTTTTTCTCCTTGAAATACACATGAGTTAATTTTACATGACTTTAAATGCCAAGGCAAAATATGCTTGGAAAAATTGTATTGTTAAAGCCTTTCCTCCCCCAAAAATGTTTCACTCAAAGTAGTTTTTTTTTTAAATTCTTTTTTATCATTTGTGATTTGTCTCAGAAAGTAAAATGTGATAAATATGCTCTTATTCTGAACTCAAAGTGATGGTTTTCATAATAGTTACCATATTTTGGATGCTTGCTATAATACAACATCACATCAGGTATTATGTATGTATTATTTAATGTTTGCATCAACACTAAAACAGTTAAATAGTGAAATAACAGAGGCAATATTCTGTCAAGTCAGTATTATCATCTTCATTTTATATATGAGGAAAACTGAAGCTCAAAGCAATTAAGTACCTTAATTTCAAGTACCTTGTAAGCCTGAAGACTCTTAAGCCATAGTGAAGCAGGCTTTCATCCCAGATCTATCTGAGACTGAACCTAACCAATTCGATAAAGAGATTCAACAGGCATTAACACTTGAATAGGAATCTAGATACAACACTGCCCTTGTTGGAGAAGACTCTTGAGAGTCCCTAGGGCTGCAAGGAGATCCAACCAGTCCGTCCTAAAGGAGATCAGACCTCGGTGTTATTGGTAGGACTGATGTTGAAGCTGAAATTCCAATACTTTGGCCACCTGATGCGAAGAGCTGACTCATTTGAAAAGACCCTGATGCTGGGAAAGACTGAGGACAGGAGGAGAAGGGGACGACAGAGGATGAGATGGTTGGATGGCATCACTGATTCAACGGACACGAATTTGGGTAGGCTCCGAGAGCTGGTGGTGGACAGGGAGGCCTGGTGTGCTGTGGTTCATGGTGTCACAAAGAGTTGGACACGACTGAGCAACTGAACTGAGCTGAACTGAACTGAAAGCCATCTGTAGCAGCAACACTTTCCATGGTCAAATGATTATATCTCAAAGACAATTATTAAGGACCTATTCTGGGTCCCTGGTGGCAGGAAATGGAAACTTGATTTTATGAAGTCTATAAATAAATGTACTCTCTATAACAGTACAGGTTAAAACTAGGAGATTTTTGAGGACAAAGGAAGAGACGTATTTAAAGTAGGATGTGAGGAATTAGCCACTGTAATCTCATGATCATTGGATAATCCATGTAGCTCAAGGGCTCTGTCAATCATTGTGGAAAAGGGTTGGAACCTCTCCATTCTCTGGCTATCAACGGTTGGAGGGAAAATCTCAGATGCAGTGATGGAAGAGGATTGATAGAGATGAAGAAGGAGTGCTGGCAGCATAAACAAATCTAGACAAAGGTAGGATTTACTTTAAATGTTACCATCAGGTCATTTTCCAGAGGGAAAATCTAACAGGCAATGGTTCTGCGGTGACAGAAGTAAAGAAGCACAGGCTGTGTTACCAGAAAGACTCAGAGCACTTCCGCTTACAAGAGGGATGACCTCAAGCAAGTTTTCAAACTTGACCTCAGGCTTCTTCATCTTCATAAAGGAGACACCACCACCCTTCTAGGTAGGTTGGTGTCAATCTATTCAAAACTCAGATCTGCATGAAACCAAAATGTATTGTTTTTTAAAATATGCACTTTCTACTCTACAACCTTTTTACCAAATTGCCTTTATTTGTGGTGATGACACTTACTGAAAATCACTGGATGAATCTATATATATTTAACAACTCTACTGAAGTATAATTTTCAATGATATAATCCACTTGCTTTATCACCACAATCTAATTTTTAAAAAATTTCCACCACCCCAAATAGGAACTTAGCACCCATTTGTACTCTCCATTCCCACCCACAGCCCAGGCAACAGATTACTAATTTACTTTCTTTCTCTGTAGATTTACCTATTCTGAGCATAGAAATCGATTTACAATACGTGGTTTTCTGCAGGTGGTTTCTTTCACTTGGTATGTTTCCAAGTCTCATTCATGTTTTAGCATTCATGAGTATTTCTGTGAATATATGTTTTGTTGTTTGAATCTTATTGGCTAGGATAACAAGATTTATTAATAATACACTTGAATATTTCACAGTTTCCATGAAGCTACTGTCTACATCAACCTGAGTCTGCTAAGAGCAACAGTCAGAGATAACAGAAGAAATGGAGAAGGAAATGGCAACCCACTCCAGCATTCCTGCCTGGAGAATCCCATGGACAGAGGAGCCTGGCGGGCTACAGTCCATGGGGTCACAAGAGTCAGATATGACTTATCGACCAGATCATCATCATCAGAGGTAACAGAGAAAGAACATGCCCGATATCTACCATTGAATTTTGTAGGGTTCTGAGGGGAGCTACCCATCCCTAGGGGTCAATTTGCATACTAGCTACCATTTTTCGCTGCCCTTAACCTCTGTCTTAGCATGCTGGACATTTCTTTTCCTGTGCTGTGGCTTTGCTACCTTAAACAGGTAGCAAAGAACAAAAGCTCCCCAGCCTTCCAACTTTTTATTAGTTCTCTAAGCTATATCCTTTCCCTCCACCTAATTCAAGCTCTAAATATGTGCTATTCATCGTTTTCTATTGATTTTTATTTCTTACGAATTTATCTACCTGATTATATTTTAAAAGGTAATCCAAAGAGGCACCCTTCACTGGGATGGTCAAGCAAATCTCTCCCCATCTTAAAATACTTGCTGGACCTGCCGGGTGAACCTCACCTACAATGTCTGTGCAAAGACTCTTCTCTCTGTGTTTTTCTTTTTTTCCAACTTGGCCATCTCAATACACCATCTGCCTTGTATAAACTGACCGCTGGTCAGAGAGGAAGCTTGGTGTATGGGGAGAACATTGGGATTCAAATTGGATGGACATGAAGCTGAATCTTAGCTGTCAGTTACCCTCTGAGTGACTTTTGGCAAACTAGGCAGGATTTTGAGCCCTGGTTTTCTCATTTACAGAGCTTCCCACATAGCTCAGTTGGTAAAGCATCTGCCTGCAATGCAGGAGACCTGGGTTCAACTCCTGGGTCGAGAAGATTCTGTGGAGAAGGAAATGGCAACCCACTCGAGTATTCTTGCCTGGAGAATCTCATGGACAGAGGAGATTTTGAGCCCCAGTTTTCTCATTTATAAAACTGGTATTAATTATACTTGCCTTCTAGTTATTGTTGACATTAAATGAGATATTTGCAAAGTATATATCACAAGTATATGGTAGATACTGCATAAATGGCAGTTATGAAGCTTATTGACCTGTCACACTGAACTCAGCTCTTTTTTTTTTTTTCATTCATGTAACCAACCAGGAGCCTTTGGAGCTTACCCAGAACAGACCCCTGCCCCATGTCCTCAGCTTCAGCTTCTCTCTGAAGCACCCAGATATTAGTATCTCATGCGTATTTCCTGAGTTTTTCAGATGCTAAAAACCACCACCAAATATAAGACATTAACTTCTCGGTGATCATGAGAACATAGCACCCGGATCTACTGACACACAAGGACTGATAAAATTAACTACCCAATACTTCAACATCAACCTATCAGAGAACTGTGTACAAGCTGGTCACGTAACCTGTCAACCCCTCCCTCACCTGGCCTTTAAAATTCTTTGCTGCTGAAACTCTTTGAGGAGTTCGAGTTTGGGAGGAGGGCGCATGAGCCACCTATCTCCTTGAATGGCCTTGCAATAAATCTTTCTCTGCTCCAGACTCTGACGGTTCAGTTTTTTGGCCTCGCTGCCCATGGAGCTCATGAACTTGTGTTCGGTAATGTTCACACAGTGACTCTTTCACCAAGGCTGCCCGCAGCCCAAGGTTTTCAGATCCAATCGCCTTCTCATACCAGCACTAACATGATCACAGATTCCAATGACGGGTTCAAATAGTTAGAAAGAATTTAGAATAAAAGAATTAGAACTTGTGTTGGGCCTGTTTGATTCTGGAAGGTCCATTGGAGAAGACCTCTGACTAGCCACTTATGACTTGCTGGAAGCATCAAAACTATTTCCGGTTTCATGAGCTTATGACCTGTGCAGTTACACAGGGTCCTGCGCTTGGTTTAAAGGCCCTGAGCTTGGTTTAATGCTCTGCTGTTGCCATCTTGAAATTTGTAATACCTTTATGTTTAAATTTGTGCTTTATAAATGAAGCCTGATGGGACAATAGAGTCAGCACATGAGCAAAGAAGATACTTACAATAGGTGTATCCACTTTCCTTGCTGTCTAAACACAAATAGCATTCAAATACCCCATGAACACAGAATTCCAGTTGGATCCACCATGCTCAGGGAGACTCAAAGGGAGTACAAACTAAATATTACATCAATAACTAGCAGCCCCCAAAAGCCACACTTTCAATTTGAGCCAGAACTTGATTCAAACACAGTAAGAAGGAAGTTGTGTTCTAAGAAACTTGAACAACCAAGAAACCCTATTGTATCCTTTCTTATGGTACTTCCCTATATCAGTTAATCATGTTGTTGAAAATAACATAGAAGGAAAAGGAAAGACAAGACAATCTCAATATTTCAGTTTTTCCTTGCT
Source organism: Aepyceros melampus (assembly GCA_006408695.1). Lineage (NCBI taxonomy): Eukaryota > Metazoa > Chordata > Mammalia > Artiodactyla > Bovidae > Aepyceros > Aepyceros melampus. The sequence continues at coordinate 155,816 of SJXQ01008130.1, forward strand.
ACTGCTACTGCTAAGTTGCTTCAGTCGTGTTCGACTCTGTGTGACCCCATAGACGGCAGCCCACCAGGCTCCCCCATCCCTGGGATTCTCCAGGCAAGAACACTGGAGTGGGTTGCCATTTCCTTCTCCAATGCATGAAAGTGAAAAGTGAAAGTGAAGTCGCTCAGTCGTGTCCAACTCTTAGCGACCCCATGGACTGCAGCCTACCGGCTCCTCTGCCCATGGGATTTTCCAGGCAAGAGTACTGGAGTGGGGTGCCATTAACTTGTCAGTAATCCACAAGTAGAAAGTATTGGCATAATGTGCTTATGTTAAGAAACGAAATTTTAAGTGAGAGGTTTTTTTTTTTTCAGAATTTTCACTCCTCTTGTAAGAACAAAATGCATATGCATGAATGAACTATGAAATACAAATTGTCTAATTTCTGTGATTCTACATGTGAGTGAAATACTCTCATATTTCCAGTTAAAGCTGGCATTGCAGAATATAAAGGTGATCCTTTATATTGCTAATGATTTATGATGACCTTAAATAGCAAATTAAAAAACATGACAAGAAGAGGGAAAGACCATGGAAGAAAGAAAAAAAAATTATATATTAGTACTTTTAGCATCACTTTTCTTCTCTTGGTTTTCGAACAAGGGGTCTTCCATTTTCACTTTTCACTGGGTCTTAAAAGTTATATAATATCCTGAATCTAACTTTGCCCTCCTCTTCATGACCCTGAATAGCTTCTTGGAGAAAATTTGGACTTCCTGTGTTCTCAGGGAAGGAGGCCCTGTGCAAATGAGCTGATTTCCTTTCATAATGAAAATTCTATTTTTTCTTTTTTTAGCTAGAAAATAATAGAAGCCAACTGGTTTGAGGCTTTCCCCTTGCCCCTCCAGCTTATGTAAATTTTTGAGGTGTTATTTTTCCATGCCTCTGGCAAGTCTGAAGACATAACACAATTTTGCATAAACATAAATGATATATTTATCTTGGGGTTCCTCTTTCTGAGACTCTTGAGCTGACATTTGGGTAGGGGCTGTTTTTTCATTTTATCTCAAGGCCATGCTTAGCTTTAGAGATTTTATTAAATATAATAAGCAAGAAGCTGGGGTGGTGCTAATGAGACCAAAGGCTGATGGCAAGCAGAGCAGAATCATCAAATACACAAGATGGAATTATCATAGTAATTATCTAGGTAAACTTTCTAACAACTCGAGAGTGAAGGCAACAAATCAAATTTTAAAGAAAAGGAAAAAGACTAGACCACAAAGTGATTGGCCAGGAGGAGAGAGACGTGATGTGAAGCTCAAATTTCCCACAAGGTTTTTGGCAAATAAAGTCCTGGCACAGAAAATGCAACACTGAGCACAACTGGGTGAGGCTGCAGTTTTGCCAAGAAGGTTTTGAATTACACTCCAGCTTGTCTCCATCCATGGCATCATAGTTCCCCCGGGAAGCCTGAGCCAAATTCCTGGGAGCTGTCCTCGGTGCCTTTCTTCACTTCCAGTCAATCAATTACTTTTGCTGAGTTTCTCACAAAACAAGTTTTGTGCCCCTCCTCTGTACTGCATCTGTGCCTCTATCCTGTTCATCTAACCTAGACCACAGTGACAGTACCTAAGCACTCTCCCTGTCACCAGGCTCACCCACCAGGAAGCTGTCTATGACACAACCACGAGAAAGATCTCTCTGAAGGACACAGATCTGAGACACGCTGTTAGACTAAATCATCCGTGTCGTTCCTGATGGTTACAAGATAAATCTCCTTATGGTGCCACGGTTACTGGAAGAGCCACTTTTCCAGACTGATGCAATTTTCCAGTAAGCAGACTTTTACTCGCACATATACTAATCTGCTTATAAGTTCCTGAACACATTTTTCTGTTTTATGCCTGAGGACAGTTACCTATGTCTGTCTAGGCAACCCACTCCAGTGTTCTTGCCTGGAGAATCCCAGGGATGGGGGAGCCTGGTGGGCTGTCATCTCTAGGGTTGCACAGAGTTGGACACAACTGAAGCGACTTAGCAGCAGCAGCAGCAAAGCCCTTTGCTTCATTTCCTAGCCCATTCTTTCTGTGTCTAGTTTTCTAATTCAGTTTCCTTTCCCTCTCCTTACTGTTCCTTCCTTTTTCCTCCTCCTGACAGCTAACATTTCTTATTAATAAATGTTTACTGTGTCTTAAGCTTTATGCTTAAGCTTTATGCTTAAGACTCCACACATTTAATCCTCACAGCATGTTTATGAATTAGGTTCTACTGCTCTCTCATTTTTAATCTCTAAGGAAATATTTGAGTAACTTAACAGTCAATCCTAAAGGAAATCAACACTGAATATTTATTGTAAGGACTGATGCTGAAGCTGAAGCTCCAATATTTTGGTCACCTGATGCAAAGAGCTGACTCACTGGAAAAGATCCTGATTCTGGGAAAGGTAGAAGGCAGGAGGAGAAGGGGACAACAGAGGATGAGATGGTTGGATAGCATCACTGACTCAATGGATGTGAGTTTTAGCAGGCTCTAGGAGCTGGTGATGGACAAGTCCATGGGTGACAAAGAGTGGGTCACAACTTTGCAACTGAACAACAACAGCTAAAGTTACATAGATATGAACTGTGACCTGGATCTGAACTCAGATCTGGTTGATTCCTACATGTTAATACTCTCTTGCTCACTGTGTGCTATCTCTTCCAGAAAAAATTTCCCTTGGTTGAGTCGGGTAGTAACTAGCTGTGGTGTCCACAAGATCTGTGTCCTCTGATTTCCAGGTCTCAGCTGGATTCCTCTTCCCACCCCTGAGTTAGATAGGGAAATTGGCTAAGTTCTGGTCAGTGGCCTGTGGGAGCAATGAAATGTATTCCACTTTCAGGACTGGACCCTAAAGTCTCTTGGCTGACCTTCCATGCTCTCCCCTTTTGCAGAGGAACTGGAAGCACTGAAGATGGCGGTACCACGAGATGTAAGCAACCTACGTTCCTGAATGGCTGGGTGGAGTGCAGCCTTACCCTTCACCCTGGAGCAACTGATGGTTTGTTTGGAAAGTTTCTGAGTCTTCTGGGTTCACCTGTTACAACTGTTAATGTTACTTTCCCTAACACATGGGCTAAGTGCTCCATCTAATCATACTTTCTCAGAATTATCTCTTTATGTATCTATCTCTTCCAGTGCGTTTCTTTGGAAACTTCTTTTTAATTTTATTTTTAATTGAAGAGTAATTGCTTTACAATAGTGTGTCGGTTTCTGCCACACATCAATATGAGTCAGCCATAGGCGTACATACAGCCCCCTCTGGTGAAACTTCCTCGCACCCCCAGCCCTTTCCACGCCTCTAGGTTATCACAGGGCCCTGGCGAGTTCCCTGGATCACACGGCAGAGCCCCGCTGGCTCGCTGTCTTACATCTGGCAGTGTATATGTGCCCGTGCAGCTCTCCCCCTTGTCCCACCCTCTCATTCCCTTTCCCTTGTATCCAGTCTGTTCTCTACTGGAAACTTCTTAAGGAAACACATTTTTTCCTGATCTATCTTTATGTTTGGTATACTAAGTGCACAATAAATATTTTTTGACCTAGAAAATAAATCAGTGGCTTACTAAATACTGACAATTAATATGTATTGAATGCTTATATGCAAAAGGCACATTATCAGACACTTACATTGACTGCTTTATATAATTCTCATAATTCATAACTGTTAACTAAGTGCTTACCATGTGTTGGGCTCTGAAAGAGGCACTAAGGGTACGTTATTAAACAAAACAAATAAAATTCTTGTTTACATAGAGCATAAATTATGCTTTGGGTAATCAGATAATAAACAAATAAAAATTTAGAGTGTCAGATGACAAAAGTGCTTTGGATAAATATGAGGTAGCATAAGAAGGAGCCTAGTGGGCTGCCGTCTACGGGGTCACACAGAGTCGGACACGACTGAAGCGCCTTAGCAGCAGCAGCATAAGAAGAACTGATGAAGATCAAGTGATGTGTCTATCATAAACAGATAATAAGGGAAGATTTTATGGAGATTACAACATTTGAGTAAACTCTAAAGGATGAGAGGAAACAATTAGTGGTTATCAGGAGGAAAGGCATTACAGACAGAAGGAATCAAGGACAGAAGCCTGGACTAGGAATGTATTCCCAATGGTCATACAAAGTATGTGCATGTGTGCTAAGTACTTCAGTTGTGTCAGAGTCTGCTACCCTTTGGACGTCGCCCACCAGCCTCCTCTGTCCATGGGATTCTCCTGGCAAGAATACTGAAGTGGCTTGCCATGCCCACCTCCAGGAGATCTTTCTGACCCAGGGATCAATCCGCATCTCATGTCTCCTGCATTGGCAGGTGGGTTCTGAAAGAGTCAATCCTTAAGCAGGTTGATAAGAAGTCCAGGGTCCCCAAGGAGGAGAAAGGGGTCTGGAATTCTCAAGGAGGAGGAAAGGACAAAAGCTTTTTTCTACATTCCTTCCTAAGGATTATATAACTATAATGTATCCTTCTTTGAGGACACGTTTCTCTTTTCTGAAAACCTTCTGACTAATCCTGTTCTCTTAAAACGTATATTGTGGAAATGGGTATAGTAAGATCTCTACAACCTTGAGACAGCCTTTTGATTTACTGTAATAACCAATTAAAAATTATATAACTCCCTTGCTAAGACTAAGGATGGGGGCACTCTCTGGCCCCTTCCTGATGTCTGTGCCAGAAGCTTTCTCTGTTCCTTTTTCACTTCAATAAAACTGTGTTACACAAAAGCTTTTGAGTGATCAAGCCTGATGCCTGGTCCCAAAGCTAAATCTTCCTCAGAGATCACAAATCCAACATCATTCACCATAAGCTATCAGTTCTTTCCACTTGGGAAGCCCATGAGGTACATAGTATCTTCATTTTGCATAGAGGGAAAATAGATGCAAAAAATGTATGCAACTTATCTAAGAAATTGTAAGTGGCAAATTCAAGTCTTGAACTAAAATCTTTTGGATTTAAAACCCATATTCATTTTGATACACTGTTTTTACTAGCTACACTAAAAGTACACACACACACACCCCATTCTAAAAGAACTGTCATGGCAGATCTTTTAGAATGAAATAGGTAATTCAGATATTCAAAAGTGTTTATTAAGCACCTACAATGTATGAAGCATAGTTCTAGGTGCTTGGGATATGTCAGTGAATGAAAAAGACAAAAGGTTGTTGCCCTTAACTTACTTTCTAGAGGACTGACATATAATAAGCATGCTGCTGCTGCTGCTAAGTCGCTTCAGTCGTGTCTGACTCTGTGCGACCTCATAGACGGCAGCCCACCAGACTTCCCCATCCCTGGGATTCTCCAGCAAGAACACTGGAGTGGGTTGCCATTTCCTTCTCCAATGCATGAAAGTGAAAAGTGAAAGGGAAGTCGCTCAGTCGTGTCTGACTCAGCGATCCCACAGTCTACAGCCTACCAGGCTCCTCCGCCCCTGGGATTTTCCGGGCAAGAGTAATGGGCATAGTAAATAGCAAATTGTATGGTATATTTTGAAGTGATAAGTGCTGTGGGGTATAAAAGTAAAGCAGAGTAAGGGAGATTGGGAGTGCTTAACATGTTTTTTAACTTTTTATTTTGTATGGAGTATAGCCAATATTAATGCATATTATAGCTTCAGCTAGACAGCAAAAGGACTCAGCAACATATATACATGTATCTGTTCTCCCCTCCAAACTCCCCTTCCATCCAGGCTGCCACATAACATTGAGCAGAATTTCCCATGCTATATACAGTAGGACATTGTCGGCTATACATTTTAAATATAGCAGTGTGTACATGCCCATCCCAAACTCCCTAACTATCCCTTCCACCCTAGGTCTTATTATCTTTTTAAAATTTATTTGTTTTTAATTGGAGGATAATTGCTTTACACTGTCAGTTTCTGCATACATCAACTTGATTCAGCCATAGGTGTGCATATGTCTCTTCCCTCTCGAACCTCCCTCCCAGCCCATCCCACCCCTCCAGGTTGTCACGGAGCTCTGGTTTGAGTTCTCTCAGTCCTGCAACAATTCCCACTGGCTATCTACTTTACATACAGCTTTTACATACTTTACATATTTGTTTTTCTCTTTCTGACTTACTTCACTCAGTATAATAGGCTCTAGGTTCATCCACCTCATTAACACTGACTCAACTGTGTTCCTTTTTATGACTGAGCAATGTCCAAAGAAGATATACAGATGGCTAATAAACACATGAAAAGATGCTGAACATTGCTCAGTATTAGAGAAATGCAAATCAAACTGCAATGTGATATCACCTCACACTGGTCAGAACAGCCATCATCAAGAAATCTGCAAACAATGAATGCTGGTGGGAATGTGGGAAAAGGGAACACTTTATCATTGTTGGTGGAAATGCAAATTGATACAGCTACTATAGAAGCCAGTATGGAGTTTCCTTAAAAAAGTAGGAATAAAACTATGATATGACCCAACAATCCCACTACTGGGCTACCCTGAAAAAATTGTAATTGTAAAAGGCGCATGTACTCCAATGTTCCTTGCAGCACAATTTACTGTAGCTAGGACATGAAACAACCTAGAGATCCATTGGCGGATGATATGGGTAAAGAAGCTGTGGTACGTATATACAATGGCAACGCTTAACTTTTTATCATCGGAATTTAAGACATACAAAGAGACTAGTATAAGCTCTACTGCCTCCCTTTACATACCTACCATCCAGCTTCAGAAATGGTGCTTACATGACCAATCTTGCTTTATCTGTACCTCTATCCACTTCCTGCCCACCCAACTCTTAACTGGATTATATCAAGCAAAATCATAATATTTAATGTACAAATACTTCAGTATGAAGTAAAAGATGAATATTTTTAATAAAAACATAACCAAAATATTATCATTTATACCCAAAACATAAATTCTTCAAACATATAAATTATCCAAACATAATTTCTTCATATTAACGTATAAATTTCATTTAGTATTCCATAAGTAATTCTTTTTAAACTTGATTTATTTGAGGCAAGACCCACTCATTCCTTTTGACTGATATGTCTTAAGTATCATTTAATTTATAAGTCTTCTTTTTCTCCTTCCTTCTTTTGTTAAAGAAGCCAGATCATTTGTCCTTTAGAATTTTTCCATAGTTTAGATTTTTCTGATTGCAATCCCATGGTGCTATTTAACAAAATCCTTTGTCCACTGTATTTCCTATAAACTGGTAGTTAGATCTAGAGACTTCAATAGATTTACTTCTGACAATTCAGGGTTAAATACTTTGTAGGTAGTATTGAATACTTCCATTAGGAGGCCTATAATATTAGGCTGGGTTTTTTTATATTAACTTGATCATTAGGTGTAGCATGAAACATTCACATAAAAAGTTGCTTTCTATTTCTTTCAGTCCTTCTTCATTTATTGGAAGAATTATTCTATCACCTTGATAACAAAGATACAGCTCCTACAAGAAAGGTAGCTCTATATCCTTTGAATAGGGAAAAGTAGAGACTGCAGCATGTGCAATGCATGCTCATTGTTACTGAACCATTAATTATTTCTAGACCTTTCCAGTGGATGACCTCAGAAATAGATAACATTTTTAAAATGAGCAGGTTTTGTCATCAGTTTGTACTGACATTTCCAATTCAACTTTGGGTTTTCCAGGTTGTTACTTAACTTTTTATATTTGTTGTATTTCTTGTCTCCAGTGTTAAAAATCTTTGTCCCTAATAACATTAATGTAATTAGGTTTTGCTTTTGGAAGCTCAGTCTGGAGCCTGCTTCTCCAGCTCTTCAAATGATTTTTCAAAGTAGCCGATATAAATTTTTTAATTCCTTTATCTGTAAACCACTTGAAATTGATTCTTTTGTCTGCAACTGAATCTTGACAGGCAGTGTAAGCAGGAGGGATGGACCCGTGCTTTGCTTGTGAAGTATGCATGCAGCCAGTCATAGTGAAACCAATTGATGCAACCTATTCCCCACGGGGAGAGTTGCCAAATATGTATTAAACAGAGACCTGATTCACTCAGTCCTTTCTATCTAGGTACAAATCCCAATTCTCCAAAATTTGTCCTTCTGTTTTTCTACAGCAGTCTTTCTCCCTCTCCTGAAATCCCAGATAAGGTATATAGGCTTCTCTCTTGACTGTGGATCTTGGTCATTTCAGTGTAGTCTCTGAGGGGTCTTCCCATCACCGTCTCAGACTGGATGAATCAGAAGTCCTTGGAGTGACTGCACATGGGCAAGAAGAACTGGAAAGCTGGAACCAGTTGGCCACTCCAGAGTCCTCAAGGACTGAACTAAGCTGGGTCTTTGGATCAGAGACAAGTCATATACGTAGGATATTCTCGTAACTTTCCGTGGCATCTTCATTTTTAGAGCTGACCTTTCCAGCCGAATCACTCAGAGCTGTGTCTTGACTTCAGAGTAGACAATTGAGACATGCTGGAGTGGAAAGAAGATAGAAGAAGAACTGGAAGGAGAGGGAATGTGGGGTGATAGGTAGTAGTGGGAGAGAAAACAGTCAGGACATGAAACTCACCTGGTCCTCTAGAGATGTTCTGAAGGTACTGGCTGTGGAGAAAAAGAAAACCACAGGGTGATGAATGTTTGGATCCACTTCAAACCTAGTCTTCTGGCTTATTTCCCAGAATCTGGGAGTCATTGGGCCTTCTGCACTGATTATAATTTTCTCTTCTCTGCCACCTTACACCTCCTACAAAACATGTGATCTTGTTTTACCATTTCTTAACCCAACTCTCTGGATGTTCTTTGCAAGCTCCATTGATCTATAAAGTTCTCCCTCAGTGCCACAAAGAGAAACCTCATTCCTTTTCTTTACCAGATGTTAAGAGATGATTTCTCTCTTACTTTCAATTATTGCCTCTCTTAATTTATATCACCTCCATCTCACCAATCGCAAAGTCCAACCCCTGCTTGTTCTGCAAGTTCCCACTAGAATCCTTCAAATGTATGCCCTGAGGGGAAAACTATCTTACATTAGCATGTTCTGGTTTTGATTTGATTGCCAGCATTTCTTACAGATGGAGCCACAGTAAGAGAAAACTTAGCAAGTATAATTTCTCACATCCTCCTTATTAGACATAAAGAATCTCAGAGCAGATAGAATCATGAGAACTATATAGTAATTTTATGGAGGGATAGAGCCTGGGGAAAAAGATACATCCTGGGATACTCTATTTTTCATCTTATTTTTTCCATGGGTCTTTTGGGGTTACAGAGCTTTTTAATGATTGAATAGAAGCTATGTACTCTCTCCCTGGAATAATAGACACATCCAAGGAACTTTGTGTGCAATTTCAGGGGCTTCATGCAAACACTCAGATACTGGTGAAGAAATATTGCTACAGATCATCAACACAGAAAGTGCCTGAAATATAACTCATCCACCAACAGAGTGCTCGCTTCAAGGGTGTTTTGACAAATATGTCAGAGACAGAGTGTGAAGAGCAGCAACTGATCAAGGTGACTCGATAAGAAGCACTCAATTAATCCAATCAGATTGGTGGCAATTCTAATTCTATCATTCAAAAGATACTGATTAGGGAGGATGGCTGAGAAATCAGTGACAGACAAAGCAGGTGTTCACAGGCTATGCATTAGTCAAATATAGCAATAGGCACTATATGCAGCACATATTATAGTGAAACAGAAGACTTAGTCTTCATTGGATTTGGGACCTTGAAGAAGTCCTTAACCTCATTTGTAAACCAAGTTCAGGATCAGCTTACAATTGAAATTTCTACTAGACACAAGGATATTGAAAAGGCAGCTTACAAGACGGAAGAAAATACTTGCAAACCATATTATCAGATAAGAGATTCATATGCAAAATATATAAGGAATTCACACAACTCAACAGCTAAACTAACAATAATAATAACCCAATTTTAAAATGGGCAAAGGATCTGAAGAGATGTTTCTCTAAAGAAGAAAACATACAGCAGTTATTGAAAAGGTGCTCAACATCAGTAATCATCAGTGGAATCAAAACCAGAGTGAGATATCACATCACACCTGTTAGGATGGCTATCGTTAAAAAGACAAAAGATAACAGGAGTTGGCAAGGATGTGGAGAAAAAGGAATTCTGGAACACTGTCGGTGAGAGTGTAAATTGGTACTGCTAATACAGAAAGCTCTACGGACATTTCTTAAAAAGTTAAAAATGAAACTTTTGTATGATCCAGCCATTCCACTTCTAAGTACATATCCAAAGGAGCTGAAATCAGAGTCTTATAGATCACAGCAAGATACAGAAACAACTTAAAAGTTTATTGATGGATGAATGAAAACGGAAATATGATACACACACACAGACACACACACACATATACAATAGAATATTATTCCACCTTAAGAGAGAAGGAAATCCTGTCATTTGTGACAACACAGCTGGATGTGGAAGACATTATGCTAAGAAAAATAGCCAGATACAGAAGGACAGATACCGTATTTTCTCAAACTCACAGAAGCAGAGTAGAATGGTGGTTACAAGTAGCTTGGGGAAAGGAAACTAGAAGTAAGGCTCAAAAGGTACAAAGTTTGAGTTATCACGGATGAATAGATTCTGGAGATATACTGTACAGTAAGAAGAGAAGCAGAACGCAAAGGAGAAAGGAAAAGATATACCCAACTGAATGCAGAGTTACAGAGAATAATAAGTAGAGATAAGAAGGCCTTCTTAAGGAAACAATTCAAAGAAATAAAGGAAAACAATAGAATGGGAAAGACTAGAGATCTCTTCAAGAAAATTAGAGATATCAAGGGAATATTTCATGCAAAGATGGGCACAGTAAAGGACGGAAACAGCAAAGACCAAATAGAAACAGAAGAGATTAAGAAAAAGTGGCAAGAATATACAGAACTTTATTTTAAAAAAGTTCTTAATGATGCAGATAACCATGATGGTGTGGTCACTCACCTAGAGCCAGACATCCTGGAGTGTGAAGTCAAGTGGACCTTAGGAAGCATTACTATGAACAAAGCCAGTGGAGGTGATGGAATTCCAGCTGAGCTATTTCAAATCCTAAAAGATGATGCTGTTAAAGAGCTGCACTCAATATGCCAGCTGCTGCTGCTAAGTCGCTTCAGTCATGTCTGACTCTGTGTGACCCCATAGATGGCAGCCTGCCAGGCTCCCCCATCCCTGGGATTCTCCAGGCAAGAACACTGGAGGGGGTTGCCATTTCCTTCTCCAATGCATGAAAGTGAAAAGTGAAAGTGAAGTCGCTCAGTCGTGTCTGACTCTTCCCAACCCCATGGACTGCAGCCTACCAGGCTTCTCTGTCCATGGGATTTTCCAAGCAAGGGTACTGGAATGGGTTGCCATTGCCTTCTCCACAATATGCCAGCAAATACGGAAAATTCAGCAGTGGCCACAGGACTGGGAAAGGTCAGCTTTCATTCCAATCCCCAAAAAGGACAATGCCAAAGAATGTTCAGACTCTTGTACAATTGCCCTTATTTCACATGCTAGCAAGGTTATGCTCAAAATCCTTCAAGCTAGGCTTCAGCAGTACATGAACCAAGAACTTCCAGATGTATAAGCTGGATTTAGAAAAAGCAGAGGAACTAGAGATCAAATTTCCAACATCTGCTCAGTCATGTCCAACTCTTCGTGATGCCATGGACTGATAGCTCCTCTGTCCATGGGATTTTCCAGGCAAGAGTACTGGAGTGGGTTGCCAATTCCTTCTCCAAGAAAAATCAAAGGAATTGCCAAAAAAAATCTTTTTCTGCTTCATTGACTATGCTAAAGGCTTTGACTGTGTGGATCACAAGAAACTGGAAAATTCTTAAAGAGATGGGATTATCAGACCACCTTGCCTGTATCCTAAGAAGTCTGTATGTAGGACAAGAAGCAACAGTTAGATCCAGACATGGAACAACAGACTGATTCAAAATTGAGAAAGGAGTACATCTAGGCTGTATATTGTCATTCTGCTTAATTAACTTAAATGCACAGTTCAGTTCAGTTCAGTCACACAGTCGTGTCTGACTCTTTGCGACCCCATGAATCGCAGCATGCCAGGCCTCCCTGTCCATCACGAACTCCCGGAGTTCACTCAGACTCACGTCCATTGAGTCCATGATGCCATCCAGCCATCTCATCCTTGGTCGTCCCTTTCTCCTCCTGCCCCCAATCCCTCCCAGCATCAGGGTCTTTTCCAATGAGTCAACTCTTCGCATGAGGTAGCCAAAGTACTGGAGCTTCAGCTTTAGCATCATTCCTTCCAAAGAAATCCCAGGGTTGATAATGGACTGGTTGGATCTCCTTGCAGTCCAAGGGACTCTCAAGAGTCTTCTCCAACACCACAGTTCAAAAGCATCAATTCTTCCACGCTCAACCTTCTTCACAGTCCAACTCTCACATCCATACATGTCCACAGGAAAAAAAAAACCATAGCCTTGACTAGACGGACCTTAGTTGGCAAAGTAATGTCTCTGCTTTTGAATATACTATCTAGGTTGGTCATAACTTTTCTTCCAAGGAGTAAGCACCTTTCAATTTCATGGCTGCAGTCACCATCTGCAGTGATTTTGGAGCCCAAAAAAACAAAGTCTGACACTGTTTCTACTGTTTCCCCATCTATTTCCCATGAAGTGATGGGGCCAGATGCCATGATCTTCGTTTTCTGAATGTTGAGCTTTAAGCCAACTTTTCCACTCTCCTCTTTCACTTTCAACAAGAGGCTTTTTAGCTCCTCCTCACTTTCTGCCATAAGGGTGGTGTCATCTGCATATCTGAGATTATTGATATTTCTCCCAGCAATCTTGATTCCAGCTTGTGTTTCTTCCAGTCCAGCATTTCTCATGATGTACTCTGCATATAAGTTAAATAAGCAGGGTGACAATATACAGCCTTGACGTACTCCTTTTCCTATTTGGAACCAGTCTGTTGTTCCATGTCCAGTTCTAACTGTTGCTTCCTGACCTGCATACAGATTTCTCAAGAGGCAGGTCAGGTGGTCTGGTATTCCCATCTCTTTCAGAATTTTCCACAGTTTACTGTGATCCACACAGTCAAAGGCTTTGGCATAGTCAATAAAGCAGAAATAGATGTTTTTCTGGAACTCTCTTGCTTTTTTCGATGATCCAGCGGATGTTGGCAATTTGATCTCTGGTTCCTCTGCCTTTTCTAAAACCAGCTTGAACATCAGGGAGTTCATGGTTCATCATATGAAATGCCAAGCTGGAGAAGCACAAGCTGGAATATCAAGATTGCTGGGAGAAATATCGACCTCAGATAGGCAGATGACATCACTTTAATGGTAGAATGCAAAGAGGAACTAAAGAACCTCTGGATGAAGATGAAAGAGAAGAGTGGAGAAAGCTGGCCTAAAACTCAACATTCAAAAAACTAAGATCATGGCATCCAGTCCCATCACTTCATGGCAAATAGAAGGGGGAAAAGTGGAAACAGTGAGAGACTTTATTTTCTTGGGCTCCAAAATCACTGCAATGATGACTGCAGCCATGAAATTCAAAGATACTAGCTCCTTGGAAGAAAAGCAGAGATATAACTTTGCCAACAAAGGTACATCTAGTCAAGCTACAGTTTTTCCAGTAGTCATGTGTGTGAGAGCTGGCCCATAAAGAAGGCTGAATGCCAAAGAATTGATGCTTTCAAGCTGTGATGCTGAAGAAGACTCTTGAAAGTCCCTTGGACTGAAAGGAGATAAAACCAGTCAATTCTAAAGGAAATCAATCCTGAATATTCATTGGAAGGACTGATGCTGAAGCTCTGATCATTTGGCCATCTAATGTGAAGAAGTGACTCATTGGAAAAGACCCTGATGCTAGGGAAGATTGAAGGCAGGAGAAAAAGAGGGCAACAGAGGATGAGATGGTTGGATGACATCATTGACTCAATGCACATGAGTTTGAGGAAACCTCAGGAGACAAAGAAGGACAGGGAAGCCTGGCATGTTGTAGTTCATGGAGTAGCAAAGATTTGGACACGACTTAGCAACTGAGCTACATATTGCAATCACTAACTATGCTGCTGCTGCTAAGTTGCTTCAGTCGTGTCCGACTCTGTGCGACCCCATAGACGGCAGCCCACCAGGCTCTGCTGTCCTTGGGATTCTCCAGGCAGGAACACTGGAGTGGGTTGCCATTCCTTCTCCAATGCATGAAAATGAAAAGTAAAAGTGAAGTCACTCAGTCATGTCTGACTCCACAATCCCACGGATTGCAGCCTACCAGGCTCCTCCATCCTTGGGATTTTCCAGGCAAGAGTACTGGAGTGGGTCGCCATTGCCTTCTCCAATCACTAACTATATTTTATTATATACTTAAAAAATTAGCTAAGTAGGTGAATCTTATGTTAAGTGTCCTTACCACACATCATCCTTATCATCATCATAAAAGGTGTGAAAGAAAACTTTGGAAAATGATGCATATATCTATGGCCTTAATGCTGGTAACAGTTTCTCTGGTGTTGATTCATCCCTAAACTCATAAGCTGTATATATTAAAAAGGCATAGCTTTTTACATGTCAAAAAAATAGTGAACTACTTATGCTAGAATGTGGATGAATTTCAAAACATTGTGCTAAGCGAAAGAAGCCAAACAAAAGGGTTGCATTATATAAGAATCTGTTTATGTGAAATTATAGAATAGCAAACTATAGGACAGAAGGCAGATCAGTAATTGTCAAGGGTGAAGCTGGAGGGAGATTAAGTGCAAAGAGTATGAAAGGATTTTCTGGGCTTCTGGAAATGTTCACATATCACACTGTGATTGTGGTGGTGGTTCTGTGAATGGATACATCTGTTAAAATAATTTGAATGTGCTTTTAAAAGTGGTGAATTATATTTTATGTTGTTGATACCTCCATAAAGTTGATTAAAACAATCAATTTGTAGAATAGAAAATTGAGTGCATCACACTAAGTATTATCTCCTAAAACTTTTGGTTTAGGTATGTGTATGTGTGTGCATATATGTGTGCACATTCACATTTCTTAACAGTGCAACTTGTATTTTTTTTTTTACACAGCTTGTATTTCTTACTGCAGATTACAATAAAAAAATATTTCAACACCCCTTATCAGTAGCATTGAGAGTTCTAACTCACAACAAGTGGTGGGATCAAAAGAAATCTTCTGGGCCAGCTAAGACTTGAAATTTTCAGGTTCCCCAGGTACAGATGTGGTCCACATGGGAGACAGAACAAGCAGAAGTGTGGTCACCTTCAGTGCTGTACAATAAGGCCTCCAGGTACCAAGGGACTCCAGCAGCAGGAAGTTGGATGTGACTGATTGGAGGTGAGGCCAATGAAGGGGCAAGAAACAACTCATGGAATTAGAAATGCCTCAGTGGTGCCTAAGGAACTTTAGGAAGGAGGGCTCCGTCAGGAAACCTCAAGAGACCATATATATATGCGTTATAGAAGGGAGTGCCTGCTTAAGTATCTGTCATCCCAGGAAAGCAGAAGCCAGCTTCCACAGTACCAGTTGAAGTAACTTCTTTCCCACTGCTTTCCCCAGGCTAGTTAGGGGAAGTCAACCCAAGAGATAGGGAAGAAGCCAACTCTGCCTGGTCCTCCCCCTCACCCACACCATGCCAGCTTCATTCTGAAACTGGCCTGCTCTAGGAGAGGAGAAAGTTCTGATTCATCATCTTCAAACTTGGCATTCTACTTACTTACTAAGTAAGAGACTATGAAACTATGACATAAAGTGTCCACCTACTGCCTATCACCTAAGAGAACGGAGCATGTGTTGAAAAGCCTTTGGTTGCCAGAATTTTCAACCCGAGTGCCCAGGAAAATCTCTCACAGAAGAAAGTTTAAAGACACAGTGGGGGACAGAAAATTTTTGTAAGTCATGAGTCTTGCTTGCTCAGTATGTGGGTTACGCGGGGTTGTTATATAAAGTAAATGCATATATATTACACATATTAATATTTATATATTATAATGATAATATTCTTATAACATGGTAGGTGCTTTGCAATAATTCATTCATTACTTTCAGGTAACCTCTGAACATATACCCTCATGATAACAACGTCTGTTAGAAGAATGTTTAATTTTTGTTCTATCAGGAAAGATGCTACATAACTTTCTGTATCTGTCCTCTTTTTTTGGAATCTAAGAACTGCTGTAAGGATTTTTAATCTGTCTTGATCACTGGTTCACTCCCTTTACTCAAAGGGACTCGGCAAACATGTGTCAAATGAATGAACGCAATTTGAAGCCACAATCTCTCCCCAGTAACGTACCTTCCCCTCCTGCCCCAGGCTGAGTAATCTGGATCTCAGAATATACCAAGTCTCTTTCTCTGGGATGCACTGAGAAGAAAAAAAGAAAAAAGGAAACACTTTGTAAGCAGTCCCAGTCAGTGAGGTATGCTACAGATGCTTCTTCATAAACAATTGTTTACTGTGAACGTCTGGGATGCTTAGGGAGACCAGGGCCTTTTGCCAGGCCTCAAAACAAGTATCTTTCTCTGGCTCAGGCCCAGAGCAGCTTCCTATCAGGGAGTCCTCACCATTGATGTACAACTGCTGCAGCTCCACAGGGGCAGGGCACATGGGGTTGAGGGTTCCCGGTGGGCCTATGCTCAGGGGTCTCCTGTAAGGCATAGAAACACTGCTCATCCTTGGAACATTATACTATACATGAAAGTGAAATAGAGGAAACAAAGAGTGGGGAGAAGTCAGCAGAGCAAGAGTCTTTGACCAGAAGAGTCTTTGACTTCATAGAAATGATCATCTCATAAATAGAATGGTCACTCTCAATCGGTAAAAAAAAAAAAAAAAAAAAAAAACAGCTTCATCATCAGGAGGAAGTGTCTTCACAGCATTCTGCCTGGATAATTCAAGAAGCAATTAGACATAATCCATGATCCAAGACCCTGACTATGTCCTAAGACAGAGACACCGACACAGATAGAACAAGACCACATTCACCAAACCAAACTTAAAAACACAAAATTTGATGAGTAAATAAGCCCATTTGGGACAAAAAGAGGATTACTGGAAGCTGAGACCCCACTGTAAAATCTAGGACTAGCAATCATTTTATACAGTTACAGTAACATGTGGTCTAACTATAGGACTATTTGCACCAGAAATATTTTGTGACAACCTAGAGAATCTATAACCTTTAGTATCATCCATTTAATGGAATGGGTGAATTTGAAATAAGAAACTGATCTATTTATGCAGGAAAATCCATTATATACACTGAAGGATGCTAAGAAGCTGTGATTATGACCATTTTAAAGAATGTGAAAGCGGGAGCATCAGGTCACAGGGACATAGAGAAATCACTTGGCCTCAGCTTCATCATCAGGAGGAAGTGTCTTCACAGCATTCTGCCTGGATAATTCAAGAAGCAATTAGACATAATCCATGATCCAAGACCCTGACTATGTCCTAAGACAGAGACACCGACACAGATAGAACAAGACCACATTCACCAAACCAAACTTAAAAACACAAAATTTGATGAGTAAATAAGCCCATTTGGGACAAAAAGAGGATTACTGGAAGCTGAGACCCCACTGTAAAATCTAGGACTAGCAATCATTTTATACAGTTACAGTAACATGTGGTCTAACTATAGGACTATTTGCACCAGAAATATTTTGTGACAACCTAGAGAATCTATAACCTTTAGTATCATCCATTTAATGGAATGGGTGAATTTGAAATAAGAAACTGATCTATTTATGCAGGAAAATCCATTATATACACTGAAGGATGCTAAGAAGCTGTGATTATGACCATTTTAAAGAATGTGAAAGCGGGAGCATCAGGTCACAGGGACATAGAGAAATCACTTGGCCTGATCCTGTAGCCCTACAGTTCTGCATATTTTATTCTTGGGAAACCAGAAGGCTGAGACCTCACCTGATTGTGTCTCCCTGAAAGCCATCTCCTGCAAATAAAACAAAGGCAGATTTGTGTCAGCAGAGGGAGCCCGTTCTCAAATATTTCACACGCATGTACCACCTGCGCTGTGTGCTGTGCTCTGCAGTGCTCAGCTGTGTCCCACTCTTTAGACCCCATGGACTGTAGCCCGCCAGGCTCCTCTGTCCAGGGGGATTCCCCAGGCAAGAATACTGGGGTGGGTTGCCATGCCCTGCTCCAGGAGTTCTTCCCAACCCAAGGATCAAACCCAGGTCTCCCCCATTACAGGTGAATTCTTTCCCATCTGAACCACCAGGGAAGCACAAGAATACTGGAGTGGGCAGCCTAGGTCTCCAGGGGAACTTGCCGACCCAGGAAGTAAACTGGGGTCACCTGCATTGCAGGTGGACTCTTTACCAGCTGAGCCACCTGGGAAGCCCACGTGCTGCCTAACAGAGTCAATTCAAATGTGGGTGCAGTCTCCGGTTCTCGTGAAAAGAATTGCACCAAGCACATGACTTACTGGGGTCAGGGCTACACATTGCTCTGTTGAATATGCAAACATCTGAGACTTGATTAGGGTTGAAGACTGTGTGATATACCTTAGGAAATACTAAATACAACCAAATTGTTTTTCTTGCAGAGTAGTGTGAGGCTATAGGTGGATTTCCAGAAGAATCTGTGGTTATGCCCAGAACCTCAGACTTCACTTCAGGCTTGTTAAGAACACTTTGGTCAGAGGTCCAAAGCTCTGTACATCCAGCCCAGTGAAGGACACACAGGAGGTGCTCAGAAGGATCTGGTGAGTTAAGTTAAAAACACAGAGTTGTGCTTCCCTGGTGGCTCAGACAATAGAGCATCTGCCTGCAGTGCAGGAGACCTGGATTTGATCCCTGGGTAGGGAAGATCCTCTGGAGAAGGGAAGGGCTACCCACTCCAGTATTCTTGCCTGGAGAATTCCATGGACAGAGGAGCCTGGGGGGCGGGCTACAGTCCATGAGGTCACAAAGAGTGGGACGTGACTGAGCATGCACTCAAAACACAAAGTTAAAGCTTGTGGGTAACTACACTAGAGCTGAAAAAGCTGTTATGTATGTCTTCTACACCAGATTTTCTGACATCTAGCCTGACCTGGGCTAAAGCAAGAAGGCTTTGGAAGCACAACAGATAGTACGTGGGAGAAACTCTCCTCTGGGTGGAGAGGGAGTCAGTAGCCTGACCTGTAGAGAGCGGAGCCATTGGAATACAAGATGCTGGTCCCAGGCTTTGACTCAAGGACATCTCTGAGGAAGAAGGACAGAGATTAGTCAGCTCCCATTCTCAGTCATTTCTTCATAGGGCCTTTCAGTTTTATTTGATTGTCCCTTTATGGGGAATGTAGGATGGGCTGAAGTATCTAGTGGACAAGTCTGTTTGGACCAAAGAAACTATCCAAGGAAACCGTTTGAAGTTCTTGAAACTTTACATTAAAATGTGTATTCCCTCCCCATCTTTCACCTGAGGCTTCATAAATTAGACTAGACATCTGTTAAGAAAACTGCCTTTTGAAGAAAGCACACAAGCCCGTCTATTAGCCCTGCGATGGTGAGGTGGAGAATGGTAATGGGGCAGTTTCCAAGGCTGCAATGAATGGGGTTTCTGAGGCAGGGACAGGTTGTGGAGGTTAGCAAAGGGTAAGAGAGAACACAAACCCGGTTTCCTCTGGTGCCAGCAGTAAAACAGCAGGGCCGCAGCCAGGAGAATGCTGAGGGATCCCCCAGTGGTTCCTCCCGCAACAAGGCCTCTTTTAATCCCTGGGGTGCCTGGACAGAAAAAGTGTGTGTGTGAGCCTCAAGGGGAGGGTTCTAGAGCCCGGAGGTGCCTTGAAGCCCTGGAAACTTTCCTCGACCTGGCTGGGGTCCTGCACCCTGGGAAAGGGAGGGCTCTAAAAGACAAGGACCCATGGGGGCCGTTGAGGACTGGACTTGGACTGTGTGGCACAGGAAGCAGGTTTCCACTTGTGGGCAGCACAGTCCTGAGCCTGCATATGACAGGAAGTGACTCACCATGCAGGGGCAGAAGGCAGGAATCTGAGGGGATTGTGGCAAAGGGGAGAAAAGGACGCCAGCTCCCTCCACTGACCCACTTACTTCACCTCAGACATTAATATTCGGAGGGACATCTGTGGTTTCCCAGGTGGCTCACTGGTCAAGAATCTGCCTGCTAAAGCAGGAGACACAAGAGATGTGGATTCGATTCCTGGGTCAGGAAGATCTCTTCAGTAGAAGGCAACCCACTCTAGTATTCTTGCCTGGAAAATTCCCTGGGCAGAGGAGCCTGGCAGGCTATATAGTACATGGGGTTGAAAAGGGCTGGACATGACCGAGTTACTGAGCTCACACACACAACATCTGTCTATCTGTCTAACCAGTTGTCTACCTATTCTGCACTCTTGTAATTTGGCCATTTGGAAATTTCCCCTAGACATCTGGAAAGATGTTATGAGGATGACTTGGCAGAATCTAACTTGGAACAGCAACATGCCTGAGAAAGAAAGCAAATATCTCCACTGATTAGGGCACTAGTTGAACCAACAGTAACTGATATTGCTCTCCATTAAAATAATATACTGGGACACCACAATAAAATAACATCTGTTTCCTTCCTCCTAGAAGCCTGAGTCTTATGTGCTTTGAAGAGCTGGGGGAAAAAAACTGATAGAAGGAATAGACCAAATTGTTGGATAATTTTGATTTTTTTCATCAGATACATTCTCCAAGGCCAGGGTGCCCTCTCTCTACTCCTATTCAACATAGCTCTAGAATTCCTAGCCAGAGCAATCAGGCAAGAAAATAATAATAATAAAAGGCCTCAAAATTGGAAAGGAAGAAGAAAAATTGTCTCTGTTTGAAGATGTGACCTTATATAAAGAAAATCTTAAAGACTCCCCAGAAAATCTGTTAGAACTAATGAATTAATTCATAGAGTTGCAAAATACAATATCAATACAAAAATCAATTGTGCTTCTATACAACAACAAGGGATTATCTGAAGAAGAAATAAAGAAAACAATCATGGCTGATTCATGTCAATGTATAGCAAAACGAATATAGTATTGTAAAGCAAAACAAACTAAAAAATAAAAATTAATTAAAAAAGAAAACAATCTTATTTTCAATAGCATCAAAAACAATAAAAGAGTTATTCTTGATTACAAACTTAATCAAGGAGATGAAAGCTCTGTATATTGAAAACTATAAGATATGGTTAAAAAAATGAAGACACAAATATATGGAAAGAAATCCCATGTTGGTGAACTGAAAGAATTAATATTGCTAAAATGTCCATATTGTTCAAAGCTATTGAAGCCAAACAGATTCAATGCAATCCCTATCAAAATTCCAACATCATTTTTTATAGAAAAAAAAAAATTGTATGGAACCACAAAAGACACCAAATAGCTAAAGCAATCCTGCAACAAAAGAACAAAGCCGGAGGCTCTACACTTCCTGATTTCAAACAATATAACAAGGCTTGAACAACCAAAACAAATTGGCATTGGCATAAAAACAGAAACATGAGCCAGTGGAATAGAATCAAGAGCCCAGACATAAACCTGTGAACATATCATCAACTAATATTTGTCAAAGCAGTCAAAAATACTCAGTGGAAAAGATAATCTCTTAATAAATGGTGCTGGGGAAACTTGCTAATTCACAGCAAAGGAATGAAACTGGACCTCCATCTTAAACCACTCACAAAAATTAACTAGAAATGTATTAAAGACTTTAAGAACAGAAACCATAAAACCCCTAGGAGAAATTATAGGGGGGAAGTCCTTGGTAATAATATGAGGAAGTCATACAACTCTATAGCCAAAAAAAAAAAAAAAACACCTTCAAATAATAATTTAAAAATGGAGAAAGGATCTGAATAGTCATTTTTACAAAGAAGACATGCAAAAGCCAACAGGCACAGGAAAACGTGTTCAACATCACTAATCATCAGGGAAATGCAAATCAAAACCACAGTGAGGTAGCACCTCACACCTGTTACAATGGCTTTTTTAAAATAAAATTGTTTGAAATCAGAGGGTAAGCAAAAGAGTAAAAATAAGTTTCCATGCCTTAGTTTAATAATGCAGTCTAGGTTATGGTGTCCTTGGACTGCAAGGAGACCAAACCAGAGCCAATCCGAAAGGAAATCAGCCCTGAATATTCACTGGAAGGACTGATGCTGAAGCTGAAACTCCAATACTTTGGCCACTTGAGGCAAACAGCTGACTCATTGGAAAAGGCCCTGATGCTGGGAAAGATGGAAGGCAAAAGGAAAAGGGGTCAGCAGAGGATGAGATGATTAGACAGCATTATTGACCCAATGGACTTGATTTTCAGCAAACTCTGGGAGATATTGAAGCCTGGCTTGCTTCCATGGGGTCGCAAAGTCAGACATGACTTAATGACTGAACAACAGCAAGGTTATGGTGATTTAGCAAAACATAAGAAAGCAAGAAAATGTGTCACACTTATACCAAATTAAGCATGTTGAGTTATGTTACTAATGTACACAATTTTAATTTTGCTTTACACTTTTCATCAAAATAAACTTTATTCCCTATAACTTAGAAAAAAATGGAGACAGGAAATAATGTGTTGGTAAGGACAAGGAGAGAAGAAAACCCTTGTACAGTGTTGGTGAGAATGTAAATTGGTGCAGTCACAGTGAAAAACAGTATGAAAAAAAAAGAAGAAGAACTATTATATGATCTAGCAATCCCACTTCTGGGTGTATATCCAAAGGAAAGAGAATTACTACCTCGAAGAAATATCTGCATCCCCATGTTTACTGAAATATTATTTACAATAACCAAGATATGTGCAACCTAAATGTCATTGATGTATGAATAGATTAAGAAAGTGTGGTATATATAGGGTTTCCCTGGTGGCTCAGTGGGAAAGAATCCCCCTGCCAATGCAAGGCTACAGTCCAACTGGTCACAAAGAGTCAGACACGACTGAGTGACAAAGCACAGCCAATGCTGGAGACACACATTCAATTCTCGGTCGGGAAGATCCCCTGCAGAAGGAAATGGCAACTCAGTCCAGTTTCTTGCCTGGGAAATCCCATGGACAGAGGAGCATGGTATGCTACAGTCCATGGGGGTCACAAAAGAGTCAGACATGACTTAGCAACTAAATGACGACAAACACACACTATTCAATCATGATGGAATGTGAATATGATAGACTATTATGCAGCTATAAAAAAGAAAATTCCGCCATTTGCAACAACTTGTATGAAGCCTGATGGCATTATGCTAAGTGCAATAAGTCAGACAGGAAAAGACAAATATTTTATGATCTCACTTATATATAGAATCTTTCAAAAAAAAAAAAAAAAACCCAAAACAGAATGAATTGGTGGCTGCCAGGGATAGGGAGTGGAGGGTAGGAGAAATGGGTGAAGGTGGTCAAAGGATACAAACTTCCACTTATAAAAGGAGTAAGTGTGGAGGATGTGATATATACAATGGTGATTATAGCTAAGAATATATTGTAAATATATTTGAAAGTTGCTAAGATAGACCAACCTAGACAGCATATTAAAAAGCATTACTCTGCCTCCATCTAGTCAAGGCTATGATTTTTCCAGTAGTCATATATGGATGCAAGAGTTGGACTATAAAGAAAGCTGAGCACCAAAGAATTGATGCTTTTGAACTGTGGAGTTGGAGAAGACTCTCGAGAGTCCCTTGGACTGCAAGAGATCCAACCAGTCCATACTAAAGGAAATCAGTCCTGAATATTCATTGGAAGGACTGATGTTGAAGCTGAAACTCCAATACTTTGGCCACCTGATGCAAAGAGCTGACTCATTTGAAAAGACCCTGATGTTGGGAAAGATTGAAGGCAGGAGGATAAGGGGACAACAGAGGATGAGATGGTTGGATGGCATCACTGACTCAATGGACACAAGTTTGAGTAAACTCTGGGAGTTGGTGATTAACAGGGAGGCCTGGTGTGCTGCAGTCCATGGGGTCACAAAGAGTCAGACACGACTGGGTGACTGAACTGAACTGAACTGAACTGAAGATAGTAGATTATAAAAGTCCTTATCACATATAGACTCACAAAATCGCAACTGTGTAAGGTGATGGATGTGTTAACTAACTTTTTGTGATAATAAATTTGAAATATATACATGCAGCAGATCACTGTATTGTATACTGTAAACTTACATGGTGTTGTATGTCAATTATATCTCACTATGAGTGGAATAGCAACAAAAAGGAAGGCATAAACTCTAAAATTAGGCTGTTAGGTTAGAGTCATTCCTCTTTTAACTACCTGTGTGGCCAGCAACCTTTATTTAATCTTCCCTGTTTGTCAGTTTTCTTATCTGTAAAATGGAGATAATAGTAACTATAGCAGTACTATTGTTGGTGGATAAAAATGAGTTAATGAAGTGCTTTGAATGGTTCTTAACACATGATAAGTGCTATGTCTATGTAAGCATTATTTCTCATTCATTGCCCTTACATTGTGCCTTCAGTTCAGTACAGCTGCTCAGTCATGTCTGACTCTTTGCAACCCCATGGACTGCAGCACTCCAGGCTTCCCGGTCCATCACCAACTCCCGGAGCTGGCTCAAATTCATGTCCATCGAGTCGGTGATGCCATCCAATCATCACATCATCTGTCATCCTCTTCTTTCTTCTGCCTTCAATCTTTCCCAGCATCAGGGCCTTTTCTAATGCCCTCACCCTTAGAAATTTCATAGCCCTTGACCAGTTTCAGGGACACCCTCACACATTAGGCTCACTTTCACACAGCACCAGGTGGCGCAATGGTAAAGAATCTACCTGCCAACTCAGGAGATTCGAGAGACTCGGGTTCAATCCCTGGGTCAGGAAGATCCCCTGGAGTAGGAAATGGCAGCCCACTCCAGTATTCTTGCCTGGGCTATTCCCTGGACAGCAGAGCTTAGTGGGCTACAGTCCTTGGGGTCACAAAGAGTCGGACCCAACTGAGCGTGCACATGTGCACGCTTGCACACAGCACTACCTTAACCAACTTCAGCCCATTCTATGGATGAAATTCATATTCATCCACCAAAATTCACAAATTGAAGTGGTTCTAACCCTAGGGCGATGGGTTTGGAGATGGTGCCTGTGAGAGGTAGTTAGGTTTAGATGAGGCCGTGAGAATGGTCCTTCATGATGGGATTAGGGCCCTTAAAAGAAAAGATCCCAGAGATCTCGCTCACTCTCTCCCCAACTCTGTCGCATGAGGACACAGCCAGAGGGCAGCAGTCTGCAAGCAAGGAAGAGGGGTCTCTCCAGAAACTAACCATGCCAGCATCCTGATTTCAGTCCTGATCTCAGACTTCCAGCCTCTGAAACTGTAAGAAACAAATTCCTGCTCTTAAAGACACCCTGTCTCCCGTACCTTGTTACAGCAATGCAAGTTAAGACAGCCTACCTTGGCACTAGTGCTCCAGGCTACCTCAGAGTTTCTATCCTGCTATGCTATTTGCTATGCTATATGACATTTCTAAGCACAGAGATTTTGCAGGAGGTCCACAAATTAAAAAGAAGACATTCTGGTTCTGTTGCATATCAATTGAATCCTCGAAATCTGCTTAAACTCTGAGATCATCTGTTTCCTTGCAGACCAGTTGTGAGAATAAAATGAAATTACATGTGTGAAGGAACCAGTTCACTGCCTGTATCAGAGGACGCTGATTCATTCTACTGACCTTAAAATTCAAAAGGAAAGATGAGAAATTTTACATGTAGGTGTGAATTTCCAACAGATTCACAATTATTCTCTTTCAGGGATTGTAAGTAAACTTTTCAGTGTAAGAGTCTTCCTGAACTCACGTTGAGCGCAGTAAATCAGACAGAGAAAGACAACTATCACATGATACCATTTACATGTGGAGTCTGAAAAAAAAAAGGGGGGTAC
The DNA here is from genome assembly GCA_006408695.1 of Aepyceros melampus. NCBI lineage: Eukaryota > Metazoa > Chordata > Mammalia > Artiodactyla > Bovidae > Aepyceros > Aepyceros melampus. Next base: position 181,631 of record SJXQ01008130.1, read on the forward strand.
AAATGAACTTATCTACAAAACAGAAATAGTTACAGAGGCGTAAAACAAACTTGGGCTTCCCTGGTGGCTCAGATGGTAACGTATCTGCATTCAGTGCAGGAGATCCGGGTTTGATCCCTGGGTCTGGGAGATCCCCTTGAGAAGAGAATGGCTACCCACTCCAGTATTCTTGCCTGGAGAATCCCATGGACAGAGGAGCCTGGGGGACTATGGCCCATGGAATTGCAGAGTCGAACATGACTGAGCAACTGAGCACAAGCATACAAAACAAACTTATGGTTACTAGGGGATAGATTAGGAGCCTGGGATTGATCTATGCACGGTGTGCATGCATGCTGAGGCGCTTCAGTCGTGTCTGACTCTTTGTGACCCTGTGGACTGGAGCCCACCAGGTTCCTCTGTCCATGGCGATTCTCCAGGCAGGAATGCTGGAGTGGGCTGCCATGCCCTCCCATATATACACTACTACATACCAAACAGATGACTAATAAGGACCTACTGTATAGCACAGGGTAACTGTTAGTTGCTCTGTTGTGTCTGACTCTCACAACCCCACGGACTGAGCCCTCCAGGCTCATGTGTCCATGGAATTTTCCAGGCAAGAATACTGGAGTGAGTTGCCATTCCCTGCTCCAGGGGATATTCCCAGCACAGAGATCAAACCTGGGTCTCTGTATTGCAGGTGGATTCTTTACCATTTGGGCCACCAGGAAGTCCTATATAGCACAGGATATAGCTCAATACTCCAAATATATAGTTCAGTACTCCATAATGACCTATATGGGGAAAGAATCTTAAAAAGAATGGATATATGTATATGTATAGCAGACTCGTTTTGCCATATACCTGAAACTAACACAACATTGTAAATCAACTATACTACAATAAAATTTAAAAGAAAATCAGTTAGCAAAAAAAAAAAAAGCCTTCCTAGAGAAGCAACGTTCCTACCTTCCGTGTCACTCTGGATTCTAGGGCGTTCAAGACTCTTCAGAAGGTGTTTTTGGGCAGCTTTCAGCTTTGCTAATCTCTTTTTCCCTTCGCCCACCTGATTCTTGAAATGTCATTTTAATGGTATTTCAGGCTTAGTTTCTGCTCTTCTCTGCTGGGAATTACATCCGATATTACTGTTCAAGAAATTTTGAGGGTGAGATGCAGACCCTTCTGTGGCATCTATTTGGGGAAAGACATGTCAGTTCCCCTGACCTGGGAAGGCCCTGCTTGATCACGGGACATGCCTCAAGGGAGTTGAAGGGAAAATTGTAGAGCAGCTGTGCCATTAGCATAGCAACCCCTTGCCAGAGCCACTAACTGAACTGTTTAGGCTTATGGCTCAGTCAGGGCTGACTGGTTTTATATAAACAGTACACTTCTCTGCTTATTTAGCATGGTGGATAGTGGTACTTCAAAAAACTTTGACAATGGTTTCTGTCTCTGAGCTAAAAGATTGTATTGAGGTTCACATCCAGGCTGCTAGGTAGAAGCTTTGTGACATAATGCAAATCAACAAACTTTTTTGAGTTTCACTTTCCTTTTCTGTAGAATGAAGATAACGATATCTTTCTTTTCTAGGATTATTATGATAAGCAAAAGTGATATATGCAAAATATATTCACTCAGCAAATATTTACTGAATGCTTATTATGAGCTGATCAGTAGAATAGGCACTTGTGATAACAAATAGTCAAAATAGAGATCTGCCTTCCAGAAGCTACTATGGGAGGTATGGAAGTGTTGAAAGTGTCAGTCAGTCATGTCTGACTCTTTGTGACCCCATGAACTATAGCCCATCAGGCTCTCTGTCCTTGGGGATTCTCCAGACCAGAATACTGGTATGGGTTGCTATTCCCATCTTCAGGAGATCTTCCCAACTCAGGGACTGAACCCAAGTCTCCTGCATTGCAGGTGGGTTCTTTACCATCTGAGCTACCAGGGAAACCCTCATGGGGGGTGTGGAAGGAGACAGCAAAGACTGCATGGTATGGGAGTTGGCGACACATGCTGCAAGGGAGAATCAAGAAGGACCAGGAGAGGGAGGGCCTTGGTGAAGAGCTGCTACATTGTATAGTATGGCTGGGCAGGGCTCACTGGGAAGGTGAGTGGAGTTCTGAAGGAAGCAAGGGAATGAGCATGAGGAAATCAAGGAAGGGCATTGCAAAGGCCCTCTGGTGGCACGTGACTGGAAGTTTTGAAGAAGAGACAGGGGCCCCTGGTGGCTCAGGTGGAGAAGGGGAGTGGTGAGCCATTAGGGCACAGTAGTAGAACCAACAGATCGCCAGGACCTGGTGGAATGTTGAGAGGACGTTGGTTCTCTCTCTGAAGGAGATAGGAAGCCATGGGCAGAAGAGAAACATGATCTGATTCACGGCTCAGAGTTCCTTCCGATGCTGTGTTGAGAACAGGCTGTGTAGAAGCACAGATGAAGCAGAAGAACAGTATTATTGCAATCATCCAGGTGGCTTGGATCAGGTGGTAGGAGTGGACATGGTGGGAATTAGTCATATTCTCTTGATATTTTGAAGGCAGTGCTATCGGACTTGCAGGTAGACTCGAGGCGGGGCGTCTAGAATGACGCCTGGCTCATGGGCAGCAGCCCACCAAGATCCTCTGCCCATGGGATTTTCCAGGCAAGAATACCAGAGCGTAGTGCCATTTCCTACTCCAGGGAAAAGTGTGATGAAGGTCCAGTAACGAAAACGTAAAAGGAGCATCTGATGAATAGGTGTAATAGTACCTATTATAGTGATAGCCTGATAGTGATGGGTCTGAAAGAAAATAGAAGTGAAGACACTGAGTAGAGATAACTCTTTTAAGGAGTTTAAATATAAAGGAAGGCAGGAAAATCTTTGCTTTCCCGTAGTTAGCCCAGGATGCAAGTGAACCTGAAGCAGAGGCTGCCTTGAAGCCCCATAGGAATCATTTCTGCAGTGCCATAGCGGCTGCGTGGGAACCTGGCTTGACTTTATATGACTCCTTGGAGATAGATGAATGGATAGAGAGATATAAGCTAGGACTGTGCAATCCCAAAGGAAGGCTTATCTCCTCTACGGACATTTGGGGGCTCTATATTCCTTCTTGGTACTTGTTAGTTTCTTGACTTGCATGCCATTTGGTACGAAGATACTCTTAGACCCTCAATAACAGAGTAAAATGATGCATTAGATCTTTGGTCCTGTGGAATGATTTACTGAAAGGAGAGAATAGTTGACACTTAGGATGGTGGAGCTATGCTCTACCCTAAAATACTACTAATGACCTGATGCTGTTCTTGGAGAGCAACAAAACCATAGATCAGCATAAAAACACACAAAATCATCCCCAAGGGGCGAGATGGTTCCTGGATAGCATTAGCTCACTGGAGTACCTCCTTACAACCTGAATTATTGATATTTAATGGAAGAAAGTGTCTATCCCCTTGGAAGATGGCAAAGTGGAAATGAAATTTAAAAAGGGGAATCATAAAGATGTTGACTATGTCCACTTCTAACTTGAGAAATATGAGAATAAATAAGAGCAATGGGGATTAAACCTTACTTCTCACAGTGATGTTCACTGCCTCGCTCTGGATGAGGCCGTAGCCGTTGTCAGCTGTGCAGTAGTAGCGCCCGGCATGGCTCTCCCCGATAACAGGGATCTCCATCTCTGCTCTCTGGGAGTGCTGGCTTTTCTGCCCCAGATTCTCCCTCGTGTCCTCTCTGTGCCAAGAGAACGTGGTGTTCCCAGTGCCTTTGGCCACAGAGCAGATAAGGACCAGCGTCTCCCCTTCAACCACCTGGTCTTCTTGGGGCTGGGTCTCCAGAAGCACTCCAGACACAGGGATTCCTGTGTGAACAAAGGACGACAGGTGAGGGCATGATGGGAGGAGGCTGGGGCTGGGATGTTGGACAGGGACACTTTTTATGGGACTTGAAGATACACTCTTCTGCAGGTGCTAGCACTGTAAAACAGAGATTGCAGATTTCAGACCTAGAGCATCGCTAAATGTAATAACCTTTTCATCTTGATACACAGGCTCCAGGAGAGAAAAATTGACTCTCCTTAGAAAACTGTTTGGGTTTTATGTCAGGTCCTAGTTATTAGTCTGAATTATTTTGATCCCAGAGAGATAATAGCAATAGTTGCTCTCATTACATTGGCCTAGACTTGGAGAAGGCAATGGCACCCCACTCCAGTACTCTTGCCTGGAAAATCCCGTGGATGGAGGAGCCTGGTAGGCTGCAGTCCATGCGGTCGCAAAGAGTCGGACACAATTGAGCGACTTCACTTTCACTTTTCACTTTCATGCATTGAAGAAGGAAATGGCAACCCACTCCATTGTTCTTGCCTGGAGAATCCCAGGGACAGCGAGCTTGGTGGGCTGCCGTCTATGGGGTCGCACAGAGTCGGACATGACTGACGCATCTTAGCAACAGCAACAGCAACATCCTTTTCCACCAATCCTGCTTTGGTACTTAAGCTGATATTTACTGTATTTATCTTTCTATATATGTATGTCCTCCTCTTCCACTTTACACATCACACTGGTTGTTGTTACCAGTTGAGGTCCACCTCTGTGGTTATGTGTTTTCTAAACAGTTTCCCCAAAGACCTGACATCCTAGAATCTGTCGATTCGGTAGCAAAGCATATAGCTTCTTGTTTTCATTTTGTTTTCCCCAACTCTGTATCTACCTCCATGAATCACCTCTGTCATTTCAAGGTGCTGGAATTTTAAAGAAATGCTAAGTTTTTAGAGAAATATAGATGGAAGCAAAATCCTATATTTCTTTTATTATAGTACCTCACTTCTCATGAGATCTAACCCTGGAGCCTCTGTCAGACTGACAAAATCCATCTGTGCTGGGCAGTCCCTACCCCCACGGGGCCAGATGGAGCAGCCAGGAGGGGCATCACAGCCTGGCCCTCCAACACTCACTCTGCACGTCAATCTGAAGTGGGAGGCTGCGTTTTTGGATGCCACCGGTCACTGTTTCAGCACCACACCCGTATGATCCTGAGTCTTCTCTCCAAATGGCTGTGATTTGGAGGTCTGGGGACCCGCTCCAGTTTGAGATCATGACCCCGTTGTCTTTGAAGAAGACAAAGTGAAGCCGAGTGTCCGGCCGTTCCAGCGGGAGCTGCGTCCTGCAGCTCAGGTTTACAGGCTTCCCCTCTATAGGCTGGGAATCTGTGACTTCCAGCTTGGGTTGTGAAAATAGTTCTAGAGAGAAGAGGGAAACCAAGCTCTCAGCATGAGGCCAGCTCGGATTCTTGGTTCCAGAAAACTTCAGACATCCAACGAGACAAACTTATTGGCCCCTCTATTACATTTTTCTTTCCCAGGACTATTTAAGTTAAATACTCCACCTTCTCTACCTCTTAGAGGACTTAGGTTATGAATTTATCCCACATTCGCTATGGTATCAGCTAATAGAGGGAATTTCCTGGAGGTCTAGTTGCAAGGACAGTGTGCTTTCACTGCCGAGAGCCCTGTTTCAATCCTGATCAGGGAACTAAGAAAATCCCACAAGCCGTGAGGCACACCAAAACAAATCAGTAAACAAACAGACAGAAAAACTACTTATATAGATCCCCACTCAGGTGCCCAGTTTAACTACTTATATAGATCCCCACTCAGGTGCCCAGTTTACCCCACCCTGACACTGCTAAGGAAATGTGTATGAAATGAAGGGTTTACCTTGAATTTGAATATTTATCTGACTTGTTTTCAATACATAAGCATTTTCCAAGAATCCAACGCACTGGTAACAGCCACTGTTATTTAAACTTGCTTTCGGTATCAAAAGATCAAAGCTTTCATCAGTACCAGAAATAATTTTTCGATTCCAAGTATACTTCACAACAGCCAGTTTATCTCTCCCCCTTTTCTGGCATCTCAGGACCAGCTCATCACCTTCAAACACGGAATATGGCGCCTGGAGGATGAGGGAGGCTGGAAATCACACAGAGATAAGACACTGTCATTCAGGCACTCTTTCCTCTGAGTCTCCTGAATTGCAGAGTTTTTCTTTTTCTTCCTTTTCCTTCCCCAGGATTTAGTCTCCTGATCCAAGCTCATTCATCTCCTTCCAAATCAGTGTGACTTGCTTCAGATACAATTCCTAAATAAATCCTAGACACATCTATTTAATCATTCAAGGACAGATTCAAAAATAAAAGGATTCTAACATGGAGAGGAAAAGCTGAGAGACGTGACCAAAATCTCTGACATCATTGAATACAGCAGAGATCAGCACCAACCTGCTGACTAGATAACGGGAGTTGTCAAAGATGTTTTTGGAGAAATACACTAGGAAGTGTTGCAGTGCATTGATGTGCACTAGGCAGAGGGTTTGTGGTCATAAACACAAAGCCGGTCGAGGGCAGTGAATGTGGTCCACTCATGAACCTCTCATGCTCTACAGATTCTGATTAGAGACAAGTTCTACCCTTTCTCTCTGAGATGATGGCAGTGAATGCCTGCTCCTACTGACCAATGCCTGGGGAGTGATCAAACCAGGGGTCCCCAACACCCAGACCACGGACAGTGACCTGTTAGGAACCAGGCTACACAGCAGGAGGTGAACAGCAGGCAAGCAGATGAAGCTTCACCTGTATTTACAGCTGCTCCCCATCACTCACCTCACCACCTGAGATCCGCTTCCTGTCAGAGCAGCAGCAGCATTAGATTCTCAGAGGAGCATGAACCCTACTGCACTTGAATCATCCCCAAACCATCCCCTTACTGCCTACTCCATGAAAGAGTTATCTTCCACTAAAATGGTCCCTGGTGCCAAACAGGTTGGGGACCACTGCTCCAAATGAAGATCTTTGGAACAGGAAAAACAGGACGAAGAGATATGTGTGCCAATTAGACAGGGAAGTAGCGGAGAAGGGACAAATCCTAAGACAGGTGAGGACATGAGGCCTGAGGATAGAGATTTCCCACCTCTGAATTCCTGTTTTAGGGCATTTTTTTACTTTCTATTTTGTGCTCAGCACATTCATGTAGATGCAATTTCTCCCAAAGGAGGCTATAATGTTGTTAAAGATGGGACCTAAGACAGCTTCACTTCTGAATCCCCTAAAACTAACTCCTTCATTTAATTATGTAAGTGTGCAAGATGTCTGCTGATTAATGTTAGATGTTTAAACTCTGATGTCAATAGTAGTTTGAAAAACACCTATAGACAATGTGGGAGGTTGGACGTGAAACTGAAAGATCAAGGCTTAGAGCAGAATGAAGACTTCTCTTGGGAAATCCAGGGAGCTAAGATGTTCTGAAACCGCTTCCCAAGTTTTCAGTGATTCACTTACTTTCTCACCTGAAGAAAAGATCAAGTGCACAGGGTTACTTGGGAGTGAGCCTGGGGCCTGGCACCTGTACTGTCCAGAATCACGAACTCAAGGGTATTTCCTGGAGTTTCACGTGCACGTGCTTTCCCAGAGAACCAACGGTAGCCTTGTAATTTCTCTTGTGCATAGAGGTGAAATCCACTGCAAGTCAGATTCACTCTCTCTCCACGGAAGACAGTGGTCCACGGAGGCTGGACGGAAATCACAGATTTGTGTATAGTCGCTGGAAAGAAGATAAATCAGTCTGAGGTGAAGGTGCCTGCATCCCCACCCAGGCAGTTTGTATGGAATGGACCAGAAGACCTGGCTTTGGAGAATCTCTGAAAGAACCTGTGGCCGGGCTGCTGTTTTCCCAGGTTTCAAATTTGCTGACTGTTTGTCTTACTCAAGAGTGTCAGCAGCTGCTCTATGGTCTAAAGGAGAATACTGGCCTTTCAGAGGGCAACCCCAGCAGGAGAGATCAGTGATGGGAGCCTTGCCAACCCCCTTACCTTTTCAAACAGGCCACATCCTCAAGTAGATTCTTCCTGGGCTCCTTCCCACCCGGACTCTTCATGTTACACGCATTTCTCTAAGATAAGCATTTGTCTGGCAAGGCCACAAAGTGGGGTGAGGGATTATAGAGGGAGGGAGTGTAGGAATTTTGGGTCAATTCCACAGTTATGGAAAAGGGTCTCAATAGTATTTTTACCAACAAGAAGTCAGTAGGGCTGTTATGAGCAGGCTGTTGTCTGAAGTAGGAATTACCCTGAAATAACTACAAAGGGTATGAGTGCTGGGAACTAGGTGCTTCTAAATCCCCACACCTCAAAGATACTCATTCATGAAAATAAAATGTGGGCCCTGCATAAAATCAAGCCTCAAGATCTTTGAATTATTGATGGACAGAAGCTGGAGAATGTAAGCATAAATGCAAATTAAAAAGAAGAGGTTTCATTCTCCCTGTTGAAAGAGAAACAACTCTCTCTTTTTTTTCTTCAGAATTTCTTTCAAATACATGTGAATCTTTATAATTGCTGAAAAGTCTCTTGCCTGTCTCATAACTCAGAACCATCTTTCTCAAAAAGGAACATCTTTTTCAAATGCAGCCATGTAGGGAGACAGCTCCTCTGGCTCCTGACCCCCCATTACTGTGGAAGGGTAAGAGTTACCTTTGGTGTGTGCCTTGCTCCAACATGCAATAGTACCTCCAGTCCAGTTCAGTTCAGTCACTCAGTCATGTCCGACTCTTCACCAGCTCCTGGAGTTCACTCAGACTCACGTCCATCGAGTCCGTGATGCCATCCAGCCATCTCATCCTCCGTCGTCCCCTTCTCCTCCTACCCCCAATCCCTCCCAGCATCAGGGTCTTTTCCAATGAGTCAACTCTTCGCATGAGGTGGCCAAAGTACTGGAGCTTCAGCTTCAGCATCATTCCTTCCAAAGATATCCCAGGACTGATCTCCTTCAGAATGGACTGGTTGGATCTCCTTGCAGTCCAAGGGACTCTCAAGAGTCTTCTCCAACACCACAGTTTAAAAGCAGCAATTCTTCAGTGCTCAGCCTTCACAGTCTAACTCTCACATCCATACATGACTACTGGAAAAATCATAGCCTTGACTAGACGGACCTTAGTCGGCAAAGTAATGTCTCTACCTCCAGTCTTACCTAAAGATATGTGTGAACTAAGTTGTTTCAGTCGTATCTGACTCTACGTGACCCTGTGGACTGCAGCCTGGCAGGCTCCTCTGTCTATGGGATTCTCCAGGCAAAAATACTGGAATGGGTTGCCATGCCCTCCTCCAGGGGATCTTCCTGATCTAGGGATCAAACCCACGTCTCCTGCATCAAAGGCAGATACTTTACCCACTGAGCCACTTGGAAAGTCCCCTACATAAATATATGAAAGTTATTTCTCCTCTGGATAAAAGAGAACTAGGGTGATAAATTGGATTTCCCTGATGGCTCAGAAGGTAAAGAATCCTCCAAAATACAGGAGACTCGGGTTTGATCCCTGCGTTGGGAAGATCCTCTGGAGAAGGGAGTGGATACCCACTCCAGTATTTTTACCTGGAGGATTCCACAGTCAGAGGAGCTTGGTGGGCTTAGTCTAGGGGTCTCAAAGAGTCAGATACAACAGAGCGACTGACACTAAATATGTGGCAAAAGGCGCTGTCAAGTCCTTCTGCTTGAGAGATAATTATTGTTTAATCTTGAAAACATGGATGTAATGGGCTGAATCCCCTTGCCCATATAAGAATGAGAGATCCCTTTCTATCTTTGCAATCTCTTGGTGGATTGCCTGTGATGGGCATTGTATTCTGTTTTAATGCTTCAGTTCAATTCAGTTCACTTGCTCAGTCATGTCTGACTCTTTGCAACCCTGTGGATTGCAGCACGCCAGGCCTTCCTGTCCATCACCAACTCCCAGAGTTCACTCAAACTCATGTCCATTGAGTCGGTGATGACATCCAACCTCTCATTCTCTGTCATCACCTTCTCCGTCTGCCTTCAATCTTTCCCAGCACCAGGGTCTTTTCCAATGAGTCAGCTCTTTACATCAGGTGGCCAAAGTATTGGAGATTCAGCTTCAACATCAGTCCTTCCAAATATTCAGGACTGATTTCCTTTAGGATGGACTGATTGGATCTCCTTGCAGTTCAGGGGACTCTGAAGAGTCTTATCCAATGCCATAGTTCAAAAGCATCAATTCTTTGGCACTCAGCTTTCTTTACCATCCAACTCTCACATCCATACGTGACTACTGGAAAAACCATAGCTTTGACTAGATGAACCTTTGTTGGCAAAGTAATGTCTCTGCTTTTTAATACACTGTCTAGGTTGGTCATAACTTTCCTTCCAAGGAGTAAGTGTCTTTTAATTTCATGGCTGCAATCACCATCTGCAGTGATTTTGGAGCCCAAAATAAAAAAGTCTGCCCCTGTTTCCCCATTTATTTGCCATGAAGTGATGGGACTGGATGCCATGATCTTAGTTTTCTGAATGTTGAGGTTTAAGCCAACTTTTCATTCTCCTCTTTCACTTTCATCAAGAGGCTCTTTAGTTCTTCTTCACTTTCTGCCATAAGGGTCGTGTCATCTGCATATCTGAGGTTATTGATATTTCTCCTGTAATTTTCAGCTTGTGCTTCATCTAGCCCAGCATTTTTCATGATGTACTCTGCATATAAGTTAAATAAGCAGAACGACAATATACAGCCTGGATATACGTTTTCCCTATTTGGAACCAGTATGTTTTTCCATGTCTAGTTCTAATTCTTGCTTCCTGACCTGCATAAAGATTTCCCAAGTGGCAGGTCAGGTGGTCTGGTATTCCCATCTCTTGAAGAATTTTCGACAGTTTCTTGTGATCCACACAGCCAAAGGCTTTGGTGTAGTCAATAAAGCAGAAATAGATGTTTTTCTGGAACTCTCTTGCTTTCTTGATGATTCAGCACATGTTGGCAATTTGATCTCTGGTTCCTCTGCCTTTTCTAAAACCAGCTTGAACATCTGGAAGTTCACAGTTCATGTATTGCTGAAGCCTGGTTTGGAGAATTTTAAGCATTGCTTTACTAGCATGTGAGATGAGTGCAATTGTGTGGTAGTTTGAGCATTCTTTGGCATTACCTTTTTTGGGGGACTGGAATGAAAACTGACCTTTTCCAGTCCTGTGGCCACTGCTGAGTTTCCCAAATTTGCTGGCATATTGAGTGCAGTACTTTCACAGCATCATCTTTTAGGATTTGAAATAGCTCAGCTGGAATTCCATCACCTCCACTAGCTTTGTTCATAGTGTTGCTTCCTAAGGCCCATTTGCCTTTACATTCCAGGATGTCTGGCTCTAGGTGAGTGATCACACCATTGTGATTATCTGGGTCATGAAAATCTTTTTTGTACAGTTCTTCTGTGTCTTCTTGTCACCTCTTCTTCGTATCTTCTGCTTCTGTTAGGTCCAGACCATTTCTGTCCTTTATTGTGCCCATTTTTGCATGAAATGTTCCTTTGGTATCACTAATTTTCTTGAAGAGATCTCTAGTCTTTCCCATTCTATTGTTTTCCTCTATTTCTTTGCACTGGTCACTGCTGCTGCTGCTGTCGTTTCAGTCGTGTCCGACTTTGTGTGACTTCATAGACGGCAGCCCACCAGCTCCTCCACCCTGGAATTCTCCAGGCAAGAACACTGGGGTGGGTTACCATTTCCTTCTCCCATGCACTGATCATTGAGGAAGGCTTTCCTATCTCTCCTTGCTATTCTTTGGAACTCTGCATTCAAATGGGTATATCTTTCCTTTTCTCCTTTGCTTTTGGATTCTCTTCTTTTCACAGCAATGTGTAAGGCCTCTTCAGACAGCCATTTTGCTTTTTTACATTTTTTTTCCCCCCTTGGAGGTGGTCTTGATCCCTGTCTCCTATACAGTGTCACAAACCTCTGTTCATAATTCATCAGGCACTCTATCAGATCTAGTCCCTTAAATCTATTTCTCACTTTCACTGTATAATCATAAGGGATTTGATTTAATGCTTATTTAGTACTAAAAGCATTTGCTCTCTTTCTTACCTTTGTGGAGAGGATTTCTGGGTTGGTAGATTTTGTTTTAACTTTACTTCCCACAGTTATTACTGTGGTTCTTTCTCATCTGAATGTTTATTTTCTAAGTTTTGTTGTTTCAAGGTTGTGAGAGTTAGTAACTGATGGGTGAAGGTACAACTGTGGCATAAAAATTATTCTGAGCTGAGGGCATAAGATAAAAGATTCTATTTATTCATTTTTATTCTGAATTCCCTTATCTGTCTGAAAGCAAAGCCAGTGAAAACAGTCAATTGTCATAAATCACCTCCCCAGGAGAAAATAAACAATCAGCTCTTATCACCAGTTACTGAAAGTCAACACCACACCTAAACAGACATTGTGACAAAACTAGCTTAGCTCCCATCTATTCTTTTAAGGGCCTATTTATCTTTTCTAAAACCTATTTGTTTTCCAGTAAGTGGCCTTCCAGTCAATCCTAAAGGAAATCAACCCTGAATATTCACTGGAAGCACTGATACTGAAGCTGAAGCTCCGATACTTTGGCCACCTGATGCAAAGAGCTGACTCATTGGAAAACACCCTGTCTGATGCTGGGAAAGGTTGAGGGCAAGAGGAGAAAGGAGTGACAGAGGATGAGACAGTTGGAGGCATCCCTGGCTCAGTGGACATGAGTGTGAGCAAACTCCAGAAGATGGTGAAGGACAGGGAACCCTGGTGTGCTGCAGTACCTGGGGTCGCAAAGAGTCAGACATGACTGAGCAACTGAACAGCAACAACAACGAAGTGACCTTCTTGCCCTTCTCCCCTTCTTTCCAATCCAGATATTACATAATTCCTGAATTCTAATGCTTCCTTAGGTTATATGTTTCTATGTACCCCTGAAGTTTTGAATAAAAATTTTTCTTTTCTCTTGCCAATCTGTCTTTTGTCAGTTTAATTTGCAATCCTCCATTATAAATATAATATAAGAGGACAGAAAAAAAGTTTCCATCTTTGACATAATAAAAGTCATTGCAAACCAAATTATTCACAAACATCCACGCAAACTTTCTCACTCCTTTAATGCTGCTATCTAGCCAGAACAATGCTTTGACAGGCTAATCTTTCATGGTATGTACAATGAAATTGGATTGTTAAAGTGATACTTCAGATTCTGTCAAAGATGCAGTAATTCATGAAGGTGGTGAAAGTTCTGTGAGACCACTGCTCTGAGGCCTCCAAAGGCACTGACAAACGCAGGAGAGCAAGAACTGTTAACAACTGAAGGGGGGAAATCAGTGATAGGGACAATACTTGTTTGGCTTCTGAAACAGTCCCAGTGCCCATCTGTTGAGCCTGTTGCCCGCTGATAAGTTTGAAAAATGGAAGCACTAACTGCCGAGCCATGTAACCCAGTTCTGAGTAAGGAGATGTCAGAAGAATAAAGCTAGGAGTGAACTAAGGGGTGAGGATTCTGGGGAAAGGCTTTTCCTTTACGTTGAAGGGTATGGAGCATAGCAGAGCAGCTCCTCTGCCTTTTGAGTTTCCTACTCCTCCCTCCCCCGGCTTTCCTGCTTTGCACAGAGTCGTGATGCCTGAAGCTGTGACTGTGTCTCATACCAAAAAAAAAATCAATATTTGCTTCACGCTTTGTCCTACAAATTGCCTATGGTAATCTAAATTTTGTGAGAGGAAACCAAAGTAAATTATTTCCATTTATATTATCTTTTTTCAAAAATAATATCGCAATGTTGAGGATATGCAATTTACCATAAAATTGTAAGTGGAATCACTTAAGTGTCTTTTAATCTTAGTACATTTGATACTCAGATAAGGAGGACTATCTGTATTTAAGGGTGTATAAGCAATTACTTTTTAAAGCTTGAGACTTTTCATGCATGAGTGCTATGTCGCTTCAGCCGTGTCTGACTCTTTGTGACCCTGTGGACTATAGCCCTCCAGGCTCCTCTGTCCATGGGATTCTCTAGGCAAGAACACTGGAGTGGGTTGCCATGTCTTCCACCAGGGGACTTTCCTGACCTGGGGATTGAACCCACATCTGCTGCAGCTTCTGCATTGCAGGTGGATTTTTTTTTTTTTCTGCTGAGCCACCAGGGAAGCCCTGAGACTTTACCTATTCTCAACTTTTTCCATAAGAAAAATACAACCAAATACACCTTAGAGTTATACGCAAATGTAATGAAAATACTCTGGGGGCAAAAATTGTAGCGTGACCTGAATGCTTGTTTTAAACAAGAAAACTAAGTATTCTGTTTGGTTATATAAACATTCATGTGTCTCTGCAGACCTTTTTTCTCTCTCTTTAGAGGTTTGTACAGATATACTATGTCCCCAGCAGGTATGGGACTGTGTTTCTCTTGAAGAGACTAGGAATCTGCATTATCTATGTTCCTGGGAAGAGCCTGGGATTGGGGAAATGGAGACTTGGGCAGTGGGTCTTGTTCTAGGGAGAAGGGAAACTTCCTTGATGGACACAGCTTCATTCCTTGCCACACCAAGGAAGCTGCCCCTGCTAAGACAGGCATTCCTGTGGGCAGGAGGAGACATATCTTGTCAGGGTCTTTCTGAAGCTGGGACAGAGGCAGTGGTTCTGAGATTACCCACATTTACTGGCTGACGTTCTCTGTATTTTATTTCACCATCATAGAACTTTTAAGAAAGCTTTGTCAAGTTATGATCTCCTCCCAGTTTTTGTGGGAAAGAGTCTGTATCCACGGCACTGCGCGGGAGACTCTTCTGGAAAGTTTCACGGGACACAGTTCAGCAAGGGGCAGTGGCTCCTGCTGGCTGGAGGTAACTGACCATAGTCAGCTCCCTGGAGAGAGGAGACTTGAATGAATCCTCAGGGACTGCCAAAATTCCTGGAAGCAGCTCCCCAAAGAGGCCTGGACTTTCTGATAAGCAGTAGGATAGGGGCTCAAAGCCATCATGAGCTGAGCTTATTAACAGAGACATATCTACAAAGATTGCTGAAGTTTGGGATGATTTGGTTGCACTTGCTTAGAGGCAGTGATTTGTCAGGGGCTTCCCAGGTGACTCGTGGTAAAGAATCCGCCTGCCAATGCGGGAGCCACAGGAGACATGGCTTTGATCCCTGGGCGGGGAAGAACCCCTGGAGGAAGAAATGGCAACCCACTCCAGTATTCTTGCCTGGGAAATCTCATAGACAGAGGAGCCGAGCAGGTTGCCGTCCACGGGCTCACAGCGTAGATGACTGAAGCAGCTGAGTATGAACATGCAACTGATCTGTCAAACTGGGGGAAATATGGAGAAGCCAGCAAGTTGCTTGCACCTCAACCTCCTCCACTGAGGTGATAGTTTATTTCTATTCTTCCCCCCTCAGGCGTCTGTGCATTCTGTCAGCTCAGCTAGAATCCCACATCAGACGGGGACACACCTTCTCTTTGAATTCCATGACATACATCCCAGGTCCTCCTCCAAGACCATCCAGCACGACAGCAGGTTTGGTCCAGGAATGTGACCCCCAAACTCTTAGGGCCAGAGTCCTAAGATGTGTTTTTACCTGCCCATAGTCCTTAAGAAAAGGATGTGGGCACGACAAGGGCCCTTTGGATGAATATTTGAGATACAGGATGGCTGTTAGGACATCCAGAAACGTAAAAGAGAAAGGAAAAGAAGGACTTACCAAGTGGTCCACTGACTGGAGCTGCTGCAAGAGAGTCAAGAGTCAGGTGTAAGCACAAGGCGATGATCCTAAACCATTTCACCCTGAGAGCCCACCTGCCCCTTTCAACTTCCACCCAAAAAAAAGAAAAACATGCCCAGATCCACCCACCCTGGGGAAACAAGGTGATGTCATGGTCAGAGTCTCAGGCTGCCAACTCAGGTAGAAACAGGTTTGAATTTTAGCTGTGTGACCCTGGGCAAGCTACATAAAACCTCCAAGGCTCAATTACTTTCTTCCTCTGTAAAATGGGGACCATCAAAGTGACCTCGTGGCCTTATTTTAAAGAGTTAAATTAGTTAAGTCATCAGTTAAGGGTTGCTAGAATTATTTTTTAACATAACTGTGGCTGCTGCTAAGGCTTAGCTTTGCTATCTTCTTGCCTGGAGTGTTATTCTCCTACCTCAGTATGAAGCAAAAGCAAATTACACCCATGCATTAAAGCCCAGATGAAATTCCACCTCTTCCATGAAGCCCTCTGAGATACCTCTATGCCACAGCACCGTCACTTTTCTTTTGACATAGAACCCCTCCCATTCAAGTTCACATGAAATCCTCAGCTGGACATGCAGTATGGGGCAGTGTTTAAAAGCATAACTACACTGTCAGATTAGAAGCTTGAATCCTGACTCTGCCACTTAACTGCTGCATGGAACTTAAGGCAAGACGTCATCTCTTTGCCTTAGTTTCCTCACCCATAAAACAGGATTTACAGCAGTTCCAGCTCTTCGATTGTTAAAGAATTAGATACATTAATACAATGAGACATTCTTAGAAGACTGTCTGACACAGGGTTATCAGCAATAATTAATTATCATCACATATTATCCTATGATCCATTGTGCAATATTTTTCTTGTATTGCCAGGTCAAATACTCTTTTGGCTTCCTTATCAGAGTGTCAGTCCTTGAGGACAGAGGCTATGTCCATCTTCCACATCCTCTGCATTGCCCAACACTGTGCTATGCCCCATATGACCACTCATCCACTATTTACTGAGTTCCTGTAACGCGCCAGTCACACTAATAACTCTTCCCTTCTTAATCGGACCTGGAGATATAGCTGAGAACAAGACAAACACGTTTAACAAAATTCATTCTACAAATGACTGACTAGTCTTTATTTCCCAAAGCTTGAACTACTAGAGATTCAGTGTCTCATTTGGGTAGATATTAGCGAGTAACACAGAAGCAGGGAAGCAAAATCAAAGGAAAACTTCTCACACTCTTTGCAAACATTAGAACAGATTTGATCTTTTAGTACAGAGAAAGAAGTAACTATTCTCAGCAGAAGATCATTCTACATCAGCCCATGGTCAGAACATGGTCCTTTCACAAGGGAGTCAGTTCGTCTTTCACTCCTGGTCTTCGTGATCTGTGATTAGAGAGGTAACAATCTAATTGTAGTTTTGTTTTGTTTTGTTTTGTTTTACATGGAAAAATAAGTCCACTTTTTGGAGAGTAAAAGGAATTTTTCAATTAGGCAATTAAAAGCAAATGAGGAACACATTTTTGGAAATAATTTTTTCCCTATCATTCCATTAAATTAGTATCTTTCTCTTTTGTTCATTTTCTGCTCTTCTAAATGGAAGTAAAACCTTTTTTCAGCGGCCAGCCCAGAGAAGCCATTTGCCTATGGAGAGACTCAGTTTTCCCAGTGAGCAGAGATGTCCCCCCACCACTTACCGAGGACCAGCAAGGATGCCCACAGCAGCACGGAAGCCTCCTCTAGCATCCTGAGGAGCATCTCACAAGAGACAAGCCAGTTCCCACCACTGGGGAGTGAGTTCAACAAGTCTCCTCTCTGAGTATCGCTGCTCAAATTAATGAAGTGAAAAGGGGAAGTGGAGGAATCCTTCTTTAAATACCAAATAGCACATTACCCTGTGTGAGAAAATCTCAATGATGAAAGTCAACATTTGATCAAAATATTTAAGAATTGCTCAGATATCTTGGTATGAATAGCTTCTCAAGGCTTTAGTTGTCTTATTTTCAGAACCCTCCAGACTCTGTCTTCTGAGAAAACTGTAACCTATCCTCTCTGCTACCAGATATCAGGTAAGACTGCAGTCAGATCCACATAATCCAAGGATGTGGCTGTATCATTCCAGTGTTGAAAAACTTCCCATCCAACGTAGAAATGACCCTTGACAAACTCTACTGGGCCTCCTCCAGATAACCATCTATATAGGATGAAGTATCTGAATCATAAGACAACTTGTACCTTGTCTGACCTTTATGAAAATACTCTGGCTCATTTGTCTCACATGAAGATACAGACTGATCTGAGAAAGTTGCAAAGAATAAATTACAGCCCCATCATGCTCTTCCTGGAGAATGGACTGTGAAATTTTTGATTTAAGATCCGAGAATCCAAAATTTGCTACAGGAATGTCTTGACCAATATATATTAATTACATAAGTATAACTCAGTTGGTAAAGAATTCACCTGCAATGCAAGAGACCCCGGTTTGATTCCTATGTTGGGAAAATCCACTGGAGAAGATATAGGCTACCCACTCCAGTATTCTTGGGCTTCCCTTGTGGCTCAGCTGGTAAAGAATCTGTGTGCAATGCGGGAGACTCCGGTTTGATCCCTGGGGATTGAGAAGATCCCCTGGAGAAGCAAAAGGCTACCCACTCCAGTATTCTGGTCTGGAGAATTCCATGGACTATATTCCAGGTGGTTGCAAAGAGCTGGACATGACTGAGCCACTTTCACTTTCAGCATAGTGCCAAGCGCTGGGAGAATAGTGGTAAGCAAGACTCGATAAGCTTTCATCCTAGTGGGGAGACAGTAACGCCAACAGGAAGTTAAATAGAATGAAAAATACTCTGATAGTTTAGAAGGAGGGAAATCTGGCCCAGTTCTGGAGAATCAGGAGAAGTTTCCCATGGAAATGACATCCAAGTAGACTGAGAGATGAGCGTGGTCAAAGGTGGAGGCAGTCACGTCACTGTCATCATCACACTCATAGTATCTGGGACTAAATGACCCCTGGCCTTCTTAGGAGGAGATAACAGACATAGGATGAATTAGGTGAATGGCCCATATTTTTATCATAATCACACTTTTCTATATACATACAGTTGTTCTCTAATTAGGAATCGTATTGGACATCAATTCTAGGCAATGTCCATGACCTTAGAAGTATCACAAAATAAGTAAAATGCATCTCCTTTAAAGACTTTGTAAAATGTTGTAAGGATCAAAGTGTTCATAGACACAAGGCACCATGGGAACATAAAGAGCGTCCTTTATCACCTAGTTCTCATCTTCCACCTGTCACTATTTGTCTCAGGAGGGGTGAGGCATGGATTCAGATCTTGTCCCTACCTCTTATTAGTTGTATGACTTTGGTCAAGCACTTCACCTCTTTAGGTCTCAGATTCAACACTGGTAAAAACAAGATAAATATAATATTCACTTAAAGGGCTTCCCTGGTGGCTCAGACAGTAAAAAGCTTGCCTGCAGTGCAGGAGACCTGGGTTCAATCCCTGAGTCAGGAAGATCCCCTGGAGGAGGAAATGGCAACCCACTCTGGGATTCTTGATTGGAAATCCTATGGACAGAGGAGCCTGGCAGATTACAGTCTATGAGGTTGCAAAGAGTTGGACATGACTAAGTGACTAACACTTTCTTTCAGAGGGGATGTTGCTAGTGTTGTGTGTATGAATGCAATAATGATGTAAAACTCATGGCCCAGTGCTAGGCACAATGTAAGCATTCAATGCTGCTAAGTCACTTCAGTTATGTCCAACTCTGTGTGACCCCATAGACAGAAGCCCACCAGGCTCCCCCGTCCCTGGGATTCTCCAGGCAAGAACATTGGAGTGGGTTGCCATTTCCTTCTCCAATGCATGAAAGTGAAAAGTGAAAGGAAAGTCGTCGCCTAATCGTGTCCACCTCTTAGCAACCCCATGGACTACAGCCTACCAGGCTCTTCTATCCATGGGATTTTCCAGGCAACAGTACTGGACTGGGGTGCAATTGCCTTCTCCAAAGCATTTAAATCACTATTATTATTTTAGGGCTATGAACTAGAAAGCACTTTATAATTGATACAATATTCTACAAAAAGTATTTTACGCTAAATACTTCAATGTTATTGATTCGGGTAGAGGGGAAGCTGAAATCACATCTTCTGTTTTCTTGTTTCTGGCATCAATTTTGATGAATGAGGGATATTCAATTAACAAGTAACATTTCATATTTATGACATTACAAAAGATGTCCAAGCACAAAAATCACATTGACAACAACTATGTAAAAGTTTACATAGTTTAAGTCAAGTACTATTTTTCTTGTGTTTAAGTCACTGCTATAAATGCATGTTATTGTTATCATAACTATAGTTTCATTTCAAAACATCAGCAAATACCACAATTTATTAGGCAGTTGTTTAAACAATCAAGAACAACTTTTAGGTTTTATATTAATAAGAAACAGTTATATTTATATTTATTTTTACTGACAGTAAATATTTATATTTACTGACAATGTAAGAAACTGATCTTTTTCACGTATGAAAAAATATTTAAAACTCTGCATTTTAAAAATAAATTTTAAATTTTGGAGTAATCTCAGATCTACAGAAAAATTGCAGAGATAGTACAGAAGTTTCCTATGTATCCCTCATCCATTGTCTCATGTTATAGTGATACATTTGTCAAAACGAAGAAACTCTGATTGGTATATTACCTTTTAAAAATTTTTTTTGGAGTATAATTGTTTTAGGATGTTTCTGCTGTACAATGAAGGAATCAGCCATATGTATACATGTATCCCCTCCCTCATGAAACTTACTCCCACCCCCACCCCCCCCCCACTCCTCTGGGTCATCACAGAGCACAAGCTGA
Organism: Aepyceros melampus; assembly: GCA_006408695.1. Classification (NCBI taxonomy): domain Eukaryota; kingdom Metazoa; phylum Chordata; class Mammalia; order Artiodactyla; family Bovidae; genus Aepyceros; species Aepyceros melampus. The sequence goes on from SJXQ01008130.1 coordinate 202,021, forward strand.
GCTCCCTG
>SJXQ01008130.1:202243-252358 GCA_006408695.1 Aepyceros melampus
CCCCCCCCTTTCCCCACTGTGTCCACATGCCTGTTCTCTACGTCTGCATCTCTGTTCCTGCCCTGCAAATGGGTTCACCTGTACCACTGCCTGGAAAATCCATGGGCGGAGGAGCCTGGTGGGCTGCAGTCCATGGGGTCACTAAGAATCGGACACAACTGAGCAACTTCACTTTCACTTTTCACGTTCATGCATTAGAGAAGGAAATGGCAACCCACTCCAGTGTTCTTGCCTGGAGAATCCCAGGGACAGGGGAGCCTGTTGGGCGGCCATCTATGGGGTCGCACAGAGTCGGGCATGACTGAAGCGACTTAGCAGCAGCAGCAGCAGCAATACCATATTTCTAGATTCTATATATATGCATTAATTTTAACTTCACACTTTACTCAGATGTTACCATTTTTTCCTTCAATATTCTTTTTCTCTTTGCAGCATCCAATCTAAGACACCACATTACATTTAGATATTCCTGCTTAGTCTACCCTGGTCTGTGACAGCTTCTCAATCTTCATTTATCATGACTTTGACAACTTTAAGGATCATTGGCCAGATATCCTATAATGCTGTTTCATCTGCGTTTATCTGATGTTTTTCTCAGGATTCGACTAGGGTTACAGGTTTGCAGAAGCACCACGGTGTGCTTCTCATCACTTCGTATCAAGGGATACACAACATCAATATGTCTTATTGCAAGTACTGCTTATCTCAGTCACTTGGTTATGGTGGTGTTTGCTAGTTTTCTTCAATGTAATGTTACTATTTATCCCTTTCCATCCTTTAGTGTTTGGAAGCAAGTTCCTAAGTCCAATCCACACTCAGGAAGTGGGGTTGAGAGAGTGTTAAGTTCCACTTTTGTAAGGAACATTTATCTTTTGGTCCCCGTTATTTATTGATTTGTCTCTGTGTGATCATTCATTCATTCAATCTTTGTTTATATCACTATGAACTCATGTGTATCATTTTATACTTTAGGTATAATCTAATGCTGCTGCTGCTGCTAAGTCACTTCAGTCGTGTCCGACTCTGTGTGACCTCATAGACGGCAGCCCACCAGGCTCCCTCATCCCTGGGATTCTCCAAGCAAGAACACTGGAGTGAGTTGCCGTTTCCTTCTCCAATGCATGAAAGAGAAAGTGAAAGTGAAGTCGCTCAGTCGTGTCTGACTCTTAGCGACCCCATGGACTGCAGCCTACCAGGCTCCTCCACCCATGGGATTTTCCAGGTAAGAGTATTGGAATGGGCTAGTTTATCTCATTGCTTAAAATATTTCTGCTTTGGCCATTGGGAACTCTTGCAATTGAGTCTCAGTATTTCCTTTTGACATGGATTATTACTATAGGATTAAGCTGGGGGTGGGAAGAGAAGGAGGAAGCTGCAGGCTTGGGACCTGCAACCAGAGCTTGCGTTTCTTATGGTGCCATGTTCCAGTATGGAATTCCAAAGATCCAAGGAGTTTATATTTGAACCTAGACTGGTAGGTCATCATAAAGGCATATTTGCTAAAGTAAAAGGAAAAAACATATTTTACTATTTCACTAGTTTGATTTATAATGTTTAAACCTCTGCATATATACAAGGAAGGCCTTCATTTCTACTCTTGTCTTGGATGGCACATGTTAGGGAGCCCCTACTTTTTGGAAGAGAAAGTGAAAAACTGATCTACTGATTTTGCTTACATATAGAAGTTAATTTTCTTACTACTTCACTTCCATTGCCCAAAACATTTTGAGAAAGAATCAGCAAAATAAAATTATAAACCATAACTTTTAGTTGGACTTTTTAATTTTCTAAACCAAGCAATTCACTGGCAGACTGTATATTAAAGAATTTAAAAGTCTAGATACTAAAATAAGGCCACTCATCACTGGTAAACAGCATTAAACTATGCATTTGGTTCTAAATTTTGTCTGTAACTACACATTTTTAGCTGCAACTACACATCACGGAGAAGGCAATGGCAATCCACTCCAGTACTCTTGCTGGAACATCCCATGGATGGAGGAGCCTGGTAGGCTGCAGTCTATGGGGTCCCTAAGAGTCAGACACGACTGAGCGACTTCACTTTCACTTTTCACGTTCGTGCATTGGAGAAGGAAATGGCAACTCACTCCAGTGTTCTTGCCTGGAGAATCCCAGGGACAGGGAAGCCTGGTGGGCTACTGTCTATGGGGTCTCACAGAGTCAGACACGACTGAAGCGACTTAGCAGCAGCAGCAGCAGTCTGTTTCAAGGGGTGTGAATTCCAAACCTCTGAAAGTCAGGCAAGTAATGTAGGGTAAAGAAAATCAGGTGTGAGAAAAATCAATTGCCATTATACATTAAAAGTTTAATTATGCTGATGAGCTTGTTTGCAGGGCAGCAATTGAGATACAGACATAGAGAACAGACAGGATACAGGAGATGGGGGGAAGGAAAGAGTGGGATGGATGGAGAGAGTAGCCTGTAAACACATACACTACTGTATGTAAAATAGACAGCCAGTGGGAATTTCTGTACACCTCAGGGAATTTGCTGTATATCCAGCAAATCCTGTTTCTGGATACTTATCTGAAGAAAATGAAAACGCTAATTCAAAGGCATATGGACCCTTATGTTCACTGCACTATTTTCACTGGTCAAGATATGCCCTAAATGACCATCAGTAGATGAATGAATGAAGAAGATGTGATGTATACACACAAGGAAGTATTATATGATGTATACACACAAGGAAGTATTATGTGATGTATACACAAGTATTATGCATATGTATATATGTTTATATATATATATATATGGATACATAAATACACAAGAAAATACTTCTCAGACATAAAGAAGAATTAAATCTTGCCATTTGTGACAATATGGGTGGATCCAGAGGGTATTGTGCTTAGTGAAGTAAGTCAGACAGAGAAAGATGAATCCTGTATGATTCACTTATATGTGAAATCTAAAAAACAAATAAACAAATGTAACTAAGCATAAATAGTCATAGATAGAGAGAACAAAAAGTGGTTGAGGAGGGAAGAGGGTTGAGAGGGGGAGAGAAATAGATGATAGAGGGTAAGAAACAAACTTCCAGTTTCAAAATAAATGAGTCATGGGCACGAAATGAACAGTGTGGAGAATGTTGTCAATAATTATGTAATATCTTTGTATGGTAACAGATGGTAATTAGATTTGTCATGATGATCATTTTGAAATGTATGGAAACATCAAATCACTATGTTCTATGACAGGAACTAATTATATTATAGGTCAATTATACTTCAAAAACAAACAAATGCATAGAAATGTGATCAGATTTGTAGTTACCTGAGGTGGAGGAGGGATTTGCAAGGGGGAATTGGATAAAGGTAGTCAAAAGATAGAAACTTTCATCAAAAGGAAACAAATTTTTTTTCATCTAAGATCACAGACAGCATGTGGGATCTTAGTTCCCCAACCAGGAATCAAACCCATGTCCACAGTGTTGAAAGCACAGAACCTTGATCACTGGACCACCAAAGAAGTCCCTCTATTTCTTTAATTTTGCACTTAAATCAGATGATAAATGTTTACTAACCTTATGATCATTATTTCATGATGTATGCAAGTTAAATCATTACGCTGTACCACCTTAAACTCATGACACGTGCATGCATGTTCAGTCACTCAGTCAGGTCTGACTCTAGGCGACCCCAAGACTGTAGCTGACAGGCTCCTCTGTCTACGGAATTTCTCAGGCAAGAATATTGGAGTGGATTGCCATTTCTTCCTCAAGGGGATCTTCCCAACCCAGAGGTCAATGCAAACGCGTATTTGCATTTCCTGCATTGGCAGGGAGATTCTTTACCACTGTGCCACCTGAGAAGCCCTAAATTTATGCAGTGCTGCATGTCAGTTATATCTTCATAAAACTGGAGAAAAAAAAGACAAATGGTCACAACATTTAGTTTTGCTATTTTATAAGGTTAAAATAGCCATTTGCAAATGTAAGTGTCTCTGATCACTGGTAGAAACTTTGCACAGTGATGTTCATATTCAGCAGAAGGACTTAGAGTTTGGGATTCTGGCATTCCTGCATTGCCATGTTTGTTTTTCACTGTTACATTGCCTTACCGTTTAGTCATTTCTATTTGAAACTCTTGAGCTCAACTATCACGTTCACTGGAAAAGGCCAATTTAACCCTGTTAGTTCATTTCCAGACATTGTTTTCTAAATTTACTTTTCAACTCCATAATTAGAGTTATATAGTTTGGGTCATCCCTTTTATTTCTAGAAACTGATTTCAGTGAATGGGATCACAGTTGGGGGTAATTATAATTCTAATGGGTCTTCCCAGGTGGCTCAGTTGGTAAAGAATCTGCCTGCAATGCAGAAGACCTCAGTTCCATACTTGGGTCAGGAAGTTCCCCTGGAGAAGAGATAGGCTACCCAGTCCAGTATTCTTGGACTTCCCTGGTGGCTCAGATGGTAGATAATCTGCCTGCAATGCAGGAGACCCAAGCTCAGTCCCTGGGTTGTGAAGATCCCCTAGAGAAAGGCCACTCCAACATTCTTGCCTGGAGAATCCCCATGGACAGAGGAGGCTGGCGGGCTACATGTAGTCCTTGGGGTCACCAAGAGTCGGACATGACTAAGCGACTAAGCACAGCACAGCACATAATATTAATGAATGTTTCCCTGAGAAATAGTGTTTAAATGTATTGAATCATCCACTGAAAAAACAAGTATTTGACCTAATCTTTGGTGGGGAGCCGAGGTCGATGACATGAGTTTCTTTCAGTTCTCTATGGCATGATGTCACAAGTAAGTCACCTAAAATTTATGTACGAATAACTATACTCTGCCTCTTCTTCATCAAGTAAAATGGCTAGTCTTTCTGTGACCCTAATCCCAAGAGTATATCTGGCTTATGGTTTTAATTATTGAGTTTGAGATATGTTCTGTTTCAGCATAGAGTGATTTCTTATGAATGGTGCAATGATCAAATTTAGTTCCTTTTCATTGCAAATCGTAAGTTCAGAATTAGCACTGACCACTGTAAGAGCACATTTATGTTTTCCTTACTAATTTTGACAGGCTATATTCAACTTTGGGCTTCCCAGGTGGCTCAGTGGTAAAGAATCCACCTGTCAATGCAGGAGATGCAGAGTATGCAGTTCCATCCCTGCGATGGGAAGAGCCTCTGGAGAAGATGAGGGCAACCCTCTCCAGTAGTCTTGCCTGGGAAATCCCACGGACAGAGGAACCTGGTGGACCACAGTCCATGGGGTCACAAAAGAGCCGGATACAACTGAGCGACTGAGCACATATTAACTTTTCAAGACTTGTGGTAGATGCAAAAATAGCCACAAACTTTTCCCCAACCTGCATCTGTGACCTTATAATGTGACTTGGTAGCTTCTCTCATAAAAGAGGGGAAACTGTTTCTTTATCTTTTGAATACAGTCTGGCCTAATGTCCTGCTTTGGCCAATAAAAAGTGGCAGAAGCAATGATATGAAAATCATGAATGTCTCAAGAGGTTTTGCATGCTTCTGCCTTCACTGCTTAAACCAGACAACCCAAACCCAATCATCAGGTGACAGCAGAAATGCATAAGAGAACCCAGCCAATAACTGTTGAGCACTGCCTAGGCCAAAACAGCTGTCAAGATAAATCCAAGCCAAGTCACTGTATTGCCAAATCATAAGATAAATAAATGTATGTTGATGCAAACCATTAGTTTTAAGGTGATTTGTTACACAGATTTACTATCTGATGGCTTTCCTCGGTGGTTCAGTGGTAAAGAATCTGCCTACAATGCAGGAGACACAGGAGACGTGGGTTCTATCCCTGGGTTGGGAAGATCCCCTGGAAGAGGGCACAGGATTCTTCTTGTCTGAAGTATCCCATGGACAGAGTAGCCTGGTGGGCTACAGTCCAGTGGGTCACAAAGAGTCAGACATGACTGAGCATGCGTGCACGCACTATCTGATGTGATTTATCTCAATACACTATTAGCTTCAGGACCAAAACTTTTAGTTCCATCTTAATTCTTAAAGATATTGAAGTAAATAGTTATTCCAGGTGGTGGTAGTATTTATCTTTATACTTTTATAACTGCTGTAAAAATGCTATGCATTGGTTAAAAATTTCACACACTTATCCTTTCAGCTCTTAAATCATATTTTCAACTTCCTGAACATCAGCCAGTGCTTAATTCTCTTCAGGAAACACAATATTTTTTCCCTCAAGAAACATCCTTTTATAGATTTACCCTCTGTGAAAGTTCTTGTACTTAGAAAACTTTTTGTTTCTTATTGAGCACGTAGCTACATTTCATAGTGGTAATATTTAATTTATGAACACTAAAAAGAGGCCCTCTTTAAAGTTCAGCCTTTTATTTTTTAGTTCATTAAGTTCTTCAATGTGCATCTTTCTCTAGCCTGTCATAATTCTTGCTATAGTCTGTTTTACAGTAGTAACTTTATTTGTATCTAATCAAAAAAGACACACTTTGGAAGTTCCCTGGTGGTCTAGTGGTTAGGATTTGGCACTTTCATTGCCAAGGCCTGGGTTCAATCCCTGATCAGAGAACTGAGATCCTGCAAGTCATAGGGCTTGGCCAAAAAAAAAAAAAAAAGATACTTTATTTGCATGGATATGTAGGACATATATATGGGTCAACTGGTCATATTTTAAGATGACTGAGTTAGTGGTGCTAGCAGACTCTTGTCATTTGCTTTATTTGATGTCTTGAGTACAACACACTGTTCTTATCATCACTTTGATTTCCTTTTAGGTGGACTCACCTGATGCATGGTCTTGGTGAGGAATAGTGCAAGGTCTCCTTTTAAAAGCCCAGTGAGCAAGATTATCCCATCGCCCATTCCTGTGCTGTCAAGAGATAGATGTGCGACCCATGCTCAGCCTGTTAGTCCTCTACCCCAGGACTTTGCAGCTTGAGCTGGTGGTGTTAGGGTACGGGGTTGCTACAGTGTACAGATCAGTGTGTAGATCACATTTCTGTAGCATGAACTTTGCTGTGGTCTCTACTGCTTCGGCCACTTACTCTCTTGTTCCTATCCATTTCCTAAGCCTAGTCATTCCACTTTCTGAGTCGCTAGAAAAGTTGACTCATGGAAAAGACCCTGATGCTGGGAGGGATTGGGGGCAGGAGGAGAAGGGGACGACCGAGGATGAGATGGCTGGATGGCATCACTGACTCGATGGACGTGAGTCTGCATGAACTCCGGGAGTTGATGATGGACAGGGAGGCCTGGTGTGCTGCCATTCATGGGGTCGCAAAGAGTCGGACATGACTGAGCGACTGAACTGAACTGAATATACTGTCAGTTAAATACCCCCATTTTGAAAAGTGAGCCAGAACTGATTTCTGTTCTAGAACAAAAAACCCCGACTGAAATATTATCTGAAGACTGGAGAAGAGAAGTGGGCTTTCTGCAGTCTACTCCATTGATTAGACTACATGAGCGTATGTAGAGTTCTTTGCATTTGCCTGTGTTTGGAAAAAGGTGGTAGCAGTAACATGGATAAAACTCACCAAAGACCTCTTGATAAATTGTATTTTGGGATGTCTGTAAGGAACAGTCCTTTCCATAACAATGATGATAACAGCAATTGAAATATTAAAATTACCACTTATTATATGCCTTCTTTACAATAGGCATTTATTTCTTAGAAGCTCTCAATCTTATAACAGCCCTATAAGAACAATTACTCCCATTTTATAGATAAGATAACTGAGGTTCAGAGAGGATAATAACTTCCCAAAGTTAGACAGGTGGTAAAAAATCAATCAGCATTCCCATCCAGTCCAAATCTTGTCTTTTTGTCCTGCCATGTCACCTCTCTTCCAAAAACAGAGAAGATTCTAGCCCAGAATACCTTGTTAAGTCTCTGCAGTTACCTTTTAACCAGTAGAATATGCATAGATATAGCAAAAGGGACTGGCACATGATTGAGAAGACTAAGAAGTCTCATGACCTGTTGTCTGCAAGTTGGAGGCTCAAGGCAGCCAGTAGTATTGTCCTAGTCCAAACCCTAGAGCCTGAGAACCAGAGGAGCCGATGGTATAACAGTCTGAATCTGAAGGCCCAAGAACCAGAAGTGCTGATATCTGAAGTCAGGAGAAGATGCATTCCTGGCTCAAGCCTTTTCTTTACTTCTGTGTTTTAATCTGGTCCTCAACAGATTAGGTGATGCTCACCTGCATTGATGAGGCTAGGTCTTTACTCAGTCTATGATTCAAATGCGAGTCTCTTCTACAAACACCTCCACAGATACACCCAGAAATAATGTTCTACTAGCAACATTGGTATCTCTGAGCCTAGCCCTGTTGACAAAATTTACTATTGTATGCTTCAATCTAAAGTTGTTTTTGTTTTCATCTGAAGTTGTTTGTCAAATTTTTTTATTTTTTCTTTTCTTTTTTTTTTTACCTTCGTCTATGACATATTACTTCTGCAGACACCAGGGGATGTTTTGACCCACCATTCCTCTTTTTAGAATTTATTTTCTTCCCTTTATTTTCCTGAAATATATGTCTTGCCTACTTTGCCTAAAGTTTCTGGAAATGTTTCAAAGATTTAAGTTTTTTTTTTAATTTAAGCCACTTCAAAGATTTAAATTTTTTCCTTCAATAAGCAAAGAGTCTGATGGTGGTATATGGCAGGAAGTGAAGGTGGAGACAAGGAGGACAGGACAAACTGGGGTATTTGGGGGACCATGGACTCTGAAAATTTTGATATGAAAGGAGAGAGGCAGGTTTGTGCTTTAGAGACAGTATAATAAACTTTCTGTAATGGCGGAGTTATATTGGTCTCAATTATTTTGTATTTCATGTTATGGAAACCTCATTTCATAACTCCTTAAAATCCCTAGGACTAAGGATTAAATGGATTCTGGAAAGAATATTCCCACTCAAATTGCCTAAGGAAGTATATTTTATTCTTTTAAATTTATGTAAAGTTGAAAGTTAATCTGCTGATAGAAACAGTATTAAGAATTAATTGGAGTTTTGGTCAGGGAGAATGAAAAACAGAAGGTGCAGAGTGAGGAGGGAAACCCTTTACCTAGGAACTTAATGGCTTTAAGGTAGTTTCTCATATAATGAAGCTACATTAATGTAATACAATGTAGCCTGACTACATAGTTGCAGCAGGATAGATGAATATAAAAATATACCATTGACACAGAGTCATTGTAACCATTTGTTTTTCACAACTCGTGTTCTTATGCCAATTAGAACTAGTTACACCACATTATTATGTTTAATTTGTTGATTTATTGTAACCTCATGAAGTAGATGATGCTATGATGACCATCAGTAATACGATGATCAAGGCTTGAACGCATGTCAAAAGATCAAAAGTGAAGAAATGGGGTAAACTAGTAAAGCAAACCACGAGTGAACATGACACACATACAGAAAGTCTTGCCTGATGGTAAAATGCTTGAAAGGTTATCTCCTCCCCCTGCTAGCCAAGTTGAGGGCCCTCTGTCACAGTTAAACCTAAGAATTGTGGCAAAGTTTCCCCGAGGGGGTCTGTGACTTGCAGCCAACGGCCTGGTGCAGACTACCGCTCACTCTGTGTGTGCAGGTGCTGACTGCATAGCCGCCCTCAGGGGATTTGGGGGCAGCCCATACTCACGAAGGTTCCCTCTCCCTCGTGTCCTGTCTGTGACCTGGTTCTTCCAGCTGAGGGCCCTATACTGGCTTCACTGTAGTATGGTATAGCCTGGGTGAGGGAGTGAAGAAAACTGGAAAGACGACTCCAATTGCCAACCCTGGTCCCTGAAGGAAACACAAGGTCTGGGTCATGAGCAGGTCATGAGGACAATATTCTCATAACCTTCTCTAGTATCCTCAGAAAAAATTAGGGTTAGGGTTAGGGTTAGCCTTGACTTTCCTTGCTGTTGTTCAGTCTGTAAGTCGTGTCTGACTCTTGAAGACCCCAAGGACTGCAACATGTCAATCTTCCAAATCCTTCACTATCTCTTGGAGTTGGCTCAAATTCATATACCTCGAGTTGGTGATGCGATCTAACCATCTCATCCCGTGCCACCCCCTTCTCCTTTTGCCTTCAATCTTTCCCAGCATTATGGTATTTTCCAGTGAGTTGGTTCTTTGCATCAGGTGGCCAAAGCATTGGAGCATCAGCTACCTACTTCAGCATCGGTCCTCCAATGAATATTCAGGATTGATTTCCTTTAAGATTGACTGGTTTGCCCTCCTTGTAGTTCAAATGACTCTCAAGAACCTTCTCCAGCACCACATTTGAATGCATCAATTCTTTGGTGCTCAGCTTTCCTTATGGTCCAGCTCTCACAACCATACAGGACTACTGGAAAAGCTATATGGATTATATGGACTTAGTCAGCAAAGTGATGTCCCTGCTTTTTAATACACCGTCTAGGATTGTCATAGTTTTCCTTCCCAAGGAGCAGGTATCTTTTAATTGCATGACTGCAGTCACCATTCCCAGTGATTTTGGAGCCTAAGAAAAGAAAATTTGTCACTGCTTCCACCTTTCCCCCAGCTATTGGCCATGAAGTGATGGGACCAGATGCCATGATTTTAGTTTTTCTTCTGTTGAGTTTTCCTTGCTGAGTCTTGACAGATAATTATCCTCATCCTTGAAACAATGACTGATGACTCCTAGGAGAGAAGCACATGAGTATCCTGGTGGGTACTTCAAGACACCAAGGATCTGAGTCAAGGTCAAGACCTGCCTGTAGGATCTGTTCTGACTCACTGCAGGTTCCTCTCAGGCTCCTTTCACGCTCAGACCTGCTCAGTGGGGCTGCTGGGGACTGTCCTTTCTCCACTTAGAAGAGACAACATGGGAATTTTGAAGAGGAAAAATCTCATAAAGAGAAATGAAGCTAATGCAGATTGTGTAAGTAGCTTTCTATTATGTTGGGCTAATATCACAGAAAAGATACTTAACTTTCAATAACACATGATTTAATCAGGGGACGAAAAGAATCTTGGACTTTAAACAAAGTTTTATTGTCTCTGATGTACCTCACAATTATATTGTCACATCTAAAATAAAGATTCCTGTGCATTGCTGTTGACCAAAGCAGTTCAGAAAAAGATCAAACTCTGAATGCGATGGAGTCTTAGACAAAAAATGTAGTAATATCCAGGAAGAAAACGGGATGCCATTATGTGAATATATATCAATTACCATCACCATGAGTTTTAGTTTATATTTAAGTAGTGTTTCTTTTTTGTGTTCCAAAATATGTCATAAAACATTGTCTTAAATCTATAGCATCTTTGTATAGATTCTGGTGCCAGAATTCTGGTTTCAAAACTAGACTTTGTCACTTTTTAGCTGTGTGATCTTGACTAACTTACATACCCTCTCTGTGCTTAATTCTCTCATATATAAACAATACTTTATATGATCAATTAACATATGTCAAGCATAAGAACAAAGTAAGTGCTATGGTAAGAACTGGCTATTATTATCAGCAGGAGTTATGGTATTTCATTATTATCTCTGAAAGCAGAGTTGGGAGGAGAGTTAGACTTCTCAGATACACTGACATGTGAATTGAAATGTGAAAATGTAGAAATCAGACAGGGATAGAAGGTGAGGGTAGTAGAAGGGCTTGTTCCTGAGGAAATGGTTTGAGCTTAGTCCCAGAAAGGGGGAGGGATGCAGAACATGGCATGTCCAAATTTCCATTTTTGAATCATTTCCCAAATCTTCCATTTTGAGCTTTGAATAAATCAGAAGGAGAATGCCAGCATCTTTAGCACATGGGACATACACACAAGATATTGAATAAATGAACCAACACATGAAGGTGGACTAGACATAGAGGCCTCGCCTGTGGGGACTGACACCAGAACCTGTTCCTGTGAGGCAGAGAAAAGCGAGTGTCCTCCAAGGGGAAGCTCTGTCTCACATGGATGTGACATAAGAGGAGTCTACTCATTTCACACATCCATAGATGATGGTCTGGAAGGCCCCATGCTGGGAAGTTTACACTCAGGATAAGCATCCCACATTCCTCATGACTGCTGTATGTGTATTCACAATTCACATACAGCAATAAACTCCTGGCTCTGTCCCACTGTGTCTCTAGCTCCTGGCACAGTGCCTGGGGTCAAATCAGTGCTTAATATTTGTTAGTGGAATGAATGAAAAATATGAAATGCCTGTCTACCCAGGGGCAGATAGTACCTGCATTACACCTGGCAAATTTAGTGTTTGCCTACTGGCGGTGGCTCAGATGATAAAGCATCTGTCTACAATGCAGGAGACCCAGGTTTGATCCCTGGGTCAGGAAGATCTCCTGGAGAAGGAAATGGCAATCCACTCCAGTACTATTGCCTGGAAAATTCCATGGACCAAGGAGCTTGGTAGGCTACAGTCCATGGGGTTGCAAAGAGTCGGACACGACTGAGCGACTTCACTTTCACTTTGTGTAACCTAAGTGAATCACGTGCTTCTCGAGACCTTGGTGTGCTCTTTATGAGCATAGCGTAGTTCATCATGGTTGGGTCACTTTAGGTAAACTACTCATCATTCCTGTATCCCAGTTTCTGTATTTGTGAAATGAGGAAAACAGTAATAATAAAAAGTGAAGATTTAATTAGTCACTGCATGGCAAGTGATTATAGAAGTATTTGCCACATGGTAAGCACTCAATCCTTGTTTCTATTATTTTTATTATCATTTTTTATTAAGTAGCCCAAACTAACCCAACATCTCTATGCATTTGGGTTACTATACAAACACTGCTTCTTGATCCTCATTTCCAGAAATTAGAATCAGTAAGTGTGGGTTGGGATGGGATATTTGCTGATTTTATGGCTGATTCTGCTGTGCTGCCAGGTTTATTGGCTCCAGAGCCATGCGCAGTGCTATGGGATGCCGTCTCTATAGACTGCAAAGTGAATGACATCCCCATATAAATACCATGTAGTGACTCTGACCTGATTTCTTCCAGTCCTAGGCTGTGGTTCTGTTCTGTATCCCAAGTAGGCACAGTTCGGAGTAACCTTCTGACATAAATTCAGTATATATTTGATTTTGAAATTAAAGCAGCCACAATTTTGAATCCTTGAGGATTTTTAATTATTTGGCCATCACTGATTCACTTATACAATCTTGCCTGGAAGGTTTAAAAAGCGAATACTTAGATTAAATCCATATGAACTTTAATAGGTACCCTCAGCAGGCACAGTAGTCTTCACCCTTCTGGAGTCTATGTTCTCCCTTCCTTTGTCTGCAGGTAAGGCACTTTGAAATTTTCTAGACATCCTTTAGGGACATGAGATCTTCAGCCACTTGTTTGATGTACACCAGGCTCTCCTTGTCCTTCTGGTTAATGTCTTCATGGAGGTCTTCTGCAGTCTCTTGGCACAGGGCATTTTAACAGGCTTCTTTCATGACTGGGGGACACTTAGTGAGGGCTGGGGTCCTTTTCCTTCCCTGTGTTAGTTAGGATTTTCCCTAAGTTTATTATTTGTCTTTATGTGAGCTTACTGAGTATCTGGAGGGCTCTTCAGGATGGAAGTGCATCAATTTGCTGGGCGTCCCTGATGCATCTAGTGAGTGCATTATGTCATAATATTACAAGAGCCTTTTTTAAAAAAGGTAGAAGAATTGGAAAGACTTCTCAAAGAGAAACATCAAAAGCCTCTCTTGGGATGAACAGCTCTTCTTATGCCCTAAGAATTGAAAAAGGTAATGGGAGGGAGGTGAATTGAAAAAGAAATCTGATTATTTTATTGTGGATAAAGGACCTAGCCTATAGTAATTTTGGGAAAGTGACTTCTTGGAGTCAAGGTAGTAATGGCTGATTGTCTGTTGTCAAGTTCTTAGCTGGCTTTGTGTGTCCAGTGAAACCTTCTTTTGATGGGAGGCATGCATGCATGCATGCCAAGTTGCTCAGTCATGCCTGACTCTTTATATCCCTGTGGGCTGTAGGGTTCCGCGAGCCTCCTCTGTCCATGGGATTCTTCAGGGAAGAATAGTGGAGTGGATTGCCATGCCCTCCTCTCGGGGATCTTCCTGACCCAGGGATCCAACTCAAGCCTCCTGCATTGCAGATGGATTCTCTACCACTAGTGCCACCTGGGAAGCCCACAGGAGAGGCATCACTCACCCATTATATGACAGTTGTTCTTGATTCATGAGGTTTTGGTGAAGCTGACTCGTCCTTCCTCACTCTGGTGAAGGGAGGTTGTGTGCCACTCATGCCCTAGGCCAGCTCAGCCCAAGTTCTTAAGACTTCTGCAGGAGCAACTGGAGCCTGAGCATTAAACAAGCAGCAGGCTTGGAGCAGCCAGAATTCTGCTGCAGTCTAGGACTGGACTCTGTGTGATTACAAACTGAGGCAAGCAAGCTGTAGCTAACTTCCATCTATTTATGTTTTCCATGGGCTTGATTCTCTATTTGCACTTCATTCTCTGTTGATAGTTTTGTGTCACAAGCTTTCTCATGAAGTGAATTAGGAATATAACTAAATGAAAAAATGGAGTGAGACATTTTATATAAAATGACTCAGAATGCCTTTGTGAAGGCAAGGAGAGGATGCATGAATATCTCCATTTTCAAGAAAGAAAATGAAACTCAGATCAAATCATTGTCTTGGTTAGGTTTTTGATATATCCCACTCAGCAAGTGGCAGAACTGTGGCTAGAGCTCATCTCTTTACTTCCAGCTCAAAGCTCTTTCTATTACATTACACATCATCACATATAATTATGCATAGTACAGTATGTTATTTTTTAATTAAATATCAATTTTACTATACTTAGTATGTTGCTGCTGCTGCCACTGCTAAGTCGCTTCAGTCGTGTCCGACTCTATGCGACCCCATAGACGGTATATCCATTGTATTATAGTCGATTGTTGCTATTCAGTTGCTAAATCATGTCCAACTCTTTGGGAGCCCATGGACTGTGCCGCACCAGGCTTTCCCATCCTTCACTATCTCCTGGAGTTTGCTCAAACTCATGTCCATTGAGTCAGTGATGCTATCCAACCATCTCCTCCTCTGCTGCCCTCTTCTCCTCCTGCCCCATGAGCTGTAGCCTAACAGGTTCCTCTGTCCATGAATTTTCAAAGCAAGAATACTGGAGTGTATTGCCATTTCCTACCCCAGGGATCAAACCCACATCTCTTGTGTCTCCTGCATTGGCAGGCAGATTCTTTACCAACTGTGCCACCTGGGAAGCCCATTATAGTCTATAGTAGTTAGACTACTCAGATTCTTTCTTTTAAAATCTAGCTCCCTGTTGTTTCTCCCCTGTTTATGCATCTTCTCGAAATTGTTTCTCACTGAGAGTTATTTTGTCAGAGTTCTATTGAAGAAACAAATGTAAATGTGCAATCAATACTTTCTTGGAGGGCTGAATTGCTTTAACTGACAGCCTCACCCATTGGGTGGCAGCTTCCAGGCTTCCTGTGTGCCATCTACTCCACCAAAGCAGCATTTCTGAGACAGCAATAAAGAACAAAGGCAGAAGTTACAAACCTGACTTCCTCTGGAACCTGAGGTTAAAAAAAAAAACAGAGCAGCAGTTGCCAGTAAACGAAGCAGAGATTCCCCCAGCCCCCACCACCATCACTGCAGCCAGAAGGTAGCCCTCGTCCTCTGTAAACCCTGAGGATAGAGGCCTGGGACTCGGGCTGCAATCCCGCGGATACTGTGGAGGAGGGGTGTGAGGTGGGGAGGCGGCAGAGGTCTCAGTGAGTTTTGCCTTAGCTGGAAGTGGTGAAGTGGATGAGCAGTTATTTGCCCGATGACTCGAAGTGTAGTCCACTCCTCTCAGGTTAGTGTGAGGCTGGCTGTTAACTCTCACAGTCTCTAGTCTCTGCTTCCCGTACAAGTCACTGAGGAATTTTAAACATTTTTTTTTTTTTTCTTTTTCAGCTGTGCCATGTGGTCTGTGGAATCTCAGTTCCCCAAATAGGGATTGAAAGTGGATCATGGCAGTGAAAACACAGGCCTGGGGCACGAGGGAATTCCCAAGGAACCCTAATCTTCTTCTTTTATTTTTTTCTTTACTTTTTTTTTTTAATTTATTTTTTAATTGGAGGAAAACTGCTTTACAACCTTGTGTTGGTTTCTGCAGTGAAGAAGGAATTCATAAGGCCTGGACTCCATCTTAGGCCTGTTCATGCTGACCATGCTCGGCCACATTTCCAATGGACTCTGAACTCTGTGTTTAGTGCCTATGAAAACAACAGAAGGATAAGACCCCCTCCAGACAGAGGAACCTTGAAGATCGTATCTAGGTTACTCATCGCCTAAGAGAGAACATACACTAATCACCCCTCTCTCAGACAGGCCATAAATGTTTCTGTATCTGTCGGAGTATAACCTCAGGTTTATTGATTATTGGCTAATTGTTTGACTCTTTGAGCACATGAGCACCTAGCACGTGAACGATGGGGTTATTGGGATTGTATTTTCCTTGGTTTATGTAAGTCTCAAGGAATTTGGAGTGGTGGGTTCAGACACGTACACATGGGGTATAAAAGATTTTCACAAATGCTGGTCGGGGTCCTTGGCTAAGAGGAGACTCTGCCTTGGGCTCTCCGGTGTGATAAACTGCACTCCACTATCTGCATTGTTCTGAGTGAGTTTGTTTCCCGGAATGCGTGGCTACAACAGCAGTACAATATGAATCAGTCATAATTATACATATATTCCCTCCCTCTTGAGGTTCTCTGCCTCCCCTCCTGTCATTCCAACCCTCTATATCATCACAGACCACCAGGCTGTGCTTCCTGCATTATATAACAACTTTTCACTAGCTATGTGTTTTGTACAAGATAGCATATATATGTCAAGGCTACTTTCTGAGGAATCCCAATCTTAATCAAATGCCTTTCAGTGGTTAAAAAAAAAAAAAAACCATGCATGCCAATGCCAACACAGGAGATGTAAGAGACGCGAGTGCAATCCCTGAGTCAGAAAGATCCTGTGGAGAAAGAAATGGCAACCCACTCCAGTATTCTTGCCTGGAGAATCCCATGGACAGAGGAACCTGATGGGTTACAGTCTATGGGTCGCAAAGAGTTGGACATAACTGAAATGACTTAGCGCACATTGACTGGCACACTCATCTTTCCTCTAGAAGGGAATCCCATAGCCCTGGCTCAAGTAATCCACAAATGATATTTAATAGTGGTGCCTCACTCCACTGGGCCCCCAGACCATTGTCAGTCTCAAATAATAGTTTCCAGAATGTTCTGTGGTCAGAGAAGTTGAAGGATACTCCTCCTCCAAAGGGGCCTGAGCTGCTGCCCAGGGCGACATCCTCATGATAAAACTGATATGGGATTGGGGGAGAGTCTTTCGGGTCTCAGAGTGAAGCTCCACCATGTCCCCTCTCCTGACACCACCTGGGTCCCTGGAGCTCTGTGGGTGAAGACAGGGCAAGACATTGGACCTGAAGGGGAAAATGGGCTGTCAGAGGGTGTCTCTTCTGCTTGACATCTCACCACATACCCCTGCCTCTGTCCCCACATTCCAGATTTAATCCTTAGAGCAGGGCTGTCCAACAGAACTTCCTGTGATGGTGGAAATGTTCAACATCTGTGCTGCCCAGCAGACTACCTACATATGGCTGTTGTGAACATGAAATGTGACTAGTGTGAATAAGAGAATATATTTTTATTTTAATTAATTTAAATGTGGGGCTTCCCTGGTGGTTCAGACAGTAAAGAATCTGCCTGCAATGCAAGAGACCTGGGTTAGATCTCTGGGTCAGGAAGATTCCCTGGAGGAGAAAATGGGAACTCATTCCAATATTCTTGCCTAGAGAATCCCATGGACAGAGAAGCCTGGAAGGCTACAGTTCAGGGGGTCGCAAAGAATCTGACACTGCTGAGCAACTAATAACCATTTAAACATAAATAGCCATATGTGACAAGCAGCCCCTGTATTGAACAGCACGGGTGTAGAGGCATTTACCCTAGAGCTATGAGGATGAATTCTAGGAAGCTTGCTGACTGCAGCAATGGTCTTTCACCTTACTATCTCTTCCACTTTAAAGTGAAAAGTGAAGTCACTCAGTCATGTCCAACTCTTTGTGACCCCATGGACTATAGCCTATCAGGTTCCTCTGTCCATGGGATTTTCCAGGCAAGAATACTGGAGTGAGTTGCCATTTCCTTCTCCAGAGGATCTTCCCAACCCAGGGACTAAACCTGGGTCTCCTGCATTGTAGGAAGATGTTTTACCATCTGAGCCACCAGGGAAGTCTTCCACCTTACTATCTTCTTTTTCTACCAGATTTGTAACTTCCCTAAGGCAGCTCTTTATTTTGGAAAGTCTGTTTTTGTCAGAAAAGGTTTAGCTCTTCATAACTCTCGTTGCTTGAGCACCTTAAAGTGTTCTCATGATCCTATAGGATCCCTGAGCCTTATCTGAGAACCTTTGTTTGAACTGTGGGATCTCACCTTTCACAGGGGTATTTCCTGCCTCAATCTGGATGAGGCTATAACTGTCGTCAGCTGTAGAGTTGTACCCTCCAGCCTATCTGCATTCCCCCAATGTGGTGATAACCAGTATTTCCAGCTCTGCTCCCTAGAAATGCCACGTTTTCATCCCCAAATTCTCCTTCATGTCCCCTCTGTGCCAGGAACAGGTGATTTCCCCTGTGCCTTCAGACATGGAGCAGACAAGGACCAGTGTCTTCCCTTCAATCACCTGCCTTCTGGGGCAGTTTCCATGGGGACATAAGACACAGGATCCCTGTGCAAAAAGGAGACAGCAGATATGACTTGACTCTGGGGAACATCAAGGCTGAAGTGGTTGATATCACCCTAAATGTGACAGCAGATAGAACTGGCAGTTTTGAGCAAGATCAGAAAACAGATATTTGCAGATAGAATTGAAGATGGTGATTTGCCGGGAGCTAGAGCAAGGAATCCCACCTGTGACAGTCATGTGGCAGACTCAGATGGCAGAGCAATTTGAGTCTTTGGATTTCTCCCTGGTTTTTCCTGAGCATGTACCCCCCAAAATAAGAATTTGTCTGTTTTCCCACTATTTTCTGACAGTTTCTCAGAAAAAAAGTCAATTCAGAGCTTTAGTTTCCTGCATTTGAAAGGAGTGTTTCAGCCCAACCCCCCTTTGATAACTCTAGCCTGCCTGCAGGATGCGTACAGTGGCGCATGTGATTGTTTGAGGCCTCCCCGACCTCGACCTCGACCTTGGGAGGCACAGGAAGCTTAAAACATCCTAGGAATGTAGGGGCTTCCAAGGAGTTATAATCATTAGAATAGGACTGATTAAAGGTTTCATTTGTTGAGCCAATACTTGCTGCCAAAATTTCATATCTTATACAGTTGGTATATAGAAAAACAGGTAGTAGACCTGGTATTAGCAATATTAGATTTTGAGTTAAGTACTTTCTTTGTTATAACTCACTGCACCCCTTTTCTACAGGAATGTAACTTTATTTAGTATTTTGAGGGTAATGCAAAGTAAAGAAAAAACACTTCTAGGGAAAAGGAGTTTTCTGGTTGATAGACAATTACCCAGGAAGAGAGCCATAAAAATGTTAACAGGCCTCTTGGCCAGAAGATAATATAAACCACCTGAGACCTTTCGTAAACGGGAGGGTATGCAAAAAAGAAACCCTTGTCTCAATGAGGGTCAGGACTGCTGCCCTTGCATAACTCTGCATATTCCATTATGTACAACTTGGGGTATATAAGCTGACTTTGAAAAATAAAGTTTCTTTTGGAGTCTTGCACCGATGCTGGGCTTCCCCCGTGTCTCTTATTTTCTCTAATTTCAGGCTGAATTCCCATCTGGGGCATGGAGGCTCGCCATGTCTACTTATTTGTCCCGGCTGCTAAGATCCATAAGAGAGAGAGCCCAGGGTGGAGCACTTTCCGATATTCAAACGGACGCCGGTGGCCTAATGTAGATGGTGCAAGCTCCTTGTCTGGAACTTTATTGGCTTTCCACGTAAACCAAGTTATTCAGCCTTCTTTTCTCCACTTAATTTTCCTACTATACTATTTCTTCCTAATCTATTCTTATATTTCTAAATAAATAAGTTTTTCTTCACCCACGCCGTCCCCGCTTCGAATACCCTGGATCCACTGGGGCTGGACCCCGGCAGTGATTGTCAATTCTGAGTATATTTCTATAGGAGGCAAGTTCTTCACTTCCCAGCCTTCAGTCACATGAGGTTTCTCATCTCATAATGTGCTCACTTCAGGAGTCTGATTCCTCTAGGGGGCCAGAGTGGGCAGTTCCAGGGAAAAGTCCTTTGGTTTGTGTTTGGTGACAAGGGGTAGAAGTCTTGTGTTGAGAACTAGGAAGGAAATGGAAAATATTAGCCTTCCTTTAAGGTGACATCACACAAGATGATAAATTGCTTTTCTCCCATCTTTTCAGACCTACTTAAGACCCCTGCTTCAGTCTGTCTTCTCTAATTGCCCCAGTATAAAAGGAGTCTCTATGTTCTTTCAAATCCTATTGTGTTGGATTTCCTGCTAAGCTATTCTCTGGCTGTCAGCTCCTTTTATAGCCTCTATAGCATAATTATAGACACCTAGTATATATCTTCAGAGAAGGCAATGGCACCCTACTCCAGTACTCTTGCCTGGAAAATCCCATGGATGGAGGAGCCTGGTGGGCTGCAGTCCATGGGGTTGCTACTAGTCAGACACGACTGAGAGACTTCACTTTCACTTTTCACTTTCAGGCATTGGAGAAGGAAATGGCAGCCCACTCCAGTATTCTTGCCTGGAGAATCCCAGGTATGGGGGAACCTGGTGGGCTGCCATCTATGGGGTCGCACAGAGTCAGACACGACTGAAGTGACTTAGCAGCAGCAGTTGCAGCAGTATATATCTTCCCAGGAGGAGGAAATGGAGCACTTCCAGGATTCTTGTCTGGAGAATCCTGTGAACAGAGGAGTCTTAAGAGGGCTACAGTCCATAGGGTCGCAGAGACTCAGACACAACTAAATGACTAAGCACACACACAGTTTCTATCTGACTATTTTACAAGAGGAATTTTGGTATACCTGCCAAGGTTCTGTGGTTCTTGAAGTCTCTTGAAAACCAATTCAGTCCTAAAGCACTATTATAAATGAGAAGGACACAAGATAGCATCAATATCTCTCTACAACAGACCCCCATTCCTACCTTATGGGGAAAGAAGGAACTAAGGTCTGAATAGTGCCCTGCTCTACCTCTCTTTTCCAGACCCAATGTCCTTTTCACCAAAACTCACTCCACATGTGAATTTGGGACCTCTGACTCTGTTTGCAGACCCAGGAAGCCACTGTCTGTGCCTCGTACCAGGAAGACCCCACATCTTCTCTTCACCTGGAAGTGATCTGGAGCTCTGGGGGCTGCTCAGCCTGACACTAGGTCCTAGACTTCTCTGAAGAGATGAAATTGAAGGTGGGCGTCTGACTTAAAAAGAGCAGAGTCTCAGATCAGGGTTACTGGACTCCCTTTAGTGGGCCAGAGGGTGTTGGCTATCAGCACAGCAGTTGGAAACAGTTCTAAAGAGAACAAAATCTCAGGGCAGTGAGAGTCAGATCACCTGGAGAGAGTCATCTATGTCCTTGGCACTATCTAATAGATCTCACAGAATCAAGTCAATAACATTACCACTCATCTCCCTGACACAACTGAATTATCATAGCTTCTACCTCTGGCTTTCTAGCAAAGTTTGATAAACATACCCTCTCCTTCCATACTCCTTGACCAGCCTTGTTTGCGCCCAACCCTGCAATACTTGGAGTATAGTCATTCCTCTGATCCTTTGGGCTTCCCTGGTGGCTCAGATGGTAAAGAATCTACCTGCAATGCAGGAGAGCTGGGTTCCATCCCTGGGTTGGGAACATCCCCTGGAGAAGGAAACGACTACCCACTCCAGTATTTTAACCTGCAAAATTCCATGGACAAAGAAGCCTGGCAAGCTATCATCCCTGGAGTTGCACAGAGTTAGACACAACTGAATGCCTTTCACTTTCACTTTCACTGCTATACCTGGAGTGTAATCATTACCTTGAACTTTGATCTTTACAAGGTTTGAAATCCTTTCCCATAGAGACGCATACCATTCTCCAGAAAACAGTGCAGTTATTAATATATAAGCCACTGTTTTTGGAAACTGGTTTTGGTACGCTAAAAAGCTTGATTCCTTGTAAAAGCAGCGAGTTTTTTCCCATCCTTGTAGTAAAACATTTCATTCAGTTCCCCTCCCTCCCTTCCCTAGCATCTCAGAATCACTCCGTCTTTTTCAAAGACAGAGCAACAGACCTAAAGAATCAGCCAGCCTGCAACAGACAGCAGCCACTCAATTCATTCCCTGATTTTCCATAGTCCATGTGCCTGGTGATACCTTGCACTCACTTTCCTCACAAAACCTATGCATTCACAGTCTATTCAATGACAGTTTTGCTTTTTCCTCATGAATTTGATCCTTTGCCAGGAGCAGGTGATTTCTGAAGTCTGACCCTCTTCTCCTTCACTTGAAGAGACTCCTGGGTGCACAGGGTCACTGGGACTCAAGTTCAGGTTATAGCATTTCTAAAGGAAATCAACTCTGAATATTCATCAGAAGGACTGAAGCTGAAGCTGAGTCTCTAATACATTGTCCACCCAATGCAAGAGCTGACTCATTGGAGAAGACCCTGATGTTGGGAAAAATTGAGGGCAGGAGGAGAAGGGAGATGACAGAGAATGAGATGGTTGGATGGCATTATCGACTCAATGGACATGAATTTGAGCAAACTCGGAGACACTGAAGGACAGGGAATCATGGCATGCTGCAGCTCATGGAGTCGCAGAGAGTTAGACACGACTTAGCAGCAGCAGCAGCGACCAAACAATAACTGGTGTTTCCAGCATGTGTCTCTTGAATAGTGTTTGAAAGGAAATTACTAGTCCATCTTCATTCTTAGGCTCCTCCTGCTATCTCTGTTCCAGGATAGAGATGCTTTGCATGTCATTGTTACCACTGAGAATGGAAGATAGCACAGCTCCTGACTGGGTGACTAATGGAAAGAACCTGACATGAATCAAGTTTCCACTAGGCATCAGACACCTGTTATACTCTTTATGTGAGGTCGTTGAGGCCTCACAAATACCCATGGGGTCATTATCATCACATCTAATTTGTAAGCATGTAAATGAGTGGAGGTTCAGACCTTTTTGCCGATGGTCACAGAACTAGAATGCAGGAAGTTCAGACCATTTTGCCCATGGTTACAGAACTAGAATGCAGCAAAGGTGGGACCTGAACTTCATTCACTAAATTTTAGGACCATAATCTTTCTGCTAAACCATGCTGTATGCTTGAGAAGGCTGCCAAAACCCTCATCCTCTGCTCGGTAGTTGCCAAGGAAGTAATGAGCCCACATTGCTCTGGGGTAGTTCTGGGACTTTCTTTCACGAATCTTTATCAGTGTCTGAAATGAATCCCACACCCAAAACACTTCTGATTCTTTTCAGACAAGAAAATAAGAAGTTGAAACAAGCTCAGTATGAAATACTGAGTTTGTAGGTAAAAATGATGGAAAAGACAGGAGTTTGTCCTGAGCCTGAATCAAAGATTTGAGTGAGATTGTGCCTGTGAATATTTCTTTCAGAGCTGCCTTCCTGCTCCTAATAGGGACTTCCAGCTGGGGTTCCCCAGGAGCCTTAGTGCACCTGCAGACAGGTAAGACATTGTCTCCTTGCCTGCCTTTCCTTTATCAGGTTTGTCCTCCTCTTCCTGCAGAAGAGGTCAAAGAGCCACCTCTTGAGCAGAGCAGAGCAGGAAATTGTCAAGAACAGAGAGGTAGAAGGACTAGAATGACTGGGGCTAGAGGAAAGGGGGACACTTCCCTGCAGCTGTGGGGAGAAAGCTGCAACTTCCCCAGGCTCCTGTGCTGGCCATAACTTCAAGGCCACGAAGAAGAAACAGAGATGAACTTACAGGACTCTCAACAGCCAGGAACTTCGATAGAGAGACGTGAGAAATGAGCACAGCAAAGGGATCCCTTCCTCACTGCACACTCACACTTCCTCTGCCTTTCTGTGCCTTTTCTATGTCACCCTGTCCCTACCCAAACAACTGATGGACCCTTCTCAAGTTCATTATCAGAGCCTTTTGGCTACTCAGCAGTTCTATTTTGTGTGTATGTGTGTGTATTTTCAGTCCCAGATGCTGGTTTAGAATAGCATGGAGGCAGGAAGGACAGTGGAGAAAGACCTCTAGCCCTTCCTTTCCTCAGCACTGATCTCCCCTACCTGCTTCCCTACCTGCTTTCTGGTTTGACTTAAGTGTCCAGAGGAGGGTTTAGCAGAAGTCTGATCTCACCAAGTACTCATATGAGGGATTGTTCCTTTGTACTCAGTAGAGGCAACTTCTTCACTCACCCATTCATTCAACAAGCATTTGGTAAACACTTACTGTGACAGGAGTGGGTCTAAATATCAGAGTTACCAAGAATAAAACACTGCCCCTACCTTCAAGATAATTACAGTCGATGGAGGAGATGCTAAATTGATAAGGAATCAGAATACAGTGTGATAGGGCCATGACAGTGGGAAGAGAGAATTATTAAGGACACAGAAGTGAATATAAAACTTCTCTCTTACTGAATAAGAAAAGATTATTTAGGTAGTTTTGCAAAATTACAGGAATACATCAGAGTAAAAGTGCTAAGCCTATTATCAGAATTGAAACTCATCATTTTTCAAATATTTAGATATTATTTATATTAAAAAAAAAAAACTAAAACAGTCCACATGTACTTTCACTTCCACAGCTCATTAGGTTTCACTATTTCCTTCCAGACATTTTTCTTGTATGTATATTTGCTTAACCTAATTTTAGCACTTGTTAAGATATGTTTTAGAATTTTGCTCTCATTACTTCAATATTGTCATATCATAATAAAAACAATGAAATCATTATTGTATATATTATCTTCTCCATGCTTACTCATTTATTTTAGATTCCCAGACCTGGGATTACTAGGTCAACATGAATGTCATTTTTTAACTGGCTTTCCAAACATGCTTTACCACTTCTGTTGCCAAGAGCAGTGTATGACTACACCTGCTTCCCTCAATATTCCCCACACTGGGAAATCAGCATTTAGCCTTCTGGGCTTGTTGTTGTTGTTGCAAATTTAATGACTATAAACTGCCATGTTTTAGTCTGTATTTCCTGAATGGATTTATTCATTCATATGGGAAATATTAACTGAGTGCCAACTATGGGCCAGGGACTCAGCTAGGTTTTAGAGACAGATAGTGTTTTTTGTGATGCTGATGGTCAAGGAAGCAGTTGCGGGAGGAAGTAATTTTTAGCAGATCATCATGATCTTTATCCATTTACCCAAAACATTTTCAAGTTTTCTTGCCAACTTACATGAATACTTTACATCCTATCTCAACTCCTTGCCTTATTTATTGAAAATATTTTCCAAAGGCTGTACTCACATTTGTTATAGTTATATTATTACCATAATGCAGAAATATTAAAAGTTTGTTTTATAAAATCTAGAATTTTCTACTACTTCAATATTTAGAAGAACATAACCTATATAAAAATCCACTATAGCCTTAACTCATTTTCCAACATGTTTTTGAGAATTTAAAAAATATACTTATCTCAATTATCTGGTTGATTTTAAAATTTACAATAGAATCTGTAAATATCTCTTGTGTGATGATGTCTCTTTATCATAAATTAAGCTAATATGTAACTAAATGTATTTCTAGATTTCTGTTATTTTCCAGTGCCCTATACTTATATCCTATACCCACAACACTATCTTTCTATATTGTTCTACAATCTATTTTTAAAATATTATTAACTAGATTTCCAACATTATTCTTTAAAAAAACTATTCTTTGATATTCTCACCAATAAAATTTTCCAGATAAATTTTTGAATATTTTATTGAGTTATAAGGAAAAATTCTGCATGTAGCTTGTTTGAAATTATATAGAATCTATAAATCAACTTAGGGAGGACTGACATCTTTATAACATTTCTACTTTAGTGTTCCTATCTAGACTAATGACTTGTCTTCATTCATTGAAGTCTTCTTTGTACAGTTTTATAGATTTCCTTTTATAAGTCAAAAAACATTTTTATCACTTCTATTTTTTCACTTTTATGGCTATTTTAGATGGAATTTCTTCACTATAATCTGAAAGTAGCATCTGATAATTTTCAAGGATGTCACTGTTTTGGATGTTTATCTTGAATCCTCCTAATTAATTAATTCATATGCATGTACTTCTAACTATACCACATAGATGATATAATCAAGAATAGAAGCTGTATAGTTTGTAACACAAGCAAGTGCCAAATAAGTGTGGTGGGAATGTATAAAGAATGAATAATATATTTTAAATCTTGCCTTCCAATGTGTACGCCTCTTACTTTTGCTACCAGTGTTAGTGTATTGGCAGAATTTAAAAACTATAACAAATAACAATGATAGCAAGCATCTTGGTTCTAGCTCCAATTTGAATGGCAATTTTAGTGCTGTTCTGTTATGTATAATATTGATTTCAATCTAGAACCAGCATTCTTTGTTATGCTAAGTAAGTAGTCTTCTGAAATACTTATTTTAGGAAGAGATATTGATTTTTTGTATGGGCTTCTATGGTGGCTCAGATGGTAAAGAATCTGCAGGAGACAAAGGTTTGATCCCTGGGGGAAGATCTCCTGGAGTAGGAAATGGCAACCCACTCCAGTATTCTTGCAGGGAGAATTCCATGGACAGAGGAGCCTGGTGGATTTTGCAAAGAGTTGGACACACCTGAGAAACTATCACTTTCACTTCATTGATTTTTAATACCTATTCTAATATCTTTGGCACCTGTTGTCACCATTTATTTTTATTTGGCATTTTAGTGTGGATTATTATATAACAACAATAGATTTAAAATTTTTTCAATTCTGACACAAATTCTATTTGGTAGTAGTTAGTATAAGATGAAAATACTTAATACAAGCAAATTGCTAGGGACCAGCCCAGGTGGCACAGTGGTAAAGACTCCACGTGCCAATGCAGGAGACACAAGAGATGCAAGTTCAATCCCTGGGTTGGGAAGATATCCTGGAGTAGAAAATGTCAATTTGCTCCAGTATTCTTGCCTGGAAAATTCCATGGACAGAGGATCTTGGTAGGCTAGTCTCTAGGGTCACAAAGAGCTGGACATAACTGAGCGAGTGAGCACGCACAAGGAACACATGAATTACTGGTGAGCACTCAATAAACATTAGCATTTCTACTGCCATCATTTTTATTTTGACATGCTGCTAAATTCTCATTTAAGAAGATAAGGGCCCACATTCCAAGTAAAGCATGCCCAGTCCCTTCTAACTTTAGAGAATATCTGAATGCAAAGCCCAAGGGAAGTTTTTATGGGCATCTGAGCTGAGAGTTCTGAGGAGGCTGAGCAATCCATCCCATCCAGGTTCTGCTCTGTGGTGCCCACTCACCTAGCTCCTGTAGCAAGAACCATAGTAGCATGGAGTCCTGTTCCAGGAGACTCCGAGGAAGTTTCTCTTGGAAATTGACAGTTGTCTTGGATCTGAGGACAGAGACTGTCCACAGTGGCACCAATAAGCATGGCCCAGAAGATTTTAAAAAGGGGAAGCCAAGGACACTGATATTTGCTAATTGCCATTTCCTCTGCAGCGGGTCCTAAGGAAGTGAAATTGTTCTCTTGTTCATAGATTTGCTTAAATATAGATCAACAATGTAGCTAAAGTAGTCGAAAGTCATCCAGAAACGTGAGACTTGGTATCTCATTCAGTTCAGTTCAGTTCGGTTACTCAGTTGTGTCCAACTCTTTGTGACCCCATGAATCACAGCAAGCCAGGCCTCCCTGTCCATCACCAACTCCCGGAGTTTACTCAGACTCATGTCCATT
Source organism: Aepyceros melampus (assembly GCA_006408695.1). Classification (NCBI taxonomy): domain Eukaryota; kingdom Metazoa; phylum Chordata; class Mammalia; order Artiodactyla; family Bovidae; genus Aepyceros; species Aepyceros melampus. The sequence continues at coordinate 230,122 of SJXQ01008130.1, forward strand.
GAGTCAGTGATGTCATCCAGCCATCTCATCCTCTGTCGTCCCCTTCTCCTCCTGCCCTCAATCTTTCCCAACATCAGGGTCTTTTCCAATGAGTCAACTATTCGCATGAGGTGGCTGAAGTATTGGAGTTTCAGCTTTAGCATCAGTCCTTCCGATGAACACCCAGAACTGATCTCCTTTAGGATGGACTGGTTGGATCTCCTTGCAGTCCAAGGGACTCTCAAGAGTCTTCTCCAACACCACAGTTCAAAAGCATCAATTCTTTGGCACTCAGCTTTCTTCACAGTCCAACTCTCACATCCATACATAACCACAGGAAAAACCATAGCCTTGACTAGACGGACCCTTGTTGGCAAAGTAATATCTCTGCTTTTGAATATGCTATCTAGGTTGGTCATAACTTTCCTTCCAAGGAGTAAGCGTCTTTTAATTTCATGGCTGCAGTCACCATCTGCAGTGATTTTGGAGCCCCAAAAAATAAAGTCTGACACTGTTTCCATTGTTTCCCCATCTATTTCCCATGAAGTGATGGGACCAGATGCCATGATCTTCGTTTTCTGAATGTTGAGCTTTAAGCCAACTTTTTCACTCTCCTCTTTTACTTTCATCAAGAGACTTTTGAGTTCCTCTTCACTTTCTGCTGTAAGGGTGGTGTCATCTGCATATCTGAGGTATTGATATTTCTCCCGGCAATCTTGATTCCAGCTTGTGCTTCTTCCAGTCCAGCATTTCTCATGAGGTACTCTGCATATAAGTTAAATAAGCAGGGTGACAATATACAGCCTTGACATACTCCTTTTCCTATTTGGAACCAGTCTCTTGTTCCATGTCCAGTTCTAACTGTTGCTTCCTGACCTGCATAGAGGTTTCTCAAGAGGCAGGTCAGGTAGTCTGGTATTCCTATCTCTTTCAGAATTTTCCACAGTTGATTGTGATCCACAAATTCAAAGGCTTTGGCATAGTCAATAAAGCAGAAATAGATGTTTTTCTGGAACTCTCTTGCTTTCTCGATTATAATGATATTACATAATATTATAATCTCCCTAGTTTCTGTCTCTGGTGGAGGGACGGGGTCCATTTCAGCTACTGCTTATTTGGGTTTGCCAGGTGGCTCTAGTGGTAAAGAATCCACCTGCCAATACAGGAGACATAAGATGTGTGGGTTCAGTCCCTAGGTTGGGAAGATCCCCTGGAGAAGGACATGGAACCCACTCCAGTACTCATGCCTGGAGAATCCCTGTGGACAGAGGAGCCTGGTGGGCCACAGTCCATAGTGTCTCAAAGAATTGAATGTGACTGAAACCACTTGTCATGCATTGCTTAGGTACGGTCTCATGGACTGTGTTATATAGGTGAGTCATATCTTCCTGGCTGTGTTGTGTTGAATGAAGCTGATGTAAAGAATGACATATCTTCTATTTTCCTGGTAAGATCAAAAACTTACTTGACGTCTATCAACAGCATGCTTCTCATCTATCACTTGTTTATGCTCCATGTGGTTCCTTATAGGTAGTTTCAACTCTGCCCACAGCCTGCAAACACACTCATATGCTCTAAGGCTGATTGTCTCTCACCTTGAGCAGAAATCTCAACTTCTCCATTAAATGTTGCTACGTAAAAACATTTAAATTAGTACCTGACACATATATTCTCAATAAATGATTGAGAAAGGAATATCTGTCTGTCTGTCCCATATCAGTTTGCATCAAATTGTTTCCATTCACCTCCAGAGTGTATGTATTACCAAATTAGGTCTGGTTGCTCACTGCTCAAAAAATAAAACCTCATGGGAATGCAAATTAGTACAGCCACTATGGAGAACAGTGTGGAGACTCTTTAAAAAATTGCAAATAGAAATGCCTTATGATCCAGCGATCCCACTGCTGGGCATACACACCAAGGAAACCAGAATTGAAAGAGACACGTGTACCCCAATGTTCATTGTGGCACTGTTTATAATAGCCAGGACATGGAAACAACCTAGATGTCCATCAGCAGATGAATGGATAAGAAAGCTGTGGTACATATACACAATGGAGTATTACTCAGCTATTAAAAAGAATACATTTGAATCAGTTCTAATGAGGTGGATGACGCTGGAGCCGATTATACAGAGTGAAGTAAGCCAGAAAGAAAAACACCAATACAGTATACTTACACATATATATGGAATTTAGAATGATGGTAATGATAAACCTGTACGCAAGACAGCAAAAGAGACACAGATGTATAGAACAGTCTTTTGGACTCTGTGGGAGAGGGAGAGGGTGGGATGATTTGGGAGAGTGGCAGTGCAACATGTATGATATCATAAGTGAAACGAATTGCCAGTCTAGGTTCGATGCAGGATGCAGGATGCTTGGGACTGATGCATGGGGATAATCCAGAGAGAAGGTGTGGGTCGGGAGGGGGGAGGTGGGGGTCGGGATTGGGAGTTCATGTATACTCGTGGCTGATTCATGTCTATGTATAGCAAAACGAATACAGTATTGTAAAGCAAAACAAACTAAAAAATAAAAATTAATAAAAAAATTAAAAAAAATTAAATGATGGCAGAACCCAAAAATAAATAAATAAATAAATAAATAAATAAAATCAAGAAAGAAAGATGTTGGTAAACAGGAAAGGTACTTTTAATCAAAATGCCAGCAATCTGGGAAGATAGGGGACTCAGTGTCCCCTAAAAACCATCTCCAAAGACTCTGTTGGGCCATGAAAGTTTTATAGAAAAAAAGGGAAGTGATCGCAGTTAATCACTGAGATAAGGGATTAGAGTCATCACCATCCTCTACTGCGTGCAGGCCCATTGACATCTTGGGATCTTCCTCTAAATGCTAGTTTGGTCACATAGTTTGCAAGATTACTGAAGAGGAAGCTAGGGAAAAGATCTGGTTTTCTATTAATTACTTAGTCTTCATTTCTACTTTTTGATCTGGGAAAGAACCAGCAAAGTATTGTGTGATCAAATGATTTGAAAGGTGTGCTAAGCCTGGAGATGAGTAGAGCCCAGGGTAGCGGGTGGGGTGGGAGATGGGGCCTTGGCTTAAAAGTTAGGTACAATGTAGCTTTGATAAAAATAACAAGAAAAAAGGTTTCTAGCTGAGACAGTTTTCTGCAAAGACTTGCTTTCACATGTACTCCAGCTCCTCCACCCTCAGGTTTTATAGTGATTCCATAGGGCTTGCAAGTTTCCTGGGATACGTCCTGTTCAAGTTCCACAGGTAGGTGGTGTTCAGTGTACTGAAGCCTGTGGCTGACGATGATATCACTCATGTGGCAGGAGTGCTTCTTTGCAAAGAGTACCTCTAGGGTGGGTCCTCTGTTTTACCATCTGTCCATCACTGCTAGAGTCCATCATTGTCCATTTAGCAGTGTCTGTCACTGCTGGACACTTTCAAGATGCCCGTCCTGGTAGTGGAGCCTAGGCTGATTGATCTTGGGATGTCCTGGGACACAGAACCTGGAAGCAGTGTGAGAGAGATACTCAGGAGAGCCACCTGTTCAGGAGCAGGTGACCACCTCTCTCCTTGACCCAAAGCCTCTGTTTCTTTTCCTCTCCCTGTTCTCATTCCAGGTCTACCAGTGCCTTTGCCTTGTCAACTAAAAAAATATAGTCACAACCTAGAAGTAGAGAGCTGTTTTATTTGGTAGGAATGTTTAGTTAGGACTCTGAGCCAGGGAGCCATCATCTTAGTAGCTCTGAGAAAACTGCTCCAAGGAGGTGGGAGTGGGAATCAGGTGATTCACAAGTTTTGCAACAAAGGGAGCAGTCTGAACATCCAAGATCAGCTATTAAGGAATTCAGCATTCTATGTATGGGAAGATGCAAGCCTCTGGGCTCACTGGATTCATTCCTTTCATATGCACCTCAGCTATCTGGGGCCAAATCCTGTTTCCTTATTCACCTTAAGGAGTGACAGGTGTGGCAGATGGCTGCTTCCTGCCATGCCCAACACCCCCCCATCCCCACCCCCAACTCCTCAGCAATCACCACTGGGGGTGAGGGTACAGTTTTCGGAGTCTTCATTCACTTTTGGAGGCCATAAATCACTTGTTGTGACATTTCTTGTTTTCTGTTTGCTGATATGGCAGGAGATATTTCCATTTTATGGCAAACAGATTCCATTTCATGGCAAATAAATGGGGAAACAATGGAAACAGTGAGAGACTTATTTTGCGGGGCTCCAAAATCACTGCAGATGGTGATTGCAGCCATGACATTAAAAGACGCTTACTCCTTGGAAGAAAAGCTATGACCAAACTAGACAGCATATTAAAAAGCAGAGACATTACTTTGTCAACAAAGGACCATCTGGTCAAAGCTATGGTTTTTCCAGTGGTCATGTATGGATGTGAGAGTTGGACTATAAAGAAAGCTGAGTGCCGAAGAATTGATGCTTTTGAACTGTGGTGTTGGAAAAGACTCTTGAGAGTCCTTGGACTGCAGGATATGTAGAGACCAGTCTGGGCAGCCTGAGGTTGTAAAAATTGTTTCTAGCCCTGATTTGTTCCCTAGCCTGTAATCAGTCTACCATGAGAGGCGCCACTAGGGACATAGGTATGAGAACAGTGTCTTCTGACTTCTTCGGGAGCATTCCAGGGAACAAGGAGAAAGGTTAAAAATTTATTAGGGGCTCTAAAGAAACAGACCTGCACCCATGAGCTCTTTGTTAATCTTAAGTCAGGGCTATTGTCTTAAGAGGAAAGAAAAACACAGAGGGGGATCATACTCGCATCTTAAGAATACAGCCCCCCAAGAGTCAAGCTAAAAGTTGATTGCCTCGGGCCATTCAACTAAAACAGCATAATTGTAGGTTAGTTAGCTATTTAGGCCTAATAACGAATGAACCTATCCCCGGAAAGGCCACAGTTTGTAAACCAATCAAAACACTCCATCTCAACTGCACCTGTTTATGATTTTTTGCTTATAAACTGCTCTGTAACAATTGTTCGGGGTTCATCTCCTCGGGTGGAGATTGAACCCCTGCAGCCTGAGGTTGTAAAAATTGTTTCTAGCCCTGATTTGTTCCCTAGCCTGTAATCAGTCTACCATGAGAGGCGCCACTAGGGACACAGGTATGAGAACAGTGTCTTCTGACTTCTTCGGGAGCATTCCAGGGAACAAGGAGAAAGGTTAAAAATTTATTAGGGGCTCTAAAGAAACAGACCTGCACCCATGAGCTCTTTGTTAATCTTAAGTCAGGGCTATTGTCTTAAGAGGAAAGAAAAACACAGAGGGGGATCATACTCGCATCTTAAGAATACAGCCCCCCAAGAGTCAAGCTAAAAGTTGATTGCCTCGGGCCATTCAACTAAAACAGCATAATTGTAGGTTAGTTAGCTATTTAGGCCTAATAACGAATGAACCTATCCCCGGAAAGGCCACAGTTTGTAAACCAATCAAAACACTCCATCTCAACTGCACCTGTTTATGATTTTTTGCTTAACAATTGTTCGGGGTTCATCTCCTCGGGTGGAGATTGAACCCCGGAGCATCGGCTTAATAAATCCTCTTGCTAATTGCATCGAGTCCGAGTCTCGGTGATCTTGGCGACGACGGGTCCTGGGCAAAGACCAGGAGGTCTAACAGATATCCAACCAGTCCATCCTAAAGGAAATCAGTCCTGAATATTCATTGGAAGGACTGAAGCTGAAGCTGAGGCTCCGATACTTTGGCCACCTGATGCAAAGAACTAACTCATTTGAAAAGACCCTGATGCTGGGAAAGATTAAAGGTGAGAGGAGAAGGGGATGTCAGAGGATGAGATGATTGGATGGCATTACCAACTCAATGGACATGAGTTTGAGTAAGCTCTGGGACTTGGTGATGGGCAGGGAACCCTGGTATGCTGTGGTCCATGGTGTCACAGTGAGTCAGACACGACTGAGCAACTGAACTGAACTAACTTCCATTTCATACCTTCTAAACTGAAAGTATTCATTCCTTTTTTGAAAGTAACAAATTGAATTGTCTATTAGGAAGGCCTTAGCCTACAGAAACACAAAAGTCGTGTTTATTCTGAAGGAGTCTTTTGGGCCTAGAAAGGAAAACAACAGTTTCAAAGGCCCTTGCTAAATCATCTAACTTCAGAGAAAACAAAACAGAACTTTAGGTCCCACCCTGATGCTCCAGGCCGGTTGCATCCATCTAGGACTTATCATCCCCTGTCCAGAAACCTTCCACCTCTTACACCTGCCCAGAAGACTTATCATCCCCTGCCCAACTACAAATGCCATCTCAACTAAAGAATACCCAAAACATCCTGCCTGATTAATGTTTCCCTTATTGCTTCCACAAACCTCCCTATAAATTTGGAGCCTCCCTGATCCCTCTCCATGCTCAGCCTAGTCGTTAGGCCTACTGTCACCTCTCCTTGCCTGAATAAAAGTAACCTACTCCTGTTGAGGTCGTCTTTCCTCTTTCTGCCTCAGCCCGAACTATACCTTACATATTCTTCCTAGAATTACAGAAGATTTGGTATTTAGGAACCCAAATGCCTTTGTCCTCCTGGGGGTGGAGGTGGCAGTTCCCCGACTGTCCCCACACCCCTACACTGCATACACATTCACCCAAATATACTCAGCAAGTATGGACCAAGGACAAACTTCACTTCTTGTCACTTTCTTGCTAAAAAAAAAAAAAAAAAAAAAGTCTAGGACTTCACAAGAATATAATACATATGAAATGATTTGAACATATAACGGCAGTTTGTATTATTGACCTGGTACAAATAGGCCACCAGATACTTCTCCAGCAAAGGGGTTTATTCGGAATCAGGAAAGAATTACAGTTCAAGGTCTGCAACCATGGTGAGTCACATGTAAGTCCCCATACAGCAAGGGAAGGAGAATGCTTCTACATATAGAAAGGAAGCTGAAAGGGCTAGAGTAAACAGAGTCCAGGACTTCATTAGCTGCTGAGTCTTGCCAGAAGAAAGACTTCCTCCTTCTCTTCCTGGTCAGGCTCTGCTACCGTCACAGGGTGTGAGAGCTCCCCCTGCTGGTCTCCTGGCTCTAATTGCAATTCTGTTCACTAACTTTACAGCAGAGATCTAACCAGGCTTTTTGAATTTGATAGCTGCTCTTTATGAGATATGAATACAACTGTGACTACCTCAGATGTGGTCTCTATTCCTTTCTGACTCTGTTTATTGTATTGTTCAGTGGTAAGAAGTGGGAAGAAGGAAAGGTTTTAAAGGTTTGAAAAGGCCTTCACTATACAGTCTTGCTGAAATTTCAAATATGGTAACAATGATAAACAGAATCATCTCCTCCATCATCATAAGAGCTAATAATTATTAAGCCCCTATTCAGTGCCACTCATTGTGCCAAGTAGCTCATGTTCTTCTCTCAAAACTATAAGTTAGATGATATCATCACACCCATTTCAGGACATCGCCAGAGTCAAAGCCAAAGTATTGCAACCTGCACTCCCTCCTTATCACCAAAGAAGAGGCAAAATGTTTGGGACATTTTTGTTTTTATTTTGGAGGCACTGTCTTTCACATTTAAGTATGCTCTTCTGACCCAGTCACTCAGTAGCCCAAATGACTGTCAGTTCTGAGGGAGACCAGGGGCAAGAGGCCACTCTGGAACAAGTCCAAGTTGCCATGGAAGCTGCTCAACTGTGAGGGGTATGATCCAGATCTGATGTTGCCTGAAGTGACTGTGGCAAATAAGAATGTTGCATGGAGCATCTGAAGAGCCAGGAAAGGAGAATTACAACACAGGATCCGAAGAGTTTAGAGCAACACTAACTCTTCTGGAGATAGCTGTTCAGGTAACTCTTCTTCTTTTGAGAAGTAGCATCAAAGTTGTTACGTGGTCTTACTGGAAATAAAATGCTTAACTGTGGGACATCAAGTGACCACACAATCTGAACTTCTCCTGTGAACTGAAAGTGAAACTGTGAGTCATTTGCTTGTGTCGGACTCTTCGTGACCCCATGGACTGTAGCCCATCAGGCTTCTCTGCCCATGGAGTTTTCCAGGGAAGAATGCTAGAGTTGGTTGCTATTTCCTACTCCAGAGGATCTTCCTGACCCAGGGTCAAACCTGAATCTCCAGCATTGCAGGCAATTTCTTTACCATCTGAGCCACCTGATGTTGTATAATCATAGTGTGTATCCTTAAGAGGAAAAAAAAAAGACTGAATTCAAGCAGACAGAAGTAGATTGTATGAGCAGGTAGCTCAGGTTGCTATGGCAGCAACTTTTGCCTCATATCCTCCTCTCTGTCAGTCCACACCTACAGCTTCATGTTGAGTTCCTTATAACTAGTTAACTAAAGAAGAAAAACTAGTGCCTGTTTCATGATGACTTTGTACAAAATGCTTATATTAATTGGAAGTGAACCACTATGGTGTTACAACCCCAACTAGGATTGTTCTTGAAAGAAAATGATGAAGGGAATCCTTCCAAGGGGCAGAACTTCAAGCATTATATATGGTCGTCTTCTCAGTCAGTCTGATTTTAAACCAAATGAATTCTGATTGATTTATCCTTACAGTTGAGGCTCAAGGAGCTCCCCTCCATGGGGCGGGAAGTGCAGCTTTTAGCTAGGGAGATAGAATCAGCCCTGGAGATGAGACACAGTTACAGTTTCCAGAGTACAAGTCTGGTAAGAAGCAAGCTCAGAGTTCTCTGCACCAGCAAGCAGGGCACACAACAAGACTCCCATTGTCCTTGAGGTTGTAAAGAAACTTACATACTAGAAGAGATGGCAGATGTTATACAAATAAATAATTATGTAAATAAGATAATTTCAGACTGTGGGGCTTTCTGTGAAAGAAACAAAATAGAAATCAAAATATGTGAGCAAATAGACTGAAATAAGCAACAACAATAGCAGCAAAAATAGCTACTATTTGAATGTTTAGTAAATTTCAGACATAGTTCCAAGCCCTTTGAATATGTTAACTCATTTAATCATCACAAAATCTTATGAGAAAATAAATTTATCTCATTTTAATATGAGGAAACTGAAGAATAAGAAAGTGGAGTGTCTTGTCCAAGGACACAGGTCACTGGTGGACCCATCTGCCTGGTTTCAGAGGCAAATTAGTGTCAAGGTCCCGCAGCATCCTGATTTCTGATGCCAGTTTGTTTTCTAAAAGTAATTGTTTTTTTAAATAATAATTAACTTGGTCCATGCTCCCTGACACCAAAAGAGTGCTGTCAATATTTTATGAATAAAAGAGCAATTTCTACTTTCAGTAGATTGAAACCTGTGTGGAGAACAAGGTTCTTCTCTTTACCATATTAGTGTTAGTGTTAGGAAACTTTCTTTCCATCATGGATTGAAGGACAAAACATTGTAGGTAGAGATATTTAAGGCACCTGCTTAATCTGAATCTGAAACTAAATGACAGGGTTGGATATTGAAAGCAGAGGTTGATCACAAGAATACTACTTTATTCTGGACATGGATCATGGATTTATTTGTAAGATTCTCTTTGCTTTCAAGATTCATCTCAGATTGCCAAACTGCTGGGAGACTGATGGCATAAACGATGTTCCATCAATAGCCCGCTGTATAAACTGCCCTTCCCTTTGAAGAGCTCTTACTTCCCCCTCATGAGCATTTCTTAGCGGGTAGGGTTGCCTTTTAGGGCAGACAGACAGACCCTGGTCGCACAGAATGACAGGCAGGCGATTAGAGTACAGATGGGTATAACCACAGTGCTCCCTTGGCCTCAAGTGATGGGAGCCACACTCTTGTAGCATTAGAGAGAAGGGGCCTGGATATCTTGGATAGATATTTATGACTCTTCTTGTTTACTGACAAAGAGAGCTAACCTTGCCTGGAAATCATAAAGCAAGAACAGAAGTTGTAGATTTTTTTTTTTTCTTCTTCTTCTTCTTCCTGGAACTGTCAAAGAAAAGAAACCAGACACTTGCACAGAATTGCTCATTTTCCAATCTTTTCAATTTGCAAACTTCTGAGAACTTTCTCAGCAACCTACTAACCACTACTTCTTCCTTTTGTGCTTACTTCCCTCTGTTCCTTTTTTACCCCTCACACCATATGTAAAGCAGTCCTGTCCTAGTTGAAGGGCTGAAGAAATAGCAGTTGTTAAACATTAATTATTCATAGTAGAGAAGAGGGAACTTCCTTCAATCCAAGGGAGAGAGAGAGAAGAATTTACAATCGTCAAGGAGGGTAATTTGCAAATATGATTTCATCTATTAAGAGGACAGTACAGGGAGGAAACTAAATGCCAAAGGGATCTGTGAAGGCTATTGCATTGTAAGTTATAATCCTTGATATGAATGTGTTTTTATTCATGAACAAGTCACTGCTTTTGGTTTGCGTATTAAGAGTATGTCCCTCTGTAAGTGCATAGCACAAGCGAAAATGGATGCTTTAATATACATTCCACCATACTTGCTTTTGGAAAAATGAAGCTGTTCTCTAGATGGAATAACCCAAACTTTATGGTTCTTTTAGGGCTTCCCAGGTGGTGTTAGTGGTAAAAAAAAAAAAAAAAAAAAAAAAAACTGCCAATGCAGGAGATGTAAGAACTGCATATTTGATCCCTCAGTCAGGAAGATCTCCTGGAGGAGGGCATGGCAACCCACTCCAGTATTTTTGCCTGGAGAGTCCCATGGACAGAGGAACCTGGCGGACTACGTCCATAGGTTCATAAAGAGTCAGATATGACTGAAGCAACTTAGCATGCCTATGGTTCTTTTATAGAGTAACCCTTAGTCCATGATTCTGAAATTGTCCCTTGCTGTTAGGTTGTTTGCAGTTAGGAATCCCTGGCTTTAATTACTTCTGTCTAGCATCTAATTTTCAGATATTTGAGCATCATGACACTACTCTGCTTAGAGAATGCAACTCAAGAAGTGACTTGTTCTCTGTCTTACACATGGGTATTTCTCCTCAGGCCAGGTTTTGGTTTCATGTTTAGAGAATTTAGAGAAGTTTCAGCAGATGTCCATGTCCTTTACACATGGCTACAAGAGACATTTTCATAAATGAATATATCTTTATATTCTACTGGATAACTTTGGCATATTAAAATATCATGGGCAAAAGTATAAGGCAAAAGACACACGATGAATATCTACATCATACATAATAAAGGATTACTATCTATCATTAGTTCATGGACCTCCCAGGGGACTCTAGTGGTAAAGACCCCACCTGAAAGTGATTACATGGTTCACTAGAAAAAGAAGATTTCAATTTCTAGAAAGAAATATAAAAATATTATCACAAACTGACTATTGGTTTAAAAAAAAATAGAATACCCTAAACACATGAAATGATATTCAACTTTGCTAATGACTAAATAAACTGTAAGCAATCAAATATAACTTCTACTTTCATATATGTTAAAAAAAATACACTATCCAAAGTTGGAACTCATGTACATTTCTGGAAAAATAAAATATAAATTTGTATTGAATTAAGAACTTTAATATTCTTTATATTCTTTTTCTTAATAATTTATTGTGGAAAAATTAATCAGAGATGCAGACAGAAGTTATTACATTTGAAAATTTTTACAAGAGTAGAAAAAAAAATCAAATATCCAAAATGGAAGAATGGTCATTAGGGTAAAAGTATATGGTGCAATACTATATAACTATTAAACTCATGTTTTAGAAGAGCACAAAAAAATGTTGATATATGTTAAGTATTGAAGGAAAATGATATCAGAGGGAAACTTGGATCTTCAGGAAAAGTTAATAATATTGAAGTGGCAAATATCTGTAAAAAACAGAAGATTACAATTTTCTACCTATTTAGAATATGTGTGGCTTCTTAAAACATAAATTACAACCATCACTTATGTGATTTTTTTACATGTATGTAAATACAGTACCTGTGACAAATATATCATAAAGAATTCAAGAGCCAGGGATATAAAGCTATCTATATGGTTTCAAGCTTTCTACATTTTCTATGGAGAAGTTGAAAACTAATTTCAAGTAGATCAGGAAAGATTAAGAATGTGTATTGTAATCTCTAGATCAGCCTTCAAAAATAATACAGACATATAGCTAAAAAGATGATAAAATTACCATATTTAACATACTAAAATAAGATACTAAAAATATACTAAATATATATAATATATATATACTAAATATGTATAATTCAAAAGAGGAAAAGGGGGAAATAAAGAACAAAAAACAGTAGAGAAAAATTAGAAACAAAAATAAAATTAATAAATCCAACTATATCAATAGTTGTATGAAATGTTACTAGTCTAAACACTAATGAAAGGAAAGAGATTATCTAAATAATTTTTAAAATAAGGCCCAAGTATACATTGTTTACAAGAAACACACTTGGAATATAAAGATACAAAAAGATCAAAAGTATATGGATAGAAAAACATATTATTCAAACAATCAGCATAAAAGAACTGGAGTGGTTACACTAATATTGGATAAAATAGACCTCAAGACAGATTATTAGAGATAAAATAGAATTTCATAATGATAAAATAGAATTTCATAATGATAAAAGAGATAATTTCAGGAAGCCATAATTATTAATGTGTATAGAGGCTGAAACTCCAATACTTAGGCCACCTCATGTGAAGAGTTGACTCATCGGAAAAGACCCTGATGCTGGGAGGGATTGGGGGCAGGAGGAGAAGGGGACAACAGAGGATGAGATGGCTGGATGGCATCACCGACTCAATGGACATGAGTCTGAGTGAAATCCAGGAGTTGGTGATGGACAGGGAGGCCTGGCATGCTGCAATTCATGGGGTCACAAAGAGTCGGACACAACTGAGCGACTGGACTGAACTGAACTGAACTGATACATCTAGTATGAGAGCCTCAAAATATGTGACGCAAAAATTGATGGTAAAAATGGAAAAATTGGTAATTCTACAATGGTAGTAGGAAATGTTAGCATTCTTTTCTCAACTCTTGAAAGAACATTAGACAAAAACTCAGTAAAGATGCAGAAAATTTGAATACCACTCTGAACTTCCTCAACTTAATTGATATTTATAGGAGACTTCAAAGTTGCAGAATATATATTATTTTCAAGTGTACAGGGTATATTTACCTAGATATCTACTGGGTCATAAAACAAGTCCTAATAGGTCTGAAATGATTGAAATACTAGAATGTTCTCCAATAACAGTGCAGTTAAATTAGAAATCAGTATCAAAACTATGTGCAAATGCTGTATCATTGTCTTTTAAAGTAAAAGGCTGATTCAAGAGTTAATGACCAGGGAAGGGGAAACTGGTAAAAATTAGACTATAAATCTACCAAATAGCAGAATCTGTGAACTCCCAGTTCCCTGAAAAATATAGATAAAGACCTGACAAGCATTCTTAAGTTGTTTTTACAGGAAGCAGATACCCTTCAGATGAAAACTGCTGACCGCAAGAACATAGACTGATTGAAACCAGAGGGTTGATGATGCTTGAAACTTCACCTTGATGCCAACCAATCCAAGAATGGTCCATGAGCTGATCATGCTCTGCTCCTTGAGCACCAGCTCCCCCTCACTGTAGGGTGGCTCACACAACCTTGAGGGCATTAGCCCACTTGGCCCCTTTTGCCTCTCAAAGCAATAAAAGCTACGCTTTTCTACTTCACCCAAAACTCGGTCTCTGTATTTCTGTTTGGCACCAATGAACAGGGGCCAAGTTTCAGCAACACTAGGACTAGTCGGCCGTGAAGAAAGAAACAAGATAATTGGCCAAAGGTAAACAAAGGCCGGGAAGGATTGTCCTATATAAAGTGATTTAAATCGCCTCTTTACTGCACTATGCCTCAGGATGCCCACACTCCTCTCCAAGTGTGTTTTTCTACTTAGCTTCTGACTTAGATCAACTGCTTCTCTGAGTGCTCTCCCATGCATTCTGCTGTGTCTCTAATGATAAACATTGTGCCTGTTTTTACAGTTTTTGCTTCCTTGAAACAGTTTTGCTTTCAAGCGGGGGAAAGAATCAGAATCACTTTGTTTCTAGCCTCTAGCCCATGGAGGTCTAGTGGTTAGGTTAGTGGTTTTCATAAAGACTCAGTTCAGTTCAGTCGCTCAGTCGTATCCAACTCTTTGTGACCCCATGAATGGCAGCACGCGAGGCCTCCCTGTCCATCACCAACTCCCAGAGTTTACCAAAACTCATGTCCTTTGAGTTGGTGATGCCATCCAGCCATCTCATCCTCTGTCATTCCCTTCTCCTCCTGCCCCAATCCCCCCCAGCATCAGGGTCTTTTCCAATGAGTCAACTATTCGCATGAGGTGGCTGAAGTATTGGAGTTTCAGCTTTAGCATCAGTCCTTCCAAAGAACACTGAGGACTGATCTCCTTTAGGATGGACTGGTTGGATCTCCTTGCAGTCCAAGGGACTCTCAAGAGTCTTATCCAACACCACAGTTCAAAAGCATCAATTCTTCAGCACTCAGCTTTCTTCACAGTCCAACTCTCACATCCATACATGACACCTAGATTCAATTCCTGGGGAGGGAACTAAGATCCCTCTTCAGGACCATTCACTGTTCTCCCTCCAAGATCACTACTGCACACAAAATAAGCAGAGGAATGAAATAATAATGAGAGTGAGTCAGCACTATAGAAGGCAGAAAAAAATAATCAATAAAGAGAAAATGTGATTTTTTGAAAAGATCAACAAAATTTAGAAACTTCCTGCTAAACAGATCAAGAAAAAAAGAAAACAGATACACCAACAATATTAGGAATGAGAGCCTAGCACTACTTCAGACAGTAAAAAGATAATAAAATACTATATAAAATGGTATGCTAACAAATTTGACAATCAAATAAAATGGGCAAATTCCTTGAAAAACACACATGGCCAAAATAGACATCAAAAGAAAAAAAAGTGTAAATAGTCCTTAGTGTATTAAGAACTTAAATTTCTTATATATAAAAAAAAAGTTTTTTCACAAAGAAAAATCCAGATTCAAGCAGCTTCTTCTGATGTGTTCTATTAAATATCTTTAACGAAAAATAATCATTCTCACACAAACTCTTTCAGATAGGTAGATATATGATAACAATGAAACAAAGTAGTGCACAAGTAGACCCACATTTCCATGGCCAATTGGTTATTGACAGAGTTGACAAAGTGATCCAATAAGAAAAAGTTAGATTTTTTTCCCTTCAGGAAATGATGGTGAAACAATTGCATATCTGTATGGGAAAAAAAAGTAACATCAACTTTCAATTAATTATGCATACAAAAGTTAACCTGAAATGCATCATATTTCTAAACACAAGAGCTAAAACTATTAAATTTCTAAAAAAACAATATAGAAGAAAATCTTCATAACATCCAGTTAGGCATTATTGTTTTAAAACAGGTACACAAAATATGAATCATAAGAGAAAAACCTGATAAATAATTTTCATCAAATTTAAGATGATTGCTCAGAAGAAATATTTGCTAAGCATGTATCTGATGAAGGTGTTCATATCCCAAATAAGTAAAGAATTCAGTACCTCAGTAATAAGAAGACAAAGAACTCAAATTATAAAGAGGCAAAAGAAAGCTTATTCAGCGAATAGTCCTGGAACAAGTGGATATTCACAGGAAGAAAATGAACATTTTTTCCTCATACTATACACACAAAAATTTTCACTCTAAATGGCTCCTAGGCTTATATGTAAGAGTTAAACTATAACATTTCTAGAAAAAGAAATAGGAAGGACTCTTGACTGCAGGGTGTATGTTCTTATATAAAAACACAAAGCTTTCCAAAAAAATGGGAAAGTTGATTAACTGAAATTTATCAAAACAAACAAAAAAAATCTTCTCTTCAAAGACACCATTAAGAAAATGAAGGGCAGGCTTTAGACATGGAGAAAACATTTGCAACACATAAATTAGGCCAAGAAATTTAAAAAAAAACTTTCAACTCAATAAGAAAATCCAAAAAAGACAAGATAAAATGTATGAATAAACACTTCCAAAAATAAGATCTACAGACTGTTAATAGAGAATTGAGAAGATAGTCAATATCATTGATTATTGGGGAAATCAAATCACAGTGAAATCTTTCTCAATCTTTCCCAGCATCAGGGTCTTTTCGAATGAGTCAGTTCTTTGCAACATGTGGCCCAAGTATTGGAGTTTGAGCTTCAGCATCAGTCCTTCCAATGAAGACTCAGGACTGTTTTGCTTAGGGATGGACTGGTTGGATCTCCTTGCAGTCCAAGGGACTCTCAACAGTCTTCAACACCACAGTTCAAAAGCATCAATTCTTTGGCCCTCAGCTTTCCTTATAGTCCAATTCTCACATCCATACATGACTACTGAAAACCACAGCCTTGACTAGATGGACCTTTGATGACAAGGTAATGTCTCTGCTTTTTAGTATGTTGTCTAGGTTGGTCATAGCTTTTCTTCCAAAGAGTAACTGTCCTTTAATTTCATGCCTGCAGTCACCATCTACAGTGATTTTGGAGCCCAGGAAAATAAACACTGCCACTGTTTCTACTGTTTCTCCATCTATTTGCCATGAAGTGATGGGACCAGATGCCATGATCTTAATTTTCTGAATATTGAGGTTTAAGCCAACTTTTTCACTCTCCTCATTCACTTTTATCAAGAGGCTCTTCAGTTCTTCTTCACCTTCTGCCATAAGGGAAGTGTCATCTGCATATCTGAGGTTATTGATATTTCTTCCAGCAATCTTGATCACAGCTTGTGCTTCATCCAGCCCAACATTTCTCATGATGTACTCTGCATGTAAGTTAAATAATCAGGGTGACAATATACAGCCTTGACGTACTCCTTTTCCNATTTGCCTGAAGGAAAACAGACCCAAAACGTGGCTATTTATAAGATAACCTAATATTCACTGAAGATATTTTGGCCAGGCACTGTGCTCAGCAGTTTACATAGATTGTCTCATAGTCCCTATAATGTAGATACTATTATCATGACCATCACAGAGCTAAGGTGACTGGGGTTTGGAGGGCGTTACATTACCAGAATACTAATCCAAGCAGTTATAGAGCTAATAAATATACCACTCCTTTAGGTAACTTGGAGGAAACAATCAGGCTTAAGGAGCAGAATTATTCATTTTTAGAAGAATTTGGAAGGCCTGAGTTCTTCCCTGAGAAGTTTGGTCAATAATGAGAAGGAAGACTTTGCTTGGAGGGAAGTACAGTAGGCAAGAGTTTGAGTTGTGATACGCAGAGGCCCTCTGATGGGTAGCCTGTCAGAATTTCTTAGTCATGTTTGACATTTAAAACAACAATTTCCCCTAAATCTGGAGGATAGAACCTCCTGGGTCTCTGCCCTCATGGACCACATAAAACAATGATTGGTAATCTTTCCTTCTCTTGTGTTATTTGATATTGTTCTGACAGCAATCTGTTTTTGTTTTTTAGTATTATCAACTGCAATCCAGACAGGCAATGATATAGAAAAGTAACTTTTTAAGGTAGGAGGTGCAACCAGCATTTTACAAGTCACCAAGATGTAATGAGGGCTTCCCTCATAGCTCAGTCGGTAAAGAATCCACTTGCAATGCAGAAGATCCCAGTTCGATTCCTGGGTTGGATAGATCCCCTGGAGAAGGGATAGGCTACCCACTCCAGTATTCTTGGGCTTCCCTTGTGGCTCAGCTGGTAAAGAATCCACTTGCAATGCAGGAGACCTGGGTTCAGTCCCTGGGTTGGGAAGATCCCCTGGAGAAGGGAAAGACTACACACTCCAGTATTCTGGCCTGGAGAATTCCATGGACTGTATAGTCCATGGGGTCTCAAAGAGGCAGAGATGACTGAGTGACTTAAAAAAAAAAGTAATGGAGAGAATATGGACTTAAGGGCTAGGGAGACTCCAGTTATGCCCTAACTCTGACTCTTACTAGGTATACCTGATCTGGACAGGTTGCTAGCTTCCTGAGTTCTTCATTTCTTCATCGTCAATATAGTTATAGCAATAGTGGTTGAATTGAAGTCAAATGGACACAAAACTGGACACATTAAAAAATCACATATAATAGATTCCAAATGAATGGTAGATTTTATGGTGAGTACTATCAGGGTTAGACTCTTTGCATTGGTTATAGTAAATGCTCTCTTCCAACAACCCAGAGAAGATTCTACACATGGACATCACCAAATGGCCAATACCGAAATAAGATTGATTATATTCTTTGCAGCTAAAGATGGAGAAACTCTATACAGTCAGCAAAAATAAGACTGGGAGTTGACAGTGGCTCAAATAAACAACTCCTTATTGCAAAATTCAGATGTAAATTGAAGAAAGTAGGGAAAACCACTAGACTATTCAGGTATGACCTAAAACAAATCCCTTACAATTATACAGTGGAAATGACAAATAGATTCAAGGGATTAGATCTGATAGATGGGGTGCCTGAAGAACTATGGACACGGAGGTTTGTGATATGGTACAGGAGGCAGTGATCAAGACCATCTCCAAGAAAAAGACATATAAAAAGGCAAAATGGTTGTCTGAGGAAGCCTTACAAATAGCTGAGAAAAGAAGAGAAGTGAAAGGTAAAGAGAAAAGGAAAGCTATACCTATTTGAATGCAGAGTTCCAAAGAATAACAAAGAGAGATAAGAAAGCCTTCCTCAGTGATCAATGCAGAAAAATAGAGGAAAACAATAGAATGGGAAAGAACATTGAAGTGTTAGCTATATGAGTAAATGTATAAATATTAGATCCCCTGGAGAAGGGATAGGCTACCCACTCCAGTATTCTTGGGCTTCCCTTGTGGCTCAGCTGGTAAAGAATCCACTTGCAATGCAGGAGACCTGGGTTCAGTCCCTGGGTTGGGAAGATCCCCTGGAGAAGGGAAAGACTACACACTCCAGTATTCTGGCCTGGAGAATTCCATGGACTGTATAGTCCATGGGGTCTCAAAGAGGCAGAGATGACTGAGTGACTTAAAAAAAAAAGTAATGGAGAGAATATGGACTTAAGGGCTAGGGAGACTCCAGTTATGCCCTAACTCTGACTCTTACTAGGTATACCTGATCTGGACAGGTTGCTAGCTTCCTGAGTTCTTCATTTCTTCATCGTCAATATAGTTATAGCAATAGTGGTTGAATTGAAGTCAAATGGACACAAAACTGGACACATTAAAAAATCACATATAATAGATTCCAAATGAATGGTAGATTTTATGGTGAGTACTATCAGGGTTAGACTCTTTGCATTGGTTATAGTAAATGCTCTCTTCCAACAACCCAGAGAAGATTCTACACATGGACATCACCAAATGGCCAATACTGAAATAAGATTGATTATATTCTTTGCAGCTAAAGATGGAGAAACTCTATACAGTCAGCAAAAATAAGACTGGGAGTTGACAGTGGCTCAAATAAACAACTCCTTACTGCAAAATTCAGATGTAAATTGAAGAAAGTAGGGAAAACCACTAGACTATTCAGGTATGACCTAAAACAAATCCCTTACAATTATACAGTGGAAATGACAAATAGATTCAAGGGATTAGATCTGATAGATGGGGTGCCTGAAGAACTATGGACACGGAGGTTTGTGATATGGTACAGGAGGCAGTGATCAAGACCATCTCCAAGAAAAAGACATGTAAAAAGGCAAAATGGTTGTCTGAGGAAGCCTTACAAATAGCTGAGAAAAGAAGAGAAGTGAAAGGTAAAGAGAAAAGGAAAGCTATACCTATTTGAATGCAGAGTTCCAAAGAATAACAAAGAGAGATAAGAAAGCCTTCCTCAGTGATCAATGCAGAAAAATAGAGGAAAACAATAGAATGGGAAAGAACATTGAAGTGTTAGCTATATGAGTAAATGTATAAATATTTTTAAATTATATGTAAGCTTCTTTTAAAAATAACTGATTGTTTACAAAAGTAATAACAATGTACCAGGGAAGGTGCACAATGATAATATTCTGATGCTATACATGCAGTGATACAATGTCATTTGTAAGTAGACTGATAAATTAGATATGTATACCATATACCTTAAAATAACCACTAAAATAACAAAACAAAGAGTTATATAGCTAATAAACCAACAAAGGAAATAGAATTGAATCACAAAAATACCCAAGAGGGTAGACAAAAAAAGGAAATGGAAAACAAAGAACAAATGAGACAAGCAGAGAGCAAATAGGAAAATAATAGACATAGTAACCTAATTGTATTGACAATCATATTAATGTCAAAGTTTTTAAAGTTAGAAAATAGAAAGAGATTGCCATGTTAAATAAAAAACAGAATTAACCATATGCTATCTATAAAAATGTGCTTTAAATATAGAAGCACAAATAGGTTAAAATTTTAAACAGTGGAAAAAAGAAATATCAAGCTAACATTAATTATATGCATACATGCTCAGTTGTGTCCAGCTCTTTGTAACCTCATGGACTGTAGCCCTCCAGGCTCCTCTGTTCATGGGCTTATCCAGGCAACAATACTGGAGCAAGTTGCCATTTCCTCCTCCAGAGGACCTTTCCAACCCAGGGATCAAACCCACATCTCTTGCTTTGGCAGGCAGATTCTTTACCACTGAGCCACCTGGGAAGCCCAACATTAATTATATAGCTTTTTATTCCTGGTAGTATAATTTACCTTGGAATATTTAATTATATGCATACATGCTCAGTTGTGTCCAGCTCTTTGTAACCTCATGGACTGTAGCCCTCCAGGCTCCTCTGTTCATGGGCTTATCCAGGCAACAGTACTGGAGCAAGTTGCCATTTCCTCCTCCAGAGGACCTTTCCAACCCAGGGATCAAACCCACATCTCTTGCTTTGGCAGGCAGATTCTTTACCACTGAGCCACCTGGGAAGCCCAACATTAATTATATAGCTTTTTATTCCTGGTAGTATAATTTACCTTGGAATATTATTTGATATCATTTGATATATTTGATATCATTTGATATTATTTGGTATATTAATATAGGCTCCTCTTTCCATGGGATTCTCTAGGCCAGAATACTGGAGTGGGTAGCCATTCCTTTCTCCAGGGGGTCTTCCCAACCCAGGAATCAAACCTGGGTCTCCTGCATTACAGGTATATTCTTTACTACCTGAGCCTCCAGGAAGCCCTATAGTTAATACAACATTAATTAATTTTTATTAATATCAAATTGGAGAAGGCAATGGCAACCCACTCCAGTACTCTTGCCTGGAAAATCCCATGGACAGAGTACCCTGGAAAGCTGCAGTCGATGGGGTGGCTGAGGGTTGGACATGACTGAGCGACATCACTTTCACTTTTCACTTTCATGCATTGGAGAAGGAAATGGCAACCCACTCCAGTGTTCTTGCCTGGAGAATCCCAGGGATGGGGGGAGCCCGGTGGGCTGCCGTCTATGGGGTCACACAGAGTCAGACAAGACTGAAGCGACTTAGCATTAATATCAAATAGTGTTTCAAGGTTAAATGATACCACCAGGAATAAAAAGGTCATAAAGGATAACATGGTCATTTCAGCAAAAACACATGAGTGATAAATATTTGTGCACCTAATAATAGAGTTTCAAGATACATGAAGCAAATCTGATAGGACTGCAAGAAGAAATGAAAAAACCCACAATTACTGTTGAAGATTTTCATATCCTTCTTTCAATAATCAATAAAGTAGGAGAAAAAACAGTACAGATACCGAAGACTTGAACACTATCAATCAAATTCACCAACAAATTCACACTACAAGAAATGTTAAAAAGAAATCCTTTAAGCAGAGGTAAAAGGATACCATGTAGATGTATATATATACAAAGAGGAATGAAGGATTCTGGAGGTCGTAACTAAATGGATATTACCTTGATATCCAGCCAGAAAAAGAAATGATAAGAAATAAAGCTACCAAACCAATATCCATTATGAACATAGGTGCAAACATTCTTAACAAAATTTTAGCAAATCAAATTCAAAAATTATAACCAAGTGAGGTTAACCCCAGAAATGCAAAGCTGTTTCAACATTCAAAATCCAAAATCTGTATCAGCAGACTAGAATATAAAATCATATGATTTTCTCAATGTAGAAAAAGCATTTGTCATTGTTCTATAAAAACTGTCAGTTCAGTTCAGTTCAGTCGCTCAGTCTTGTCCGACTCTCTGCGACCCCATGAATCGCAGCATGCCAGGCCTCCCTGTCCATCACCAACTCCCGGAGTTCACTCAGACTCACGTCCATTGAGTCCGTGATGCCATCCAGCCATCTCATCCTCGGTCGTCCCCTTCTCCTCCTGCCCCCAATCCCTCCCAGCATCAGGGTCTTTTCCAATGAGTCAACTCTTCGCATGAGGT